>CM077234.1:7619218-8046718 GCA_039654775.1 Spinibarbus caldwelli
CTTGGTACTTAAGAGTGTGATGTTTTATGTTATGCAACTGGACATTTCCCACAACTGTTATGTGTGCCTTAAGTGTCCAAATACTTTTAGAGCCAGTGTATAACATTCGTAAAATAAAGTCAATATATACCACTAGATGTCGCCAGAGTACTGATATCTGGCTGAGAGCTCTTTATTTTGTAACGAGGAGCAATTCATGGGTTTGTTTCTAGGTTATCTCACTTTGAAAATGCCATTTCTTATTTTAATGATTTCTTATTAATCAACGTCCTTTCATTAAATAATCTGATTTAAGGTTAAACCGAGCCACATTTTCGAATTTTTATTTGCATTTTCTGTTCATTCATAGTCTATAGTCATTAATTGTGAAAAAAACAATACTAAATTGTATAAAATCCAAAAATGTGTTTGCTAATGTAATCAGCGTTATACTTTCATTGAATAATCTGATATAAATTTATCTATTTGCATATTCATTCAAAGTCAAGTCATAAACTGTGAAAACTAATAATGCTAAATTGTATAAAATCCAAAAATGTGTTTGCTTATGTGATTTCCCTGCGTTATTGTTTGATTTCCCATGCATAAATAAAAGAAATGTTCACGTCCTAACATGAACTCAAAATAACTGCGTGGGGAAAGAGAGAGAGAGAGAGAGAGAGAGAGAGAGAGAGAGAGAGAGAGAGAGAGAGAGAGAGAGAGAGAGAGAGAGAGAGAGAGAGAGAGACAAAAGTGGCTTTCAATCTCTTCACTCTCATCAATTTCAATTTCGCTTAATCGTGGAACTGTATGAAACTCTTTATGAGTAATGTGGGCGTTCAGCTCAAATGATATTCACTTATTTTCATTCACCTACAATCTGAGTGTTCAAGTGTAGGAGCTCTCCACCAAGAAACAGGTTTTTCTTGTAAGATGCCTTCAGCTGTATACAGGTCAGGGTCCTGCTGGATAGTCTGCTCTTCACCTGAGGATGCACTCACTCCTACAGGAGGGCGTGAGGAGCAGCGCGGGGGAGGAGTTACAACACGATCACCTAGTAACCAGTAACGTAAACTGACCAGAAGGGTCGTAAATACGAAACCCGATCCGCGAAGTCGGATCTTTTGTGCAGCTGCTTCAACGCTCGCAGACTGAACTTGTCTCGAGATTGCGAAGACAACGCTTGCGAATTTTAAAGAAATAAAGAAAAAGCAATAGCAGTGTGCACGCAACATATGGACAACGTGAGAAAGCATCGATGCGCGCGCGGCTGATAGCAAGAGACAGGAGTTCGTAAATAAACAGCGAAAGCTTCCTCGAGCGACTGGAATAAACCGGGAATTTCACTCATTTTTATTTGGTAGGTTGCGGGATCTGCATGTAATCATTATATGTGATCGTTTTCATATTTGCAATGATTTCTACCATGAAATTTGAATGAACTTATGAACTTTGCATCGAGACGGCGAAAGTAACTTCAGTTGTTCTCTAGTAACGTTAACGTTAAAGCGAATGAATCGAGAAAGTTTGCTATTTTGGACCGGAGATAATTGATCACACGTTGCTCAAGCATGTTTATTATTATTATTATTATTATTACTACAATGAACATTCAGAGATAGCTATGCGAAGATACTTTTCGTTAACAGGTTTTGTGATTGTGTACATTAACGTACATCACATGCACACGTTTGTCGTTTATATAACGATTGCGCTAACAAACAAAGTTGATTACCTAACTTTGTCTCTATTGTTTACCTGCTGTTGTGCTCTCTTATCCTCAACGAGGCGCGTCTTCACAGACCTGACGCGATTAAAGTGTGCGCGTTTCTGCGCTTCAGCGGTCAAGCTGGTCATATAGTTTAAAGATCAACGTATAGAGGTTTTACTTGTGTTTTTGTGACTATAATTCATTGTAATGAGAATTTAAACCAGTTATGTTATTTTATATTACGTGCGGACGTCTCAAGTGAGTATGTTTGTAATCTTTAGAAAGGTAATAACTGAGATACACAGCACTAAAATACTCGAGAGGTTGAAGCGCAGCTTTGAAACAAAGCTCAAGTCAAGTTTCTCAGAGCTGTTTGATTAAATTCCGGAAGACTATCAGCTGCGTAAGAAAACATAATTTCTTATATTATTACCAAACAGTCACTATGGAAGTGGGTGACACATCAGATGAGCAGTCCAACTTTTTTTTCTGTATTTTAGGGAATAGTTGTGTTAAAGAGATAATTCACCTAGAAATAAACATTGTCTACTTACCTTCATTTTGTTTTAAGCCTTTATGACTCTCTTTTCATCTCTGGAATAAATGAGATTTTTATGTCTTTATATTAATTAGTAACTTTATAGTATTATCGTCCATTTGATGACAGCATCTTTTTGCTAATTTGTTTTTCCACAAAAAAATCTATCCTATTCCTTTAGAAGACTAGGAATATGTTGCATGATCCGAATTGATTACTTTCATTATGATTTTACTGTGTTGTTTTTGGTTTGATAGCCCCTGGTGGCCCCCTGGGCCCCATTGTTTGGAGGTGAGCAATCTATCTATCACAACTTTTGTGAGTTAGATAGAAATAGAGTTTGGACTGACTTTAGGCTTTCTAAATGATGACAGAGCTTTCTTTTTTTTGGTGAACTGTCCCTTTAAGGCTGGTTTGTGTCGGTCACCCACTTGCTTTCACACAGTACAGTTATCAATCATAATAAGAGTGTAAAGTGCAAGCTGACATCTGCCCCACTCACATTTGCGGTTGGTTTCTCTTCTGTGTGGCTTCTCACACGCACAGCATGGTTAATTTATAGCTCTTTAACTGGTTGGGTTAGTGACTGTTGTACTCGCAGCATAATGGCACGGCCACGTCGTGTGATCAAACATTTTTGACTTGAACAGTCGATAACTGTGACAACTGTGGTTTTTCATTCTCAGTACCACAGAGAAGTGCAACTTAAAGCGGCATGCAACACAGTAAATAACCCAGCACACATTTTTTAAGCATTTATAGAGAAGAGAGCTGCTCTTTTTGAGGACATTAACGTTTAATTTACACCTTCTTATGTCTTCAGATTGAGGTTATGTTGGACCCCTTTACATTCTGAATTAGTCAGTGTTGACTTATTTTAGCACTGAAGTGTGTGTGATACTAAAGAGAGAGGCCTACTTTTGACACATTTTAGTAAGTGTTGGTTCTTGCTTTTTCGTATGACTTTTTGGAGTCCTGCAGATGGAAATTTGTCAAAATGTGATGAGAGAGAGGAGAAAAGTTTGCATGGTGAATTCTCAAACATCGTCGTTTAAATTCATTTGTGAGGGTAAATGTTGAACGTTTTAACTACAAACTGGATTTGTTTCGCAGTGTTGGAGCCCAGGTTTGTTGTGAAGCTTTGAAGCTGGTGTTGATGAATCATCTTGAAAGCCGTCACCATCTGCCAGACGTTTTCCAGGTCTGTTTACCCCTCGTTCGTGTGCCTTATCCCTTCAGAAGAAGTTTTACACTCTACACAAAGTCTTAAAAGTTGTGAGCAGGGAGAGCTTTGTGTCTTTTTCTGTATGGAAATCATGTCCGGTGAGCAGGCTGTTTAGTTATCTGAGCTCTCTCTCCATGATGAGGTGTGGTTTTTATTGGACCTTTTCCCCCGCTTGTAAAGTGCTGAGGGAGAGGCAGAAAATGAGTACAGCTTTACTCACATCAGCCTCAAAGAACCCCATGAAAAACTCTAAGAGTACATTTTCTTGAAGTTTTCATGCTAATAATTTGGCTGCATAGTTGTGAAAGTGTTTTGATTTCCACTACTATTGCTTTTTTATGCCATTTTCAAAATCTTTTTATTTATTTTTTCCTTTTGTGGCATGCAAATCAATGTATGTGTCAGACATACCTCTTTGGTTGCTGGATTGTCACTGTTTTTTATTTTTATACATTTTTTTTTTTGTTTGTTTTTGCATATTCATTATTAAAAAGTTTTAAAAAGTTTTGTCATTGTGACAAGATGTCCTGTAGAGTACAGTAATTATTTTAATGAGCAAAGCTGCCATATGCATTGTGGTTTTAATATGGTGTGTCCAGTTATGTCAGAATAATTGTAAAATAAAATAATCAGTATTTATTAACCTTGTGAAGAAAAAAAATGTGTAAAAAAAAAAAAAAAAAAACTTTTTATGTAAACTTCTTTTGATGAAAAACAAGATGACTTTTATGTAATTTAATTTTGCTTCTCCAGTAAATGTATCTTAATTTAAGTTTATTTTTTTATTTTATTTTATTTTTATTTTTTTTTTTTTGACATTTGTACTGGAAAACAAGACAAAAATACTAAGGAAGAACATCAGTACATTTTTTGCAGTGTGATCAGAAGTACAAGAAGTTATTTTCATATAGTAGTTGGGAACAGGGTTATTCAAGCCTTACCTTTTTTGTGTGTAAAATGTTTTTTAGTAATGGAGATGGCTTGGTAATTTTGCTAATACAAATGACTGTTCCCTTCAAATTATTGCTTAAATTTTCTTTACTTAGTCTTAAAAAGGTCTTAAATTTACCTGCAAACCTGACAGGTTTTTGACCCTACTTACTTTTCCCCATTATTGTTTTATCAGCCATTTCAGATAAACCAGGCCTAAATGACACGTAATAACAAAACAAACTGTGGTTGAGTGCATTAGATGTTGGTCTCTTCCTGTCTAATTGGGTTCCTCTTTACCGGAATAAGCTGCAAAGTGGCCCACACTATATGCTGATATATTGAGGTTACTAGTACAATGTGCCAAACACTGTTTAACACATACAAACACATGTATTAAATATGAAAGACTTTGTGTACAAAGGGGTTGTACTATCATTAAAATAGCTTTACCCTTCGCTACCCAGTATTTAGTCAAATACTATATTCAAAGTATGCAGGCAGCCTTGTTTGAAACAGTCTTTTGAGTTCAAGTTAGTGATGTAATCACTGAGTCATATCTAGTTTGACTTGGACACATCTGACTAGCCCGATCATGTCCGGATTATTTGCAAATTGACTGTGTGCTATTTCTCTACTATTCTCTGTGAGCAAAAATTTTTTTTATTTTTTTATTATTTTTTTTTTTTTTTATCTCATCATTGAAAGCAAGCAGTTTCACACTGAGCGCCATATTTGCGAGTAACTGAGTTATGTTTTTTATTTATGAGTCATGTTTGCTATTTTATGTAATTATGTAGAGTATTATACTGTAGGATTTCACATTATTACTCCTTAGTTGAAGATATTTTGAAGGATCATACAGGTGTGATTTGCTGGTTCCTTTTATGCATTCATTTAGCTGAATTCATTAAAAAAGGTTGGTGACACTAAGTACACTCCCTTGTATACTAAACTGTAATTTTGGTTTGTGCTGTATCTTTTATGAGGTTAAAGATGGTGAACGAAACCATGCCTAAATTGTTGTAGGAGCCTTATCCCACATTCTTCTGGAAAGATTATTCGCAACAGCCTCTGCTTTACATCAATGGAATTTTAGAGCTTCTTATCAACTCTTGCTAATTGTATATTTTAGTATTATAAAGGTTTGTAGGAACAATTCTAATTAGCTAACACATTTGAATTTATTCTAACATGCTGCTTAACCTCTCTGTGTAATTCTGTCTTTGTCTAAGTTAAATGCTTTGAAATATACACCACTGTATTTGAAGCGTTAATAGGTCACATTAAACAGTGCTATAGAGTGAGCTTTGACATTTAGATATTTTAAGATCTCCCACTTCCTGTCACCGTCCCCACAAAACTGGGGTTTGTCTATTATGTTAGCGCGTACAAACAGACATAATACTAACATGAAGATTGATTGTTCATCTATTTTCCTCATTAAACTTTTTTGTTGATCTTAAACACAATCTGTTCTCTTAAAGGGATAGTTCACTGAAAAATGAAATAAGTTACTCACCCTCATGTTGTTCCAAACCTGTATTACTTTTTCTTCCGTGGAACACAAGTCAAAATGGTAATGAAAATCAATGGTAACCAGAACTGTTTGGCTGCAGATGTTCTTCAAAATATCTTCTTTTGTTTTACAAGGAAGAATGAAAGTCATACAGGTTTGGGTGAGGGTAGGTAACTTATGACAGGATTTTAATTTTGGGGTGAACTATGCAGATATCTCTGAAATGCCAACTGATAATGTCCTCATTACACTTACGACTTGAATGTACGGTTTTATTAATCTGATTTCATTTATCTGTTTCAGGTAGAGGGATTTCTGATGTGGCAGCTTAATGCCAACTCGACGTAAAACCATAAATCTCTTCTATAAAACATGGTGAGAGGGGCTCTTGAAACCGATGAGCTTACCAGGCAACACCGTTGCCACTATGGAGCACTCTAACTAACGTGAATGTGATGGGGATGATGATATTACACATAGAAATGATGGAACAGTCGCATTGACAAAGATTAACTGCCCTCACTCTCAGTGCGCTGCTGCCAATCAGCATGCTGCGGATACTGTCGCTCAAATTTGGCCGCGTATACCGATGTGGCAAGTTCCTCTTCATCGTAGCTCTTTTTGTGATCCTGCTGATGAACACTCACAACCTGTTCGCCTCTTTCCAGAGGAATGAGCTCACCGACCGGCGATTCATCGGCCTCAACAAGTGTCCGGCCTGCTTTGGCACTAGCTGGTGCCGCAAGTTCATGAACAGCCAGGTGACCTTCGAGATGTGGGGTCGCCTGCGCTTCCTAGACTTTTTCAACGTAAAGAACGTTTTTTTCGCTCAATATGGAGAACCCAGGGAAGGAACGCGCAGGGTCGTGCTCAAACGCCTGGGCTCCAACCAAGAACTCGCAGAGATCGATCAGAAGATCTGCAAACGGGCCACTGGAAGGCCTCGCTGTGATCTCATTCAGGGTATGTACAAAACGGAGTTTGCCCGGCTTAACGGGGACGTAAGGCTGCTGACCCCAGAAGTGGTGGAGGGCTGGTCGGACCTGGTACACTGCCCATCGCAGAGGCTTCTGGACCGGGTGGTCAGGAGGTACGCGGAGACCAAGGACTCTGGAAGCTTCCTGCTGAAGAACCTTAAGGACACGGAACGAATGCAGCTGCTGATGACGTTGGCGTTCAACCCTGAGCCACTTGTGCTGCAGGTATCTACACACTAGCCGATAAAAATATCTTTTTTCAAGTTGCTGAACCTTTCTTTTGATGCTGAAGCACTGTGTCTGATGCCCGCTTGGAAGTTAAAGGGATTAACGGTGCATCTTTGCATATTTTAAAGTTCTGCACAAGGCTATGTAAATAATAGATACTTTGTGTCTGTCGGTGGTCACTTAGAGATTTCTCTGCTTTGGGCAACAGCGTGCTTGTCATGAAGAATTCCTTCAGACATAAATCATAAAGCATTTGTTATTCCATAAGCAAAGTTTAAAAACACAGAGGTGGCATATTGTTCCAAAAGTTTTGTTCAAAACTTGTTTTCAGTTTGATAAACATTTTTCACTTAAGTGTGTATAATATTGACAAAAAAATGTGTGGTGGTTAATTCACAGCATTGACAGAAATGAACTTTTCCCATTAAGGACTGATATTTACGGACTGGCCCAGTAGTGCACAACAAATTTTAGACTACACAATGAAATCTCCACAACACAATTAATCACCGCAACACAATGAAATTGGCACAACACAACATAAACAAGCCACAGTACAACAGAGATGGTCCTATGCTTGGACACAAATGGGGCCTATATGTTTGCTACTTACTGACACATCAAGCTCCTTTTTTAATAAATGCAGCACTTTGACTTTTTAAGTGCTTTTAGAATTGAATGAGCCAAGGGATTTAATGCAGGGTTTAATGGTCTAACGAAATACAAATTTTGATATCCAATATAATTTTCTGAACCATTGAAGTTTCTATCGGACATTATATATCAGGTCATTTCACGATGCTGTTTCTATAACGTAGTGTCTATTTACACAAAGTGCAAATTACCTTCCTTGTTGACATATAGGCATATATTACATTAACTCCGCCCACCAATGTCTGGTTGGGCCACACAAAATTAAAAATGATGCCCAACATGTAACCGCTGAAGTTGGCGTTGGGAGTAAGGCACATAGAAGTACCATATGACGCAATTTACTTTCAGTGAAGACACTTACTTTCAATGAAGAAAATATTCAAAAAGTGGAAATAATGTGCAGAACGAGTGTTTAATAATGAAGTATATCTGGGTTAGGGGTAGGTGTAGGGAAGGCTTTGTCTCATAAGGTGGCATCCATTTAATAATTTTAATGAATATAATCATTTGCCTCTTTGTTACTATTGCATCTTGTTACTGTACAACAATACTGAGGTGCGAATAGTATCTGCCACTATTTATAAGAATAATTAGTATCTAACTACTAGTTACTAGGGGGGTGACGAGACACTTATCCCACGAGACACGAGACTGGGTTCACGAGATCGAGACGAGACGAGATTTTTTGACTTAAAAAAAAAAAAAAAAATCCTCAGTGATGAAATATATAGGGAAAAATAGTCTTTTGTTCAACTGAAAAACACAAAATGCAAAAAATGTAGGTGCATTTTGAAATCAACTTGTACTTTATGAAATTAAACTTCTATTTTAATGAATTGTATGCAGAAATAAACGTAAACTAGAGCTGCACGATTCTGGATAAATTGAGAATCACATTTTTTTTAAATAAATTGCAGATCACGATTCTCTCACGATTCGAAAAAAAAAAAAAAAAAAAAAAAAAAAATATATATATATATATATATTAGAAAACTAAACAAAATAACGTAATTTCCTAGTGGTTCTGACAAAATGTTCATTGCTTAAGTCTTTTAAAAATATACATTCATTTGAACAAAATAAAAAGAAAATTCAATGAAGGAGTGTCTCAGTTCATAAAGACTTGTTTCACTATTGGAATCTCCTGAATGAATGATTCAATGTCAAATACATTTTTTTAAAGGGGTTGTCGCCACCTCCTGGCGGAAGATAAGTGTTACAATACAAGTGTTAAGATACTTTCGTTTTGATCGCTACTGTAGACAAACTGTTTATACCCAAACTATAAACTTTTATCCCAGTAGGCCTACTTCTGTTATTTAAATGTCTGTAACACAGAAATAATGATGTGTGGTTGAAAAGACTGTTTGTGTTGCTCTTTCTGGATCAACAGCAGCATGAATGCAGATTTGAATGTCTTTAAGACGCTTACGATGTGAAACAGGTGTTAGTGGAGTTGTTAGTGTGAGCAGCGTGTGTTTTGTCGCTGCCCATATCAGTGAATGACAGCATTCACATCGGAAGCGTGATGATGGCCGAGCCTCTGATTCATTAACATGGACAGCGACAAAACGTGCTTCACGATCCACTGACACTCGCGATGTTAAACAGTCGTAGACATAGCTGAATCTTTGTCATTCAGGAATAAGATCGCGTGGGTGTTTAAATCAAGATCGCAATTTTTTAACGCAGCTCTAATGTAAACACTGCAAAATGTTTTGCGAGATATTGTCACGTTCTCACGAGACCAGTCTGATCTCGCGAGACACATCTGATCTCGCGAGATCTCGTGCCACGAGATCTCGTCACATCCCTACTAGTTACACTATTTACTGCTAATTTTAAATAGTGTAAATAGCATCTATCATTAAGAAGATATGCTACTTTCACTTGCAAATAGCAAAAAGCTGCTGTCTTTCTATAAAGGTGCATAAAACTAACATGCAAGCTTTATACTAGAGGTAATGGACTAACAAAACCCTAAAAAAATGGTACTACAGTAAAATGTCCACAATTTGGATTTCATTAGACCATTAACTCTGTTATAAAGTTCTTAGCTTTAACTAGGGGTGTAACGGTTCACAAAATCCACGGTTCGGTTTGATACGACACAGTGGTGTCACGGTTCGGTACGTTTTCGATACGGGGGGCAGGCAATTGGTTGCGTCGTAATGTTGGAAATATTTCTGTTTTAAACCATGAAGGCGAGCCAATGGATATCACACAAGCACGCGTTTGCACCAGGGTTTGCACATGTGCAAACTTTGCACAAGATTTATGCTGGTTAACGCCTTAATCTCAGTTAATTCACTATAAGCAGAAAGTGAAAGTAAAAACAGAATGACGGCGTAATGACGGAGCTTTCGGCATATGACGCTGCATATTCTCTGAGACAAAGAGAGACGAATCTACTTCAATATGCTGATACCCTATAGCTGTTTTCATTTATTTCCTTAATATTTCTCTTGTGGCCCGTACATAGTGAAAAAAAAAAAAGAGAAGAAACGTATTTCGTGTTAAACAGGTTGTTTTTGAAAGTCGGTGCTTGAAATAAAAGCTTTTTATTTCATTGATTTTTACTGATGACTGCAGTTATAATATTTTTATTATTGGACTATAATTCATTGTAGGTACCCGTAGCCAGTAGCCTAAAAGACCTGTTTTAAAAGACACCTCCAAGTTAACTGTCAGGAAAGTCCATTCACTCGGCCGCCATATTTGCAACGTCTCCGGGCAGCTCAAACAAGACCAAGTCCTATCTAAATGAATGGGGGAATCCTTAAATCTCAAAAACCGCTCGCTGAACTTGCGATTAAATTACATATTTCAAATCAGCAACAAAATCTGAAATGAACTGCTCCGTGAATGTTGTTTCTTATGCTCAAATAGCGTTTAAAAACTTATTTTTCAGGCTAGACCGACCAATGCGCAGGCGTAGTTCCAACGCGCTTATGACTGCGCATGCGCATCGGCTGGTCCATCCTTAGGTTTCTATGGGAACTGGAGCTTCTAATGGCCATTGCAGTGACGCAGTTACTTTATCAATCAACGATTGGATCTTTCCTGCCATATTGCGCGTTGCAGTGTCTCCCATTCAAAAGTATAGGAGTGAACAGTCTTTGTATTTCTATAGTCTTTCTATAGTCTTTGCTGTCAAAAAAGCCGAGCTCCTGGAGGTGCGCCGTGTGGGCAGAGCTAAAGAGTGACGAGCACTTGCGCCGATCACCAACAAAACGGAGACATTTGATGCTGTTTCACTTACCATCTGTAGTTCTGAATCATGACCGGGATCTTTTATAGCTGGGACTGCTCCATCTTTCAGTATCAAACGATGTGCAAATCCAGTGTTGAACTGGGCCTTGTTTATAAACGTTCGTCAACAAACACACCTGAGAAACTCCGTTGCTGCCCCGAAAAAACAAACTGCATTCACTGTTTGCGTAACACTGGGTTCTTCGGGAAGCTAAGGTTATCTTTCCCTCACAACCAAAAACACACACTTCTTTAGCAACATTCTTCCCGAGCGAGTCCTGTGCAGTGCTGCCGGATGAAGCGTGTTGATGGGCGCGCTCTTGCTCTCGTTCTGGTCGATGCGTGCACGGGCGCGCTCTTCCTGGAGAAATGCCCTATAAGGAGTTCCACCCTCGTTTACGTCATTCCACGACCAAAAAAACCTCTCCAAAACTTGTACAAACCCGGAAGTAAGATTTTAGGCACAGAAATACTCTGTTATACATCCAAATTGTTCTTTGAAACTTTGTCCATGCTTAGCATGAGAATCCAACTCTTTAACGGTATAAACGACTCTGAATGCATGAAACAGCTTTGTACCCCCCCTTTAAGGTCGATGAACGAAACGAACGTTTGCATGCCCTGACCGATGTACTGTAATTACCACACAGACCAGCTGTTAGTAATCTCTTCTTCACAGACTACTTGACTTTGCCACTTTCTGTGCATTTTGTTTCCTGCGACTAATAAAATTTTGATCAACTAAGCCTCTTCTCGTCAACTAACAGTTAATTGACTATTAGGGGGCAGCTTATTACATGTGTGCATCATCTTATGTCAAATTCTTACATCTAATTAATAAATTCAGTTAGAATAAGACACTGTTTCCAATCAAATGAAGTGAATATCATTAAAATCCATCTTTGCACTGCAGAAGTTGCACAGAAGCTGCATCTGAAGTAGAATTTAAATGTATTCACACAAATGGTTTAATGCAGCTAGAGGTGGATTGAATCCATTTACAGGGCATTTACAATTGCATAAATTCACTTAGAAATTATTGACAATTCAGCAAAAACAGACTATTGTATTTTAAATATAATTGAAATGATCTTATCCTTTATTGAACAGTTTTATTAATTCAATGTGACATTTGTAACCATGTTGATTTCTTCTTTTTTTATACTTTATTATGTATTTCAATTCAAAAACACATTTTAATACAATTATACAAGTTAATTTTTCCTTTGAAAACACAATATTTTTTTTACCAATAATTATTACTCATTTTTCCTTCTACTTTCTCTTCTGTTCACTTTTTTTTCCCTTTTGTGATAATACCCACCACCAACACATTAAGAAAAAATATATATAATAATAATAAAAATTAACAATAACAATTACATACATAAACACTTTTACATATGAAAAATAGGGACAAAAAAAATGCAGACCACAGTCACATATTCATATGAAAACTCTTATAACATCTAATTTCTAGTAAGTAATTCAAATAATACTTTTAAACCTCATTTGATAATAACATTACATAATTAAATAAAATAGTAAATAAATTAAAAGAGAGGGAGGATTATGTAAAAGGGTAAGTAATATATTATGTTTTATAGTACATACTTTGATTGTAGAGGTGCCCATATCTTTACAAAATAGAGTATAAATATTCTAAATAAGTATAACTCATCTTTAATAAGTAGCATAGGTCCTAAGCCCAAAACTATATTTTGCATCTTTACTATATTTGATTTCTTAAAAATTTCTTCTATTAAATGTATTACTTTTGTCCAGAATTGTTTTATTATTTTACAAGTATAAAATATATGAGTGTAATGAGCTTTAAGTTCACCACAACTTCTTCAACATCCTGAAGATAAATAATAATATTTGGAAGATACTTCTGGTGTTATAGAATATCGCATACTAATTTTCCAAGCATATTCTTGCCAATATGGAGATTGCATAGTCCTTAGATTTTCTTTTAAACTTTGTTTCCAATCTCCTTCTGTTATTTTATAAATTTTAATATATTTATTCGTCCTATCAAATTATCTAATCTATTAGTTTTACTCATTTTAGTCATAAAATACAACAGAGGGTGAATATCATCTAAAGTTTTTATTTTAATCTCATCCTTTAGATAACTTCTTATTTGAAGATATTTGAAAAATAATTTCCCATACAATACATATATTTTTTCTTTATATTCTCAAATGTCTCCATCTCGTTGTCTCCAAAACAATGATAAAATATTTTAAGTCCTTTGGTAGCCCAGACTTTAAATATATCATCAAAAGTATTTGGTTTAAAATCTAGATCTCTTGCTATTTCTCTTAAACAAACCATCTCCTGATCACTAATTTTCATCACTTTGCAAATTCTTCTCCAACATTTAAAAGTTAACCATGTTGATTTCTGGGGAGTACAGCATCTGATATAAATCTAAGACAAAAGTGGAAAAATGGCCCTGCATATCTTGAAGTTTGGGGCATTCAAAATTTGGGTATAATGACCAAAATGATCACCGTTATCAGTATTATCACAGTATTGCTTAAATGTGCTGGCAGTGTTCAACAAACTGATACACACACTAGAATCATTTCACCAAGTTTTATGTCAAAAACAGTGAAAGTGGCATACTTAAAAATGTCAGCTCGCACGTTGTTAAAACAATGATTGTGATATTATCGTTGACAATTTATACCACATACCCCTATTTCCAGTGTATTTTTTTCTTGTGCTTTTCATTCACAGCAATGAGAGTCCTTGACAGCTCTCTTTTTTTGCACCCCTCGGTCCGGCATTGATTTTTAGACCCAGCTAATCTATTCCAATTTCTTTTGCGATTGACCCAGCTTGTCGAAGGCCTGGGCAAACAAAAGGACATCTCTGTGTGAGCAGCCAATATCCGTTCTCACCTCCCATCATTCACTCCATCTGCCACACCTCAAGCATTCTAGGTGATAAAGGCAATCTGATCTCTCTCCGGAGAGCGAGCCGCTCGATTTGATTAGCAACATACAGTTTAGCCCCCTTTTGCCCTGCAACCTCTGCAGCGGTTTGGTCAACATAATGAAATGTCATTAGTTTGCTGTGGATGCCGCTAATGAATTGGCTCCTAATCCATAGGTGCGATTAAGTGTGATCTTCACCAGTGCTTGCTGTTCCTTCCCCTGCTGAAAACATGATGTTAAATCTAACAGATGCTTGTCTCCTCAGAATGCTCTAAATGATTCATCCCACTTCCTGAAGCTAAGAAAAGCCAGTTTTTCTAGTTTGCCAGAAGTTGTAGCAACCTTTTGCAGTTTCATAAGGCAGGCAAAATCTGCTTTCCAATTTTTTTGACTATGTTGGAAACCTGAGGCAGCTGCCTTGCTGTCAATCAGTGTGTATGAATGTGTCTCCAAAGCAGCATAATGTTGTGATTAATAGGGCTGCACAAAATGGAAGAAAAAATGGGATAAATTATTAATTTATGGAAATTGTGATGCGATAGTCTTAAGTCAAATCAATTTAAATTAATGTCACAGTGTAATGAAAGTTAAAGGAAATATGAATTGCTCATAATAACAATTCATATTTGGGGGGGGGGTTATGTATTTTGGCGGTTCATTTAAATGACAACAGCGTTTTGGGGGCCAGAAAATGCAAACTTTTGAAAGCTGGTTTCGAAGTGCAAGTTTTAGAAAATGATGAAGTTGTTGCTATGTACATTTTTGTTGTGTAAACGTATGAATTTCTATTTTAAAGGAACCTGTTCATTACCATTAAAGTGAAATTACTGAATCTACACATAGAAACCTGGTAAAAATGCTCATTTTAGAAGCAAATTTTAAATAGCACTTAGAGCCTTTTGCATCTGAACTCTTCATATATTTACTATTATATTTACTAAATTAAATTTACTAGATTCCAGCAATGGTTGAACCACACACACAGGATTGTAGGATATCGTAGGCAACAATGCCTAATCAGAGATGGAAGGCAACTTGGTAGACAGGTTTCTAAACCAACATTGGATTTAGACATGCTTTATTGGCTTTTTTTACTCTGTATTCTGCTTGCTAAGGCATTTTTTGTCTGTAAAGGAGACACTAAGGTCTCTTTTAGCAGATATAAGGATTTCTGTATGTTGGAAAGCTGAATGTTAGAATTCTGTATGTTGGAAACATTGCTTGTCTCCAGCCTATGGAGCCGGAGACAAGCAAGGCAGTGAGAGGATTACAAAATCAGCGTGTGACAAGAATTCAGATGTCCCTTCATGTAGATGTTTTTTAAAGTTTTGCCCACTGGCATTTTTACTGCTATTTATAGCCGTAAAGGTCAGAAACACAATTTGTTCCCCTTAGCCTGGTATTGTGTCAGATTGTTGTGAAATATGTGTCCTCTGGAAAAAAGCTGCTGTGCTTGACTTTGTGCTTACATTACTCGTGTCTCCTTCCTTCCATTGAGAACGGAGGCCCATCTGCTCGGCGAGGCTGAGAATAGCACAGGCAGAGCCCTGAGGGTCACGTCCATCACGGCATTAATCTTGCACACAGCCCAGTGTGTGCGGTGTGCACCTCCTCTCCCTTCACCTGACAATGAGGTTATTATGAGGTTGCCATGCCCGAAGCACCTTTCTAAACAGTCCCAGAGCTGACAGGAGTCAACTGCTGTTTGTGTGTAAGGCTTTCACAAACAAGACCGAGCACAGCAAGGTTGTTATCAAGGACATGCCTATTATTTAGTGCTTGTAAACTGGTGAACTCTCCTCCCGTTGAAGAAAATTGTCCAGATAGCACCTGTAGTACTCTAAAAAGTGTGTTTGAAGCGATTCCCGGAGTGAGTTTTAATCTAGGTTCCCTCAGGTTTTTAAAGTATAATGCCTTATATAAAATGTAAGGTCATAAAACGTTATAATGACTGTTTTATATCTTAAATAGTACAAAAAATGGCTGTTTTATTGTTTTCAGACATCGTAAATTTGGTGGAAGAGAAACAGAAGGTGATTAAGGTACCTTAATACTGCAGAATTAAAGGGATAGTTCACCCAAAAATGAAAGTTCTGTCAATATTTGCTCAGCTTCATGTTGTTCCAAACCTGTATGAATTTCTTTCTTGTGTTGAACACAAAAGAAGATATTTTGAAGAATGTTGGTAACCAAACGGTTTCTGGTCCTCACTGATTGTTTCAACCTGGTCTCGTGGCATAAACGTACCCGGGGACACTTTTTAGCGAGACCGTTTTTACGTACCTTACTGCACGTTTCGCCACAGTTTCATAGAGAAATGTCCACTGAGTGGCGCTAAAACACGGGTTCAATACGTAAACCCTGGCACGTTTTTATTACGTTGATATAGGTACGTATTGCTGTGTTTTTATTACGTTGATTCAGGTACATATTGCGGCGGTTCAGAATTCAAATATCTGGGGACCGTCGCTAAAAATTAATGCTCTATCGTGTTGGAAATATGCCCTACACCAAACCCAACCCTAACCCTACCCGATAGTGTTGACAAATGCAAAACTGATATAAAAACGCATTTGTTGATGCAACCATGCTATTTGAACTTCCTTATATGCAGATTTGAACTGTTTTGTCGAACCGTAGTTACACGGGATTCGAACCGGAGCTCCTCACCTCTCAAGTACGTCTCCGTACTCTGTGAGCTCCCGAACAAACCAACAGTCTATGAAAACCCATAGATATGAAGCTGGATATGTGTGATGCTAACGTTCAAAAGCATCAGTTTTCAAATCTCACAACAGATTAATATTGTTTTGAAGTCATAACATGATATTCTTCAAGTAATTGTGCGTAAATTACGCTTTATCAATCGAAACTCTGTAAATTTGTGTGAAAAGGAATAAAAGGCGTCTGAGTTTTACTGCCTCTAGTGTTCATTTCTTTTGGAAACTGCAGTGATATGTACTTATTGGTACATATTTCGCGTCTTGCTAAGAAATGCCCCCAGGTACGTTTATGCCATGAGACCTGGTAGGATTGTTTGGTTACCCACATTTAGGGCTGTCGCATTGAAGGAATTTCCCTTGCGGTAATTTTGAGTGGCTCAATACCGTGGTATGCGGTATTACCGCATATATATAATCTGTGTGTATGTCATATTTATCATAACGAGGTCATATTCAGAAACCGAAACTAAATCACGTTGAAACAGGAAGTGAAGTAAACAGAAGAGAACGACAAAATAACAGTCCACATAACAAAATATAAACCTGACAATAAGATCATTAGTCTATTGTTAGCTATTAGTTCTAATCCTCGAATCTGACTGACAATATATATTTTTTTCTGTTGATATTTCACCTGCGAGTTCTAGAGGGCTGTCAGTCAGTGCAGTTTCATTGTTATGCCACAAGGTGGCATCAAGGGACTGTCTTTGAGTGAGTCTTTAAACCGTTCATTCAACTACACGTTCAAAAGCGCTGATTCATTCAAAGAGAGATGTAATGAAACATGCTGTTGAAATCATTTTAACTTTGAGCGCCACTTTTAAAGGCTCAGCTGACCAGCAATGCGTCGATGCTAAGACAGATTTCGCTTTCCTTGGACATGACAACCTGTTTTCACAAATATACAAGACTCGGCCTGAAGGACAGACGCAGGTAATCGCACGAGATCAGTTGATCTCTCTCTCATTCGCTGTCTATTTAGGCTTGTTAAGTGCACATTTACTGAGCCTCTGTACAAATCAGCATGGTACACATTATGTTATAATTACTAATATTCAGTACACATGCATGAAGTGTAAAACGAGAAAGGCGTAACCTTACGAAAAAGAAAACACGGAAATATCACGGTTGCTGCGGTTGTTGCATTCCTCTGCGGTTATGCTCGTCAATAGCGCGGTATTGCGATATTGCAGTTATTGCAACAGCCCTACCCACATTAAAAATATATTTTTATGTTCAACAGAAGAAAGAAAATCATATAGGTTTGGAAAATCTTGAGGTTGAGTAAATGACAACAGAATTTTCATTTTTTTGGTGAACTATCCCTTTAAGGGAAGTCTCAGTAGTATATGAAGCAAAGCAACAAATTTCAATACGTAAAATATATATTTTATTAAAAAAAAAAAAAAAAAAAGTATCTTATGTTCGCCAAGGCTGCATTTGTTTGATCAAAAATACAGTAACTATAATACAGTTATTAGTATGTGAGATATTACTACAATTTAAAACAACTGTTTAAAATATACTAAAATATTACTGTGTTGGCAAAGCTGAAAATGAGTTTTTCAGCAGCCATTACAGTTTCTAGTGACACTTTTTTTTTTTTTTTTTTTTTGCCTTATATTATTATTTTGTGGAAATCATGACACTTTTAAAGATTCTTTGAATAAACATTGTTTTCATTTGAAATGGAAATCATTTGTAACATTAATGTCTTTACTGTCACTTGAAATCAATTTAATGAAATATTTGCAATTACAATAACAAAAAGAGCACCTGATTTTGCCATTTTACTTGAACTATGCAAATATGAATAAAGACACCAAACAAAGGTGTAAATGTGTTAATGGCATTAAACATTAATTAATCCTACACATTCACGTTGACATCTCTTTTAAAAAAATCCAGTCTTAATTATAACTTGTGTGAGTCTCAGAATAGGTCTTGATTTTGCTGACAGCTCCCTTCCTTCTGAATCCTCTTTTCTTCCTCTGTAGCTGCAGCTGACACGTATGTTGCATCATGGATTGTATTGGTGTGAATTTGCTTTTTGTTCATCCTAGTGTGAATTGTGTTAAGTAATGAAGTTTATGGGGCAAGACACTGAGGAGGATTTAAAAGCAGAAATATGCTATCTTTTTAAAACTTTTTTTTTTTTTTTTTTTTGTGTTAAAGGGCATATATTCTTCAAGAAATGTGCTACTTGAGCTATTAAATTGACTACACAGTCTTTTCAGTGCTGGGCAGATGATTATACATTATCATTATAGTTCCTGTGGGTGACAGTTGCAGAGTTTTGCAAGTACAGGGTTAGTGGTTTTATCACACTAGTCTTACGTTAATATGTAGGCTATAATGATTGCGTCTTGTTTAGTAGAGTTTGGGAATGGAATCAGAAAAAAAAACTGCAGGCTGGTTTTAAATAACTATTACCCACATGAGCATCAGTATGCTGTATTACGGCTCCAACATACCCATATTTTCAAAATAGCACTGCTGTATTCTTTTACAGTTTGTCACTTAGACCACAGCCATCTGTGCAGAGTTGATATTCCCTCCTCACACTTCAGCAGCAGTTTGACAGACTCTATAATTGCAGAGAGTGTGAGCAAACTGTAGACTTGGGAGCTTCGCCACCCAAATGGAAGTTGTCGTTCTTCATTAGTTGTCAAGCAGATGTTTTTGTATTTAAAGAAACTTTAGTGCAAATATTACAAGAACAGTCTTTCTGAACCTACCTAGTCTCTTGGCGATTGGCAATCCAACAAACTCTCAGTTTCTGGAATTGGTCCTATCAAGGTTGGAACCAGGCTTTGGGTTTCATGGCCAGATCTCATTAAGCTGCCACTACACTAACTAGGGTTGGATTGATGTTTTAGCATCGACTCTTGGTATCGATACTGAATTGGTGCCACGACATAACCAGATGGTCAACCATTTTATTTTACTTTTATTTTATTTTATTTTTTTAATGCTATACTGCACAGACCTAACCCGTTAGTAGTTTAGATTTGAAGGGTATTTGTAAGATATACATGACTAGCACCTGGCCATCTGTCATTATGTGGTGTTGATGGTGCTTTTATTAAAACAAACCTTTCACCTGCCTCCAACCACCTATTTTGTGCGTCACTCAGCCGTTTGGCCATTGTTGGCATTTATGAAAGGGTTGAGTGCAAACAAGTTCCTATTCTTGATGGGCTAGAATTTCCGCTGGCTCGGAAAAACAAATAACTATCCTCCCTGAGACGGTTCTGTCTGCACGCTCTTGCACGCATTGCTTGTGTTTGTCACCGATTCCATGCATTACCAATCTGACAACACTGTGATAAAATGAGTCTGATTTTATTGTTTCTGAAAGCTGAGACTCCCTGAGACTTCAGCTGACAATAGTTGACAGACAATCACCTCTGATTTAATTTGCTCTTGAATGCGTTTGCAGCTTTTTCGTATTGTTAATTTTAAGCGGTTTACAGCTGTGTTTGTTGATTCACATGCTGTAATAGTGTGTTTGTGAATTGAAGATCTCTTTGACCTCTCTTGGTAAAGAGATGCACTTCACCATTGCATAGAAATGATTTAATACACTTTTAAAGGTTATGTGCATGGTCATCTTCCAGAGTCCTTGACCAAAGGCAGAGCTCTGTGGATAAGGATGTAGAGTTAAGTGTTAGTCAGAGTTTCAATTATAGCTAGAACAGCACTTCAAGTTGGGAAAAAAAGAGAGGAGGAAGAAAAAGCTTGCTTCCGGACCGTGCTAAGCGGCCAACTGCAGCTCGACAGGTTTGTAGTGTGGAGTGCTGTTTTATTTCACTGAATTTCTTGGAACTGTTTTATGTCTCAAATCTGGTTTCATTTAAATTTATTTAGTGTGTAACTGTAAATGGATTTTGTTTTCCTTCGCGTTTGGTAATGATGCAAATCCTTGGAAATTTGATAGCAGAACAGGACACAGGGTATTGACACAATGGTGTTTGACAATGTCATGCAAAATGTAAGCAGAGAATGTTTAGTACATGTAAAATAGTGCTTGACGTGCAACTACACGGTTTCTGCAAAATAATCATGAGCTGGCTGTGCATGTTTCTCTGACAAGATGAAGCTGTTAAGTTTCTTAAAAGAGAAAGAGGCCTTTAGACTATTTATTTTTATATGGAATGTATACTGGAGTTGAAAAATGTCATATTTTTGATTTGCAAAATGCTAGAAATTATTATAGAATGTAAATTTAGTACATTTAATCAGTACATTAAAAAAGAAACATTAGAATAAAAAAGTGGAGTAAACATGCAATTTTCCCTATAAAGTTTCTCTACAATGGCTTTTTTTTTTTGGTCGGTGACAGTGGGAGTTATTGGGATTGTTTTTTGTTTTTTTTTTGGTGGTCATCTATTATTTATAAAGTTCAACAACAGAATGTAGGGGCAACCACTTTCTGCACAGTGAAGCTTTTTTTCCAGGAACAAATCCTCACTCTCACACAGGAGGTGGCCTTCCACAGACATTTGACACTTTCAGAGAATGAAACTTCATGATGACGTGTTCCCAGAGGTAAAACTAAAGTCTAGAGACACAATGTTCCCTTCTGTAATTGACTCATTTTGTCACAGACCGAGCGGTTACTCTGTTAGCGCCTAATAATTTAATTCAATATTAAATCTAATTCCTAAAACCAAAATGTAGTTTTAGTAAAGCTAAATAATTATCAGGGTTACCATTACAGTTATGCTGGTTGCAGCATTCCATTTAGATATATCCTTATTGCATTTTTATGTCACTTTTATTTGTTCTGGCACACAAAATGTAGAAAAGTGCTGAAGATACATTGCCAGACACCCAGAAGGAAGCCTTAGAAACAAATCAAAAATAATTATTGTTAATTTCCAACTATTTTGGATTCACCAAATGTCACGTCACTCAGATGCAGTGTGGATGCTTTATACCCAATATACACTATAAGCAAGAAACGTGGATAAAACCTAGAAAACCCCTTTTCAAATCAACAAAGCATATAAAACAGATTTATTCTGCAGTGTGGACAGCTTTGTTTATAATAATAGGAGCATTTGTGAGAATCCAGAGCTCACACTCAACTGTAGAGCTCAGAAAGTTGTGATTCTAATAGAGTGTATTGTGGCTTTGGTTGTTTATAATTTATTTACAACAATTAAAATAACAGTTCTGTTTTGATGCTACTCTGAGGGCCAATGTGTAGTTCACAATTTAGTCTTAATTTACTGAATAAATTGCGATAAATGCTTTCAGAAATGGTCTGTTTTGGATGTGTAGCTGCACAAATGTCAGATTCCTCATGCAAAATGGCATTTTTAATAAATATTCCATTAATCTACATTAATGATTCTGATTACAATGTTAAAGGAAATAGTCAAAAATTGATTTTGTCAGTATCATTATGAGCATTAGAACTGGTCAAGGCAAGAGGAAAATACAGATCTTGTTGTAGGTTTTGTCTCCACTTGATTCACTCGTGACCCCTAAAAGACTCAAGGACGGGACGGGTGTAACAGATTGAACACTGCCTCCTGCAGTTATCAGATTTATGACATTTAAGAGTGTAAGCCGGTAAAATGTTATTTATATGACTGATTCGCTTTGCCTGAGTCCACAAGAAACCATGCCTATGTCATGAAGAGCAGGAAACATCCCCTCCACAGCATGATTCAGCCTCTCCAGCTCAGACCACAGTGGCCAGATGTTGGAGGCTCCGACTGGTTACCGAATGCTGTGTTTTGTCCTCTAAATTATTTGAATCTCTAAGATTAAAGTTTAATGGTCACTTATCCATATTTAATGACTTGACTTGAAATGGGGCTATCGAATATCCGTAGCACTTAAGAAAAGTTTGGTACAGCTACTTTGCTCCAAGTTAATGATTGTGCAGTTTGTCTATGTCTTAACTGGCATTTTTTGCTCTAGATTTGTGTCATGTCTGGACATGGTGTGTGTGTGAATGGAGAACTTCTCTCACCTTGATTCTCTCCTCATGTTTCATCTCTGCAGAGTTTTCCCTCCGATGAGGGCTGGCCGTTCGCCAAATACCTGGGGGCCTGCGGCCGGATGGTGGCGGTGAATTACGTGGGCGAGGAGCTCTGGAGCTTCTACAATGCACCCTGGGAGAAAAGAGTGGATCTGGCCAAGCAGTTGATGGACATCGCCGAGCAGCTGACCAACAATGACTTTGACTTTGCCCTTTACCTCCTAGACGTGAGCTTCGACAACTTTGCAGTTGGGCCTCGTGACGGAAAAGTCATCGTCGTCGATGCAGAAAACATCATAGTGGCAGACAAGAGACTGATTAAGCAGAGTAAGTAACGGCTTCATTCCAGCACCTCCGTGCTCTTGCTTTACAGCATTAATAAATTGCGCAGGAAACTGTTATCCAGGTTAGACGGTGTTTTTATTTTTTGTCTACTTTCATATGTTCTGACCCACTTTCAGTTTTCCCTCAGATGGGCTGGAGCACCTGTTTTTTAGGCCTGTTTGTTTCTGTACTTTGCCTTCTCTGTCAAAATAAATGTTTTTCAGGACTTTCAGGAAGAATTATCACAGTCTCACAGAGCAGGTGGAACACTGCATGGGCCTCCCACGCTCTCAGATTTGTAATTAAAGTCTCATAGCTGTTTCTTCTTTGGGACTTTTAAGGACTTTACACATGAAAAAGCACAGACGGCTTTCCTGTAACACTGGTCAGAAATTAATGGGAGCAAAGATAAGGGTGCCAAAAAATTTAAATTATGGCTGTCATGATTTAAATCAAATGTGAAAATGAATGTAAAGTGTTGGTTGTGACATTAGATTTAGATCTGCTCACATTGCATCAGATTTCTTTTAACATTTTCTTGCAGTTTTGAGTATAATCAGTAACGCACATTTCTGTTGAGCTTATGAATGCAGTGACCAATCAGGGGTGTCCAGATGAGTCGTTGCTGAAAACTGACTGAATTCTGAATCTGTACTTGCATAAAATCTCTCATCACAAAACAGCAAATGCAATGCAAGTAAGAGATTAATTTTGCAATGTAGACAGCGTCAGTGATTATAGCGTGAGTTATTGCATGAGTGCATAACTCATACTTGACTTAAGTCACAGACCGCTTCAGTGATGGAGAGCGTACTTTGCTCGCTTTATTCCCAGTTTGAATGGCGTTTTGTTTTCATGCTTCTAAAATAAGCAATGTGAAGTCTTGATTTTCGAATGCATAAAAAGTAATGAAGTAATTCATGAACCGTTCTTAGCTTCTTTTTTTTTTGTCAGGAATATGACATGTCGTTTCCCCAAACCAAAACATTTAATAATTAAGCTATTACAATATCAAGAGCAATAATCAACAATTATAGTTTTTGTCATGATCTCGCAGCCCTACATTGTAGTGGTTATAGTGAACTTGCTGTTATTCATTTATTTATTTACCATTTACATTTATGTAGGCTATTTAAATTATGCAGTTGTTGTATAAATACATATACCACCTTCGAGCAACATTAAAAATAATAGCCATTTCAGATGCAGCTTTTGTTCCATCTTTGCAGTGTAAAGATGGCTTTTGTTGATTTTTTTATATATATTTTTTTTTTGTAACAGTCTATAGTATTCTGACTGATTAATAATAGGCTAAGTAATAGGCTAAATGTAAGTATTTGACATAAAAAACAACACAGATACATTTAATAAGGTAATTATAAAAATGCCCCTGAAAATCAATTCCTAATTGAAAAGTAAATTTCTGGCCCTGATAGAGCCTCTAATTTGATAATGCTTGGGATTTAAATTCCAGTTTCACATTTAAGTAAGCATTGCTATTGAAGTGTTTGCATTGCAACAGATGAACGTGGCCCAAAGCTGCACTTTGATTCTGGACGGTAGTGAGTTGGCATGGATGGGTGCAGTGCTGGACCAACAATTCGTGCCAGTGGATCTGCCATCCAGAGAGGCCAGACTGGGCTGGCGAATGAACTTGGAGCATGTGTGCTACATAACAATGGCTATTTGCTTAAGCCTGCCAGCGTTTATCTGAATGGAGCTCGTGTGTGCGCGTTTGCTTGCAGATGGGTCTTTCTGAAATGTTAGATAACACAAGCTTTTTTTATTATTTTTTTTATTGCGTTTCTATTCTGAATTGACGTGTGCTTATGATGTCAAACCACTTCATTGGACGTGTGGGCATCAAGGTTGGAAGTCTTTTTGCAGAGGGCATTGGATAGATGGGCTTTTATTCATCTTTTAATTTGAATTAATTATGCTTATAATATCTATTATTTCATTAATTAAAAATGTGAACCTTTTAAGGATTGCCATTCATGGATTCAGAAATGATTTCTAGTCAAAGGAGGTGGTTTTTAATTGCGAATATCTGTTGGCAATTTTTGTTGATTTAATAACATTTAATGGTAACACTTTCTATAATAAGATTTTATTTGTTAAAGGGATAGTTCACCCAAAAATGAAAATTCTGTCATTAGTTACTCACCCTCATGTCGTTCCAAACCTGTAAGACCTTCGTTCATCTTCAGAAGACAAATTAAGATATTTTTGACTGTAATTTTATGAAGCTACGAGAATACTTTTGAGAATGCGTTCAGATCAAAGCGTAAACATTGTAAACAGCATATTGTTCACGTAACTGATACTCTTCAAAATGGCGCTAGAGGGTGATGCGGAGGAGACAAATTGTTGAATAATATCATTATTTTTGTTTTCTTTGCTCACACAAAGTATTCTCATAGCTTCGTAAAATTACAGTTGAACCACTGATGTCACATGGATTATTTTAACAATATCCTTGCTACGTTTCTGAGCCATTCAGAGAGTTCTCAGAATACATAAAAAAATATCTTAATTTGTGTTCCGAAGATGAACAAATGTCTTGCAGGTTTGGAACGACATGAGTGTGAGTAATTAATGACAGAATTTTCAGTTTTGGGTGAACTATCCCTTTAACATTAGTTACTGTAACTACATTAGTTAAACAACATTTAGTGGTAACACTTTATAATAAGGTTTAATATGTTAACATTAGTTACTGTAACTACATTAGTTAACATGAACTAGCAATGCTTCTACAGAATTTATTAATCTTAGTTTATTTTAATCTCAGAATTTAATAATACATTTTAAGGTCAAAAGTTGTTTCTGTTAACATAATTTTTTTTATTAACTAACATTGAGACTTTATTGTAGTGTTACCCATTTAGTTCTAGTTATATTCTGTGGGTGAACAGTTCATCCAAAATGAATGTTGTCATTATTTACTCACCCTCATGTTGTTCCAAACCTGAAAGAATTTCTTCTGTGAAACACAAAGAAAGATATTTTGGAGATTGTTTCATCTGTTGAAAGTCAGTGGGGTTCCTTTGTGTTCCAAGAAGTGACAGGTGAATAAATGATGAACTGTCCCTTTAATTTAAGATTTCCATCAGTTCTGGAACAATATTTTGTGCCGTTCATCCATAAACCTCTGGATGTGATTCTCAGCACATGCACACAGTGAAAGAAAGAAGTGCCGAAGCCAGCGTGTGCTCCGATTGGCTGTGGCACATTACTTCCTCTGGATCTCATAATTGGCTCCCACGAGAGTGATTGGCAGCACGGTGACTTCATTTTCTCTAATTAGTTATTGGCGTGATATTGAGCTGTGTCAAATGACCAAGACAGCAGTTCCCCAACTTAAGGCGCTTTATGACTCAATATAGTTTTGCTGATGAGAAGATGTCACAGCCCAGTCTATTTCTGCAGGATCCTTGGCTTTATTGATTTGTTCAGCATTAAAATGGGTGGCTAGAGAAGAACTGCACCTGCTTTCAGCAGAATTTTTTATTTGTCTTCTCATAGTGAAGAGCTGAATCAAGTCAATGTCTTTATTCTGCAGATCGTTGTTCCATTTTAGTGTAGGTTGTGCTTTTTCAAGAAGATTGAAATGCTACAAGAAAGCGATGTGTAATGATAAAGAGCTTTTCATGTTGCCTGGTATACAGAATGTAACAGCAAGTTGTTTTTTAAAAAGAAGAGCCAGTGGAATAAGGATTAGGCCGTATTGAATAAAAGTCAGCTGACTGAAACTAGGCATGTTGTGAAACACAGAGGAGAACTTGACAAGAAGTTCAATCATTGCTTCTGTAAAGGATAGTGAACTTGTGTTGAATGTTAATATGAAATTGACCCTAGTTTTTCTCTGAATACATGTTCCTGGTTTTATTTTTTGACCAATAGCCAAATAGTTATTTAGGCATTGTTTTAGGCTAATGTTTCAGATAACGCAGCCTTTTTTATGTTTTATTTAATAATTAAGAGTAATTAAATTCCAGCTAACATTATAATGAAATCTACTGCAAACTACTTGCTACTACAAGCAATAAGAAATAGATGAAATGTTCAGTCCAGTTGCTGAGTTTCAGTCTCCCTAGGACCCCAAAGCAATTTGACTAAAAAAGTATTCTGTTCAATGCCTAATTAGAAATCCTAAATCATTCACACACTACCATTATCGTTATCATTATCATTACGGTTTTCCTATTTTTAATTGGAATGCTGACCAATGCTGCGTTCATTATAATCTGTTTTCTTTTGTAATATATTTTACGATTTTATTTATTTTTTCGGTAATGACAAAGCTGAATTTTCAGCAGCCATCACTCCAGTCCTCAGTGTCACATGATTCATCATTCTAATATGCTGATTTAGTGCTCAAATAACAATTCTTGTTATTATTAGTATTGGTTTTGGATTCTTTGATGAATGGAAAGCTTTTGTAACCCTTTAATGGTTTCTGCTGAAGCTTAAAGTATACTTTGTCTGCCCTACATGCTACATCAAGCTACCACAGCTACAAAACGATAACAGTTGTTAGGCTGTTTTGATTAACTACAACAAGATATTGCAATAACAGCTTTTGATTAGCTGTTACGAGCAGCTGCCCCCTGGGGTTCAATCCGAACGGTGTTTCGAAACACTGAAAACGCTCTCATTCTGCTCTTCGTAGGGCCCTATGAAATGTTTTTTTTGTTGTTGTTTTGTTTTTTTTTATTCCATTTTAATTGTTAAATTAAATTTTAGTAATCAAAATTGATTTAACAACACTTCATTGAAAGGTAAATAAACCACTTCATTAAAAGTTTATAAAAACAGTTTAGCAACACTTTTTTTGTTTATTTTTTTATTTCCCAAAATTCTGTGTTTTCCGTTTGAATTGTTCTGGATTTCATGGTTACATTTTTAATTAAGTTAATAATCACATTTTTATTTTAATTAAATAAAAAGCATGTCTAATCAATTGAATGTATATAACTGTAAAAATTCAATAATTTATTCTTCTTAATGCCTTATGAAAAATTTAATCCCCCCCCCCCCCAAAAATTTAGTGTTGCATTTTTTCCTTTTTTCTGGATGTAAAACAAATTTATTATCAAATATGGTGTTAATTAAACGAAGGCAAAAAAAAAAAAAACCCTTTTAAAATGTAATCACATATAAATGTTTTTTTTTTGTTTGTTTGTTTTTTTAGGTAAAGTGCTGAGGTTCACTTTTAAAATGAAAGACATGGAATAAAAATTGTGATATTCCTTAAAAATGTTTTAATAATTTTGTTGTTATTATTACTTCAAGTACAGTCTACTGTGCAATAGTATTATTTCCATCACATTTTCTTGAAGTTCAACCTAACTTTTTTGAGGGGTTGTCATGAAGACCTTTGAGCTTCTGTATCTACTCCATGTGACATGAAAATGATTTTTATCAAATGAAAAGGTTAAATGCTGATGAAGTGAACCCTCAGAGCAGCTCTGGAGATGAAGTGTTCATGTCGTGTTCAGGTCCTCATACAGTGAGATGGCAGAGGCTGAAAACACCACAAGCATCGCGTGTGCTTGTGTTTGTGTAGTAGACGAACTGCGCTGCTCAATCACACAAAAAGCAGACTTAATATTTAAATAGCTGTCTTTTTGCACTTTAATATTCATAAACACAAGTCCACATCGTGAATTAAGCATACAGTCCTACTTTTGACTTATTCATGTAAAATTGGCTGAATTCAATGACATTTTATGTTATACTGTAAATTGAAGTTACAGGGTCCTTACTTCAGCCTTCAGTATTATCGAATATCCATTTTCACCCAGAAACATGAGATGCAAATGCAGTTTCATGTTGATTTTGAGGTTTCTTCTCTTGTATTGTTTTGGCAGATATTATATTTGTATTTTCTTTAATCCACTCAGATAAACCAGAGAACTATGACGTGTGGTACGAGAGCCGCTATGAGGAATGCGACAAAGAGGCCTGTCTCTCCTTCTCCAAGGACATCCTCTGCTCTCGAGTCACCGTGGACCACAACTACTACGCTATCTGTCAGAACCTGCTCTCCAGATTCGCCACCTGGCGTGGCACCACGGGCGGTCTCCTCCACAACCCCCCGGCCGACGTGGTCAAAGACGGCCGCCTCACGGCCCTGCTGGACGAGTGTACCCGCCCTCAGAAACAGTACGGTCGCTTCCAGGCAGCTAAAGAACTGCGGGAGTTCCTGACGCAACTCACACAGCTGAGCAATACTAACAGGTAGTGTCCAGAACAGGGGACGTTCTGTGCCCCCCACCCCCCACACTCAAAAAAGACCTCTGAAGTACTTTTACACATGTGCTACCAGATTCTGGAACACATTCGTTCACCTTCAAGGGAGTCGCTATTTCGTTACCGCTATCAATCATGCCAACATTGGCTCCAGTCCTGTCCGGGGCTAATTAAAGAAGTTTGCACATGAACGTGGATTAAAGGGTCATGTGAAAATCAGCAGAATACAGGCTCAAACTGCTGTGATCACACTGGTGTGTGTGTGTGTGTGTGTGAGAGAGAGAGAGAGAGTTGATTGTAATATCTGAAGCTTCAGTGAATACCCTTGCTGCTATTACAGGTTCTGATAAGGATCCTGTAATACAGTTTCTAATAAATTGGGTGCTGTAGGTGCACCGTGAGCAGGGGTTATAACTGAAGTGACACAGGGAGCTTTGTTTATGTTTGGGTGAATCTTAACAAAAACATGTCCAGGTCATGTTTTAACCTAAAACAAAAAGAAAAAAAATATTTTGAATATAATGCATTCCTGTTTTGGCCCGGAATATAATTATATTTTAGAAGCATTTTTTCATTGAGTTTGTTTGTGTTTGTGTTTGTGTTTGTGTGTGTGTGTGTGTGTGTGTGTGTGTGTGTGTGTGTGTGTGTGTGTGTGTGTTTGTTTCTGTTTTTTTTTTTTTTTTGCACATTATCATAATGCCAAGATGTTTAAGGTTTTTGTTTGTTTGCCTGTTTTGTTCTATGCTGTGTTTTTTTTTGTAGTTTTTTTTTTTAAACTTAGTTTTATGTTTTGGTTTGTTTAGTTTTGTGTTTTTTGTTGTGTTGTGTTTTTTGTAAAACACAAGAGTAAAATGCTGTTGAAAAGATTTTAATTCTGCATAAATTTAAAGCAGTATAATTAAATATTTTTAAAATATAAATTTAAAACGGTATACATTTTCTTTAAGCAAAATGAGATTTTTGGGTGAAATATCACTAGGACATGTTCTAGACAAGCTTTGAGATTCATCCATTTGAGTTTTATTTTAGTCTCTATACATATTCAATTAACCACCTGGTTTCTTTGCTACAGGAAGTGAAGTCTTAACTGAATTTGTAAGTGTGCTTGGTCAAATTATGCCTCTTATTGAGTGGAAATTTGATCAAGTTTTTCCTGTTACAATGAACCATTTTGGTGAGACGTTGATGCGGTTTTTTTTTTTTTTTTTTTTTTAAAGTGGCAGTCAGTGCCAGTGATGGATAATTGGATGACTTGATTTTAAAAAAAAACAACAACCCTGAAATGAAAATACAGTAAGGAAAACAAAATGGGTTTGAAACAACTAAGTATGCAAGAATAAAAATACCAAAGAATATTGTCACCGTTGTATGATTCATTTTGTTCTTTTAGCAATGCTTTGACCAAGATTCAAAAGGGAAACCACAATAAAGCTCTTATTTTTCCTGTTTCTGTCTTCATGAGCCTGTTAGTATTGTTCTTTTTACCTTCTTCTTTTTTTTTTTTTTTTTTTTTTTTTTTTTTTTTTTTTGGACCAATGCAGTTTAATTTCTCATATCCCGGCAACCATGACATACCGTCTCCTTCACTTGCACTTGCATTGTGTTTAAGTTTAAGTTGCACTACAGATCATAGTTTTTCATTATAGACCCTTTAATATTTGCCCTCTTATCCATTTTTGTCCTTAAATATTTTGTGTGCATATTTTAATGCTCTTCTTTTCTCCCTAATAATGTTACTCATGTGCCACTTTCCATGTTTGTAATAAGCAATATTAGGAGTTGATTGAGCCTAATGAATTATTGCTTTATACATTTCTGTTTCATATTGATTTGTAGGCATTCCAACTTTTCAAATCCCCTGTTTCTGTTAAAATATGATTTATTCTGTAAGAAAACTCTGCTTTCTGTATGTGTTTGTTTTGAGACTAAGGAAAAGTCTGGTCGTACTGTGCCTTTCATTCAAAAGTTGTATTTTTGACTGGATGAGAATATGAAATTATATTAAAGTATATCTATACTTACCTGCTCTGATTTAATTTCTTTATTGAATCAGCAATACTGAATCCATTATGAGATTTGATAATGGGAAAAATTCTATTTAAGGCCGCGTCATTTTGATTCCTGTGGTAATAAAATATCTTCGTGTGTGTGTGTGTGTGAAGACCTCCATATGGTTTCATCTGGAATGAAGCCAACACACATATCCTGAGCAGGTGTGTGAGAAGACTTGACAAACTGAACAGAACATGAACCTTTTTTTCAGTCCTTCAGCTTCAACAGAATGTGAATTGCTTCAGGATAATCAAGTATTGTGAGGCAAAATGGTATTTTTGTAGGCCAGTACACTAAATAAATATAAAGTGTTTGCCGTTCGATTGACCACAGAAGTTATTAATATCAGGCCCTGAAGCTGGAGTCAAGGTTTGCCCTCCTTTGAGTGTGTTCCTGTGATGAATGGAGCGACTCTGGGCTAAAGTTAAACACATTCACCCATAGCATCTAAATATAGATTTCTTCCTCTGGTTGCAAAACCCATGGCAAGGATTAGAGAATACAGAGTCAGCACCACTCTGACAGTTCTCGAAATCTAGTGGAGAGGGAAAAATTGAGGGTAAAAAAGACATCCAATATCCCAGACAGTCCAAAACCATTTATATTATTCACTCGTTTCATACACTCCAGGCTAAATCGAGCCAAACTCCAAACAAGCAAAACGTTTCAGAAAGTGGAAAACGTACATGAGCACCAGTGTCAGAAATGTTTTTATTAGAAACCTTTTATTTAGAAGCAATTATTTTGTGATTTTAAGGGGGAAATTTTTTTTAAAACTATATAAAAGTGTATTGCTTGTCCTGTCAAATGCTTAAAGGCATATTTAATCTTAATAAATATGGCTATTACTTAAAATCATATACATATTATAATATACAAGATATACAAGACATGCATTCAAACCTTTGGGGTCAGTAAGATTTTTGAATGTTTTAAAAGATTTCTTATGCTAACAAAGCTGCATTTGCGACATCTTTATGATCCGAAATATATTAAAACAGTAATATTGTGAAATATTATAATATTTTTAGAATTATTATTATTATTATATTATATTATATTATATTTATATATTATTTTCTAATATTTATATATTATTATTATTAATGTTGAAAAAAAGTTGTGCAGCTTAATATTTAATGCAAAAGCTATTGTTAAAAATTTGTTTAAAATTATAAACCACTGCCTATTAAAAACAGCTGTGCAGCTTAATATTTTTTTTGTGGAAATTGATCATTTTATAGTAGTTTTCAGTATTGAATGAATTTAGTGCTGTTAAAAAAAAAAAAAAATCCTAGATGGTGGACAAAATGATCCTTATAAATGCAATTTAATTAGTGCTGAAAACTTGTTAAAATGGTTTTAAATAATTTTTAAATAGTTTAAAAATGACTATTGAAAACAATTATGGAGCATAGTATTTAAAAAATTGTTACTGTCACTTTTGATCAATTTAATGTGCGCTTCTTGAATAAACATTAATTTCTTTCAAAAAATGGAAAAAGATCATTTCACTATAGGCACAATTTAATAATAATAATAATAATAATAATAATAATAATGTATATAAATCAAAAGATAAATTCACATTTTAAATATAAATTCCCTTTTGATAGCATTTCGACTCCAAGCTCCTAATTTTTGACTTTGCTCAGCACAACAGTATTTAAATGTTACCATCCTGTGCCTGATGCAGAGCTTTTTAGGACAGATGAGGTTCTACCATTTCTTTAGTTGCAGAAAGAAGCAGAGAGGACGAGAGGAACTTTTCCTTTAGACATGATCTTGTTACATAGCCTTGGTTAGTCATGCGTGGGCCCCTTAATGACCATAAGTTCAGAAGCCATCATTATTTCATCGACATGACAGTGTGAAGATGTACAGGTCAAGATACTGGTCATGACCTCAATGTACAGTACAGTTTAAAACATGCTGGAGTCTTTATTTTTATCTGATGGTGCAGAAAAGTCTATGTAGAGCAGCCTTTGCCAATGCGAACTGAAGCATCACAGGTTGTTGAGACTGGAGTTACTGTTGACTGCAACTTCAGTCAGACTGGAAAAGTAGATTTATGTCAACTTTATATGAAGAACAGATCAGATTTGAGCCTTTATTTATTCTAAAATCAAATTAGAACCATTGAGGTTTGCCGTTACATGTCTGTGTATGTATGCATTGGATAATGTACTGTTTTATTTGAATGTTGTTGCTTCAGAAAACACCAGAAGAGAATGGTCGTTCAGATCCTAAATTAGAACACATCTGCACGTTATGGTCAGAGGACTGTCCAGCTGTGTGGGGTTATATAAACTGTTTCATTATCTGGATGTTTGGTCAGGTTTATAGAGTGAACTTCATGAATCAATTTGGAAGTGGCAAATTTACAGCTGCGAATAATATTATTCAGTCTCAACGGGAAACTTTTGCACATTGCGGCCACTTTGTTGCTGATTATGCAGACAAAAACATCCCATCATAAATGTCAGCATGTACTCGGAAGAACCACATGGTTGTGGTTTTCAGAAATTTGAGCTGTAAGCACAGATGTTACAGCTATATTTCACTGTAAATAGGGGCAGCAGGAAAGAAGAAAATAAGCAGCTTCTGAAGGGGAACTGTGCTGCTTTTTTTGAACGGGAATGAGAAACTGAGTGAAAACAAAGATAAAACAATTGAGCTCTAAATAACAAGCACCTGACCTGACAGTACCGACAACACCATAAGCTGCTCTATATCTACTGTCAGCTGAGAGCTCAAATCAGAACACACACGAGCACTTTCTAAACCGTAGCTATAGGCTACAGCTGCCGTCTGGGAGAGCACCCAGCAGTAAGACAAATATGAACTCATAAATGACTGATTTGGACACTTTACACCAGGGGTCACCAGACTCAATCCTGGAGGGCCGGTGTCCTGCAGAGTTTAGTACCAACCCTAATCAAGCACACTTGAACCAGCTAATCAAGCTCTTATTAGGCATACTAGAAACTTCCAGGCAGGTGTGTTGAGGCAAGTTGGAGCTAAACTCTGCAGGACACTGGCCCTCCAGGACCAAGTTTGGTGACCCCTGCTTTACACAGACATTAAAGTTGGTGCCGTGTGAGGATATACTTTATCTTCATTATTCTGATATATTGTGTGTATTTTATTTATTTTTTTTTGTAAATAATTTTAAACCATTTATATCAATATTTGTCAGAAGTCTCCAACACCCCATGTTACCTACATAGGATAAGCAGCTTGTGAAATGGCTGCATAGATAATTCTGAGGTAAAATAGTACATTTTTAATTATTTGAATCTAATTTCATCAAAAGTTTTCAATATTAAACAAATATATAATCAACGTTTTCTCCTTTGATTTATATTTTAAGTGAACTAAACTGTATGTAGCACACACAATTCTGGGGAGACATATTCAGAATCTATAGTTTTCAATATTGGATGAATTCTATGATGAATTACTATCATGCTTATTAAAAATTATTGAGGATTATAAATACAATTTATTCGAGCCCCAAATAATGAGTCATGCATGTTTAGGTTAGTGAGCAATATAAACCCAAAATTGTAGAAAATGTTGATAATAGATATACGTAGGAAACACAATTTTAGAGGTAAAATAGTCATTTTTAAATTGTTTTAGTTTTACTGATAATTTTCCGAATTTATATTTTTGGGGGTAAAATAAATAGTTAAACAAATAATAAAATGTTTAATTATTTCAAGCAATTTTATAGCTCTGCATATTTATAAGTATATTTATAATCCACATTTGGTCCACCATCTTGGATTTTTATTATTCTCTGAGCTAATTGTGTATAAACAGTCAACGTGTAATAATTTTAAACAATTTTTACTGATAATGTCCAGTATTGCATGAACTTTAAGCATTTTTATAACAGCTCACCATCTTGACTTTATATTTTTCGAAGACTGACATGGAAGAGAAGAAATATTTGAATAAAGTCATTATTTTTGTTTTCTTTGCGCACAAAAAGTATTCTCCAAGCTTCATAAAATTACTCTTGAACCACTGATGTCACATGGACTATTTTAACAATGTCCTTGCTACTACATTTCTGGGTCTTGAACATGTCAGTTGCGTTGCTGTCTATGTAGAATCAGAAAGCTCTCGGATTTCATCAGAAATATCTTAATTTATGTTCCGAAGACGAACGAAGGTCTTACGACATTAATTATATATTAATTAATAAATATATATTAATATATATATTAATTAATTACTCACCCTCATGGGGGGGGGGGGGGGGGGGTAATATTTATATTAATATTTATAATAATATTTATTCATATTTATATGATAAGCAATATCACACGAGCGCTGCTTTTGTCCTGATTTGCACGAGTGCAAATGTGATTTGATAGAACAGTTCAGTAAATAAGAAGTTAATATTGTGTTATATTTTAAACACAATATTGTGTGTTTTGTTCAATTTTGCCGATTAAAATATTTCCTATAAAGCCACAGCAGAATCGTTGATTCAATGATTGTGAATTGTCAAACATTGTGAATCAATGATTCAGTAGCACATTCATAAAAGCCATTTACTTCATTCCTGAATGAATCAGCCGTTTGAACGAATCGACTCATAAAGAGATTCATATCTTTATGATATGAATCATATATATATATATATATATATATATATATATATATATATCAGACACAATTTTGGGGAAAATAGTTTTTAATGCAAACATTGTTATTATTATTGTTATTATTTTTATAATTATTATTATTAATATTATTTAATTTGATTATTATTGCTAGCTTTCAGAAATTAATGAGTTATATTTATAATCAACATTTTGCCCATCATCTTGTATGTTCCTGCATTATGATTCTGCCTTTTGATAAATTTAGTAATAAGATTGGCAGCATAATGTAGTTGTCTACCATTTGAAACAAGCTTCTCATCTGGATTACACCTATGGTCTCTTAAAATGGTACGTATGCAGGCAGCTCATTAGGTTTTGGAACAGAGCTACAGTCTTTTCTGTCAGCGCGGCCCTGTGAGATGGCCACAGGCACTGATGTTAGAGAAACAGAGAGTGCTTGGAAAACCAACACAGCGGGACGTCTGAACAGCTGTGCCCCCATTACTCTCACTGCCCACATGACCACCCCACAGAACAGACATAGAATGTGATTACTATTGACCTGAGCAGGAAAAAAAAAAAAGAAAGAACACCATCCACACCCCCTGGGGGACTTTTAGAGCTGTGTTGGCCTCATGATTACAGCTCTGAGTGTTTGTGCGTATGTGTGTGTGTGTGTAGAACACTGACCCCTCTGCCATCCATCTCTACTACTGCAGGACACAGTGTTGTTTAGTTCTTTCTCATTGCTCTTGTCCTTAACCACAAACTTCAAAAAGTATCAGTTTTTTTTAAAGGCAGAATTCACTGACCAAAAAAAAAAAAAAATTAAAAATTAAATTAAAAAATAAAAAGTCATCTACTCTTTCTAGTCACTCTAAACTCATATGGAACTATTTCTTTCGTGGAATGCAAAAGAAGATATTAAGCAGAATGTTCACACTTTCTTTTTCCATGTACATGAGAACAGAGACAAACTTGACCTAATGATGCATTATGCCAGGTTTGATTGACATCAGTGAGAATTCAGTGTTAACTTTGTGTGATATAATGTAGAATACAATGTACAATACGTGCTACTTCAGCAAAGACCTTGGCGACTGCACAAGTCCTCAGCGAAGACCTTGGCATCTAGACAAGCCCTCGGCACAGATCCCTACAGCCAGCTATGAACGTGTTGGGCCAGGACCAGCTGGGACCAAAATGCAGTTTTATCAAGAAGGACGTTCATTGTCCTTAAGGCCAGTAATAAGCCAGTCATCTATTATTGGCTAAAGAGCAGCTCTTCCTTCATGTTTTTCGACCTGCTGGACACAATATAACTCTTCCTTCCCACTTAATGCTGGTATGATTACCTAGATCAATATCATACCAAGTTCAGAACTGGTCCACTAACTCAGCCTGGTTTCTCCTAAAGTTTTTTCTCCATTTCTGTCACTTGATGGAGTTTAGGTTCCTTGCCACTGTCACCTTCTGGCTTGCTTAGTTGGAGTCTGAAAGACACTTTTAATAATTTATTGATATGACCGCATTGACTGACACCATGAGAAAACAGATTAAGATTAAGCTGGATGTTGGCACATCTGCAAATTGTTTACTGCAGAACTGCTTTACAGCTGAATCTTGAAACACCAAAACTGGTATTGAACTGGATTGAATCAACATTAAACTGACTGGAGCTGAATAACAACATTGTTGCCTATATTGTAGACCTGCTCATAGCAGATGAATTAACCTATTGAACTAACTGAACTAACTTGAGCTAATAATAACACTACTGACTTTTAGAGGTGCTTTACAGCAGAATCTGATTGTTTTTGTAGCTGAGTTTCCATAAATAATTATTTCCTGTAGATCACTGTGAAGCTGCTTTGACACAATCTGTACTTTATAAAGCGTTATAGAAATAAAGGTGACTTGACTTCATCCCAGTTTCCTTAAAGATCTGAGATCGACCCCCTAAAAAATCTGTTATTTTGTATGTAGCAGAGATGGGCACTCGAGTTAGTTAGTGACTTGAGTCGCATTTTCATAGACTTCAGACTTGACTCAGACTCGACCTGAAATGACTCCAGACTTGACTCGACTCGAGGAAAAGGACTCGTGAATATTTTAAAAGCAACTCGAGTCTTTTATCCTTAAATGCTTATATAACTGATATTCAAAAGGCCCGGCATCCATCCAGATCAGCCGCAGCACCGTTTTAAGCAAGCATCGCGTCAAAACAGCGGAGCAGATCACATAACAAGCACTCAGGGTCGTTTATGGTAAATATTTTTCAGCGCTATATCCTCTAAGATTTTTATCTAAAGCCAAACGTGCTTTATTCAAGCCATGGGCGTCGCTAGGCCATTTTTAGGGGGGCTATAGCCCCCCTAAAATGACTACTCAGCCCCCCTAAATTTTGTGATTAACTCCACAAACTTCGAATTCGTTATCGCCTCAAGGTGCGTTCACACCAGACGCGAATGAAGCGTTAAGCGCAAGTGATTTACATGTTAAGTCAATGCAAAGACGCGAATAGACATCCTACATAGGTTGGACAATCATTGTAAAAAAATGCTCTTTACTCAATTTGAGCTATATAAGCCCCTCCCATGACGAGAATTCGCCTCTGTTGTGAAGTTAATTTCACACGCGAATGAATGAAGCGAGCAAACTCAAAATGTTCAAGCGTCCAACTACGCGCGAATAGCGCGATTTATTCGCGCAAGTCACGTCTGGTGTGAACGCACTGTCAGTCCCCTTTAAATTTCATATGAAAACTGCGGCAGACTTCGATCGGCTCCTCCCCGTCTTTCAGCGCGTTCTTCAATCCGCAGACCGCGGTTGCGCAAAGCGAGAAACAGAGGACAAGGTGTGTTTATCGATATTGTTATAATATCTGCATCTGCTCAGCTCTTTGTCATAAATACAGTTTATAAAATATCATGGGGGAGCAAAGATTTCAGACTTGACTCAGACTCCAAGTTATAGACTTGTGAACATCTCTGGTATGTAGTAAATTATATAAGGATATTTCACTTTTTTCTGGTTTGTTCAATCTTCCTTCTGTGGATCAGTGGTCGGAACAGACACAGTTTGCACCAGTAGGTGCGTTTACATGGAGCATTGTAATCGGTTTAAAAGTCCAATCTGAATGAAAATGCTCCATATAAACACCTCAATCGGAATGAAAATGCCCAAACCTAATGAGATTGTAATCGGTTTGAGAGGGGTGGGATTAACCTTTCTATAAACCGAACAAAATTAAAATTATGCCATGTAAACGCGTTAAACCGATTACTTTGCGTCTACGTCATCAAGTCAAGAGATCGTGTCGTCAGAACGTGAACGTGATGTTGGCAACGCAGTACTTTCTGTGATTTGGGGACACCGACACTACAGTAGAGACTGGGTAATAGTGGAGGTATAAAGTTAAAATTTCAATTATACAGTTAAAAACACATTAGAATGGAGAACGCTTGCTATCTTCTCTCATGACCGGAGTGAAAAACGATTTTCTGCTTTTCATCTTAGAAACAACACAATGATGATAGTGAAAGTATAGATCAATGAAAATAAACAACTTGACCAAAATTTGCCTTTGTCATTTGTATTGTTTATTACAGATTCATAATTTCCAATCTGTTTGAATTTATAAGTGCTCACGCCATGAATATTGTACGAAAACACGTTTGGAAATAGTGTGTGATATAGCTTGTTGCGATCACTCTCTTGTGTTCATAAAGCAACGCTCCTTTGATTCATTGTTCAGCAACTCTTGGTAAGAAATCGTGTATTTGTTCCATTTAATTAGGCAACAGTAAAACTTTTTAGTATCAGAATACAATTCATTTCAGAGCGGCATTACAGAGGGCCGTACTGTTATTTTATCCTTTAATGCTTTAACATTAAGACATTAGGGCGATATGATGATATGCGTTTATCAACTGGCTGAGATCAAGCTATATTGGTTGTGTGTGTGGTACAGAAGACTGCCTTATGATCGTGTTCTCGCCATATGACTGAACGCTCGAATGAACGCAAGGGATTCAAATATTAGTCCCGTTATTCTAAGCAAGTGCAAGCAGCTATTAAAAATATTAACGCAAATACGAGCGTTTTTTTCCTCTGGTGATTTGTATTTGTTGTTAGGCTACTTATACGTAGCGTGTCCCAAAATTGAAAGCACAGGCACATGTAAACACCATATCGGATTAGATTACGTGTAAACAGTCCACCAAATCTTTCAATCGGAATGATTTTAATCGGAATGACAAAAAAGTGTAAACGTGGCTAGTGTTAATTTTGACAGGCATTTTTGATTTAGTCAGTCTTAGTCTTGAGACGAAAATGCTTAATAGCCTTAGTCACATTTTAGTCATTTGAGTCTTTTATAGTTTTAGTCTAGTTTTACACCGTGTCCTAACTAGACGCGACGCGACAGGATTCTAGCGAAACGCAGTTTGGGTGTACACACTACACGCGACGCGACAGCGCGACGCGACGGAATCAATCAAATATCATAGCCAATCAGAAGCGTGTGTGGGCGGGCTCTCCTTGGAAGCACACTGCACTCGCAAAGAAATGGATATGTTTATAATCTAATTCATAAATATTAAACATTTTTAACATTATTAAAAGTACATACTGAGTGACTGATGCCATCTTTGTCATGAAATACGCTTGTTGGTTCACATGGAGTTCGCAGTTTTAACATACATCTTATTTTCAAGATCTGAGGTAAACTATCTGTTGTTGCTTTCAGTATGGCTAACGGTCACGCAGAATGATATTCAAACTCACATTAGACACGTTTAACATTGAATAAAGCACATAATCAGTACCTGAGATTATCACTGTCATTAGTTTGGATGTTGTTGTTCCAGCCGCGACGTCGTGGAAATAGAAACCGTTTCTAAATTAGAAATTTTGCGGCGTCGCGTCGCGGCTAGTTAGGACAAAAACTCCGATTAACATGGAAAAGATACCTTTTATCGCGTGTCGCGTGTAGTTAGGACACGGTGTTAGTCGACGAAAAGTCATTACATTTTTGTCAACTTTTAGTCATTGCTTTTAGTCAAACTGCAGTTACCAACATTTATCTAGGTAGCTATTTTATATAGTCAACAGAAATAGTCATTAATTATTCTCTCTTTAGACCAAATCAATTAAGCTCATGAGAAATTTGAATCAAGGATCGAATTTGTGTTGAGATACAAATTAAACTAATTTTTAAGATACCGTAGGTTTACTTAACATGTTTACATTTATTTAACATCTTTTGTTGGTTAACATTAATGACACAGAAAGGTATTGAATGCTGTCCCTTTAAGACGCATTCAGTTTTCACCGACCTGTTTACGCTCACTTAAGCCATAACTGACTGTATTTATGTGAGATACTCTACACGATGGACATTTGGACTGCTGTGTGTGTATTTGAGCTCTGAGAACTGATCGCGCGCTGTGTGAGAACTGAAGAAGTGGAGCGTGCGCGCGCGAGAGAGCGCTTCTATCAGCGCGATTCCGCCTCTCCCGCCTTCACTAACTTTAAGTTAATCGACAAAGAATTGTGACTCCCGGGAAAAAATGGGACGCCAGGTCACCCTGTCTCTAATCTGAGGGCATTGTTTCAGATCGCTAGTTCACGTTTTGGTAGCCTGTCCATCCACTGCGCCTGCCATACTGAGGCTAGATATGCAAATGCTCTTATCCGATCGCAATCCAGTGACAGGGACGCACATTTTGAAAGACAAGACAGTTAACTATAGCCTATAGGAAGTATTTTGAATGTCTGGTAGTCCTCAAATAACATTCTAGTCCCGTCTCGTCTTGTTAACGTAGACGCGGCATACATTTCGTCATAGTTTTTATCTTCAGATACTAGTTTTAGCGCGTCAACGTCACGTCTTAATCACAGAAAAAATGATCGTTAACGAATATTTTTCGTCATCGTCTTCGTGGACGAAATTAACACTGGTTTGCACTTTTGACATATCTCATCTAAACACTGCCCTTTCTAGTGAGAACTGAAAATAACATGAAACCAAATACGAAACTGTTATGGAAAAATAACAAGCATTGAACTTTTTAAAATTATAATTTCAACAAATATTATTTTAGTATTTTATATATTTAAAATAATTGTCAAATATTCATATTTTTATGTAAATACAATTATTTAAAATATACATTTGATAAAACAATATCAAAATTGACCATATTTATTTTTATGGACAATTTTCACATTTGCAGTTTTCTCAAAAATGGAAGTCATCATAGTTGGTTAAACTTTTACAGTGGTAAATGGATACTACAACAAAACATTATTTTTTGCATTTACATTTTCAGGAATAGAGAGAAGAAAAAAAGAAAAGAAAAAAATATCCACACTGGCATTTCTATGACAATGAAAAATATTAGAGAGAAAGATGTCAAATTTACTGTTACTCCCTAAGCTGTTGTGTTAGAAACACTCGTGCAGCAGTGTTAAAGGGATAGTTCACCCAAAAATGAAAATTCTGTCATTAATTACTAACCTCATGTCATTCCAAACAAGACCTTCAATCATCTTCGGAACACAGATTAAGATATTTTTTATGAAATCTGAGAGCTTTCTGACCCTCCATAGACAACAACACAACTGACACGTTCAAGGCCCAGAAAGGTAGTAAGGACATCATTAAAATAGTCCATGTGACATCAGTGGTTCAACCTCAATATTATGAAGCTACAAGAATAATTTTTGTGTGCGAAGAATAAAATAAAGGGCCCTATTTTAATTATCTAAGCACATGGTCTGAAGGGCATGTCCGAATCCACTTTTGCTAGTTTTACGACAGAAAAAACGGTTGGCGCACCAGGCACATGGTCCAAAAAGGTTGTACCTATTCTCTTAATGAGTCATAGGTGTGTTTTGGGTGCAATGTACAATAAACCAACCAGAGTCTCCCATTCCCTTTAAAAGCCAGTTGTGCTTGAACCATGGTAAATTCGCTATTTACATGGCGGAATTTGGAAGAGCAAAGACTGAACACTTCTCCAGAGAGCAAACGGATCTGCTCGTGCATGAGGTTAAAGTGAACAATCCCTTTAATTAGTTCTCTGTAATGTTTTTCTTTCTGCTTGTTAATGCGAACGTCTAATCAGCCAATCACATGGCAGCAACTTAATACATTTAGGCATGTAGACAAGTTCAAGACGATCTGCTCTAACCAGTTCAAACCAAGCATCAATATGGAGAATTAAGGTGTCATAAGTGACTTTGAATGTGGCATGGTTGTTGGTGCCAGACAGGCTGGTCTAAGTAATCCAGAAACTGCTGATCTACTGGGATTTTCATGCATGACCATCTCTAGGGTTTACAGAGAGAGAATGGACCGAAAAAGAGAAAATATCCAGTGAGCAGCAGTTCTGTGGGCGAAAATTACTTGTTGATGCCAGAGGTCAGAGGAGAAAAGCCAGACTGGTTTGAGCTGATAGAAAAGCAACTGTAACTCAAATAACCACTCTTTACAACCAAGGTATGCAAAAGAGCTTCTCTGGACTCACAACATATCAAAAGCAGTTGAAGCTAAAATATGCTCGGGTTCACCAAAATTGCACAATAGAAGATTGGAAAAAAGGTCACCTGGTCCAATGAGTCTTGATTTCTGCTAGGGTCAGAATTTGGATGCAGGATGAATCCATCCTGCATTGTACCAGTGTTTCAGGCTGCTGCTGGTGGTGTAATGGTGTGGGAAATATTTTCTTGGCACACTTTGGGACCCTTAGTACCAATTAAGCATTGTTTAAATGCCAAGGCCTACCTGAGTATTGTTGCTGACCATGTCCACCACTTTATGACCACAGTGAACCATCCTGTGATTGCTACTTCCAGCAGGATAATACGCCATGTCACAAACCTCTAATCATCTCAAACTGGCTTCTTGAATGTGATAATGAGTTCACTACTCAAATGGCCTCTATAGTCACCAGATCTCAATCCAGCAGAGCAACTTTGGGATGTGGTGGAACAGAAATATATGCTGTAACCTTCATTTAAAACATTGTCAGATGATCAATATTTAAACCTGCAATCTCTTGCAGATGTGATAATGTCAAAGAACACTCCTCTGTGTCACAGCTACTCTTTTTTAAGTAAGGGATTGAGCCCATCTAAAGGTGAAATTCTAGAATCACTCCAGGCTACTTTTATGATACTTTTAAAGTGTTGTTTTTTTTTTTTGTTTTTGTTTTTTGTTTTTTAGCTTGACGGTCATGTTACTGCTTACTTTTGTTGTATGGAAACTTAATACTTCACCGAAAAAAACAGAGCAGATATTCTACAACCTCTGAATAACTAGAAACGTGTACAAATACATCAACATTTAAACTTTTGAGATATTTGACACTGTTGGTGGTGAGTATAATGAATATCCAATTTCCCTTCCACAGTTCCTCCCTTCATCTTTCACTTTTTAAGCAATAAAGCTCGACTAAGGGCTTGAAAACCTCTATTGAGCCTTTTTGTGCTGAATCTTCAGTTTTCACCTTTGAGAGCAGACCAGGTTTTCCATCTCTATTAAATGAATGAAGAGTAAAGACCTGAGGTGCATCCACAGATCAAATGCATCAACATGCTGACTCAGGCTCAGGACGCTCTGAGACGCCAGCAACTCTTTAGAATGGCAGCGTCGATCAATAGAGCAAAGCTTGTGATTCAGGACGGCGCCGTGCTGAGCCAACAAATTGGGATGCTTTGACTTCATCTTTTGATCAACATTTCACTCTGATGAAGATCAGTGCCGAATCAGTGCAGAGCAACATGTTGTTGACAACATGCGTCTCCCACAGTGAGCTCACTTCCAAGGATGATTACAAAAGGTCACTGGGTTTCAACCATGTGTGGATTGAGGGGCTCACAAACTTCTGTAGACAAATGTAATTTGAATGAATGAAATGAAAGTTATCAAGGGTGACATTTAGGATGTTATTTTTACATTTCAAATACATGCTGTTCTTTTTAACTTTCAACAATCCTGAAAAAAGGTCTTGGTTTCCACAAAATTACTACAACCAGTGGTGTATTGTAACGAAGTAATAATACTTCGTTACAGCACTTAAGTATTTTTTGGGAGTGTCTCTGCTTTACTTGAGTTTTTATATTTCAGCCAATATTTACTTTTACTCCACTACCCAGCAGGCACAAAACAGGCACACAACGTCATAAGACCTTGATATTTGGTTAAATTTTGGTTGCGACGTCGGGTGACCAAAATTCAACGTAAATTCAACGTCTAATGTCAATGTTAAATTGATGTCCAATACCGACGTCAGCTGACGTTGAGATTTTGTTGTTTTTAGGTTGTGCAACCAAAATCCAACGTTAAGTCAACGTCAAATTGACGTCAAATATTGACGTCAACCCGATTTTCATTTTCAACCAAAATGCAACGTCTGTCCGATGTCATGTCAAACGTCAACCTGACGTTACATAGACGTCTGGTGCCTGCTGGGTACATTTCCTAATTAAAATGTATACTTTTACTCCGATACATTTCCCCAAAGCATATTCATTACTTACTACAAAATAAAGTCAGAAGAACACAGACGGCAAGAAAGCATGTTTGACGAATCCTAAAAACACCTTTGCTCACGCAAACAAGTGCGCGCATAACCGCGAATAATTTCATTTTCCACTCAAGTCGAGTCTGGGGTGTGCGATATACAGCATCGTCTGTGATAATATGGTAAGTGTTGTTGTAATGATGTGCGATCGGACATTATCGAGTAGGCTACATCACCAAATCACACAGAGTGCACGCACCTTGATTTATTAGTGTATTAAAATTCAAAATTCCAGGCATTCTAAACTGTAGACGGCAAAAATGCTTCTGTATGTTTTTTATATTTATATAATTTAATATAGTTAACTTCTATATCTATATCACACAAAGAGTACCGTTTTTCTGCAGATATCATGAACACATTTAATAATCATTTTATACAAGTTCAGTAAAGCAACAAGTGACTTACATTTTAGACATAATATTGCTTGTTTTTGCTCAATTTTGCCAACGAAAATAGTTCCAAACAAAGATCACAGCACTGTTTTTCGTCTCTGAGCAATGGACGGTGTTTAATTATTGAATGAATCAGCTTTTGGAACGAATCGGTTGAATAAATGATTCAGTGATTCACTCAATAACACAGTCAAATGCTTTGTCTCTGAATGAATCAGTCTTTTGAATGAATTGGTTGAATCTCAATGACTCACTCATTAACAGTCACCTACTGGCGGTTGCTGTCACCTACTGGCGGTTTTAATTTCACATTTCGACTATTTTTTTTAAATTTTTTAAATTATTTCAAATATCAGTATTCAATGTTTTATGTTAAAAACAAAACATTAGGCCTATTTATGCATCTGTAACTGCAGTTTAAATGCATCCATTTCCCCTCTGAGATACATACACTGTGTAAATGCATCTAAATGCTATTTCAGATGCAGATTCCAGAAATGTTTTCTTATGTTGGAATAAAAGACACTAAGTACCGGATGAAGTGCTTCTTATTCTTACTCAAAAATACAAAATGGAAGAAAGAGTTAAAACTGAAAACAATCTTGCTACTCAAGCTGTATGAATATTTTATATATATATATATATATATATATATATATATATATATATATATATATATTTGCTTCTTTTCCATTTTGCATTTACTTGTACTTTTACTTTCAATACTTAAGTACGTTTAAGATTTAAAAAAATACTTTTCATACTTAAGTACAATTAATATCACATACTTTAAGATTTTTACTCAAGTAATATTCAAAACGGTGACTTCAACTTCTACCAAAGTCATTTTTTGGTAAGATATCTGTACTTTTACTTGAGTATGGCTTTCAGGTACTTTATACACCACTGAGTACAACTGATTTCAACACTGATAATAATAAGAAATGTTTCATGAGCAACGAATCAGCATATTATAATGATTTCTGAAGGATTGTGTGACACTGAAGACTGGAGTAATGATGCTGAAAATTCAGCTTTGCATCACAGGAATAAATTACATTTTAAAATATATTCAGAAAATCAACAGAAATCATTTATTTTAGATTGTAATAATATTTCACAACATTTTACAGTGTTTGGAATGAGCCTATAAGAGAATTCTTTCAAAAAAACTTATTGATTAAAAAATAAACTCCTTCCCACTGCCTTTCTTTTTTTCTTTCTTTCTTTCTTTCTTTCTTTCTTTCTTTCTTTCTTTCTTTCTTTCTTTTAAACATAAAACCCACTATTTGTTAGATTGTTTTAATTTGCTTAAAGTTAATGGATTGAGAACAAACAGTTTTTAAATATTTTTACTGGAAAACAAGACAAAAATAGTGATTAAGAAAATCATTATTTTTTAGCATTAGTTAACTACATTAGTTAAAAACTAATTAATTAGATAATTTCAATATTTACTAATGTTTTAAAATCAAAAGTTGCATCTGTCAACATTAGTTAATGCACTGTGAATTCACATGAACAAACAATGAAGTTGTAGGCCTACTTTTGCTGTTGTTGTTGTTTTAACCAACATTAAGGATTAATAAATGCCTTAAAAATGCCTATTGTTAGATAATACATTACCCCAAAAAACTGTGAAGTGTTACTTTTGTGAAGTTTTACAAATGCAGAGCCAAAAAACTTTATTAATCTTTTCGATGGCTAATGGAACAGGCTCTTATTGTCTATTTCTGGTACGTTTCTAAATGAAAATCCACTAATGGCATACTTGATGTAGTATAGCCATAGGAACCATGCATTTGTACAGTGAATTTAGCCTGTCTGAGCAGGGAGAGATTAACACAGCTCAGTGGTCTCAGCATGTCAGGTCTAAGTGGGAATCACACTAAAGACAAAGCAGCCAGCTGGAGCCGCAGCCCTGTATGTAATTCCTTGCAGTATTCGAGCGTGTGGCATATTGAATAAACCCAAAGAAGTGGAAAGCCAAGCGTAAGGCCAGGCATTAGACCAACATAATTGCTGTCCACTCTAGGGCGAATTGATATGGGTGTTAAACAAGTTTCACGTCTAATTGTGACAGATCAGCCATGCTAGCCATATGTAACATCAGATGACTCGGATTCCCTTGCTTGCTGTAAGTGGAAAATGTTGATGCTAATTTGTGCTAATTATAAAAACATAACCACACTGAAAAATAGATGAGTGTGGTTTCCTCAAGGCAAGCTTTCTATAAATGTTGAACATTCATTGCCAGCATGTAATGGCATTTTAGATAAGGGGAGACAGGAGGCGATGCTATTTTCGGATGCATCAAAGTGCCACACCACCATAAATAACAACCAGCCAAATCTGATTCGAAGTGAATTTCCTGCTGAAAAACAGAGGCAGACGCTCTGAGACACACAAACAAAAACGAGTCAGTCGCTGTGAAGGAGAAAGCTAACTGCGCTAATGTGTTGCGTTTCCTCATTTATGCTGATGCTTTAGCAATGGCTCCTGTCCCGGTTGGAAATACTTAGAGCTCCCTTCAAGACTTGGAAAGCTAGCATTAAAACTCACGCGGTGCTTTCAAAATGGGTCTGTGTTTATTTTCTGAATGGCCAGCCATCTGGTGGAGCGCTCGTCTGGTGAAATTTTATGTGGTGCACACTTCGAAATGTGTCATTTAAGGCCATGGTGTATAATCTGGACTGCCATAAAGACGAGTTACAACTTTAAAAGGCATAAACTGTATTTATAATGAGAGAAATTGCATCGCTAATAAGATTGTTCTATTTTAAGGAAATTCATCTTCATTTTTCAACATCTAGGCTTGTGATCTTGGTAACAGGGGAACACAGGTGGTGTCTCTGATAAGGTAACAAATGGGTGAGCTGTCAAAGCGCACTGTTGGAATATTTGACCAATCTCTCATTCTCACTCGAGCAAAAAAAGTCAGCAGCAGATTGGACGGCAGATGATCAATAAAGCTCAGAAAGCAGTGGGTTCCCTTAGGGCATATGTTTTTCACGAATGAGAGTAGTTGAGAGCAAAGCTAAAGCAGAACCATTGCATGTCTATGGGCATTAACTGAATGAAAATGGCTTTCTGAACAAATCGGTTAATTGAATTATTCATAAATACAGTCACTTGCTTTGTTCTTGAATGAAATTAATCAGTCAAATGAACAATTGAAGGACACTGATTAGGACACTAGATGCATCCGGAGTAGTATAAGTACAAATTCACAGTATTCATAGTAAGCGAAAAGCTTCTGGATGATCTATTACTTCCAGTGAAATTCTGAAGTGTGCATCTCTTGGACACTTTACTAACTATCCCATGAGGTCACGATATAGAGGATTTTTGAATGGTAGCAAATGACGCTGTTATATTCACATGATGAATGTGAATATATTCACTGCAAAAACTTTCAAGTATATATATATGTGTATTCAAATAGGTGTTACTTGTCTTTTCTTTGTAATTGGTTGATTTTAGAAGCAGCCAGTCACTCGCCACCACCTACTGGCGATTTTAGTGTCACATTAAAATATTTCAAGTTTCACACCCATTTTTGCTCATTTCTTTATTCATAATTTTATATTTAAAACATTTATCTCATATGCAGTTGTAATTAAAGTGCTTCAGCAAGTTTCAGTTAGATTTTATTTATTTATTTATTTATTATTTTATTTTACTTTATTAGTCTGAAACCTAGCTTAAATACTGGTCTAATGAATCTGCTCCCTCAGGCTATATATGCATGTCCCTCATGCAAGGAGGTGGATGGTAGTGTTTCCGCTGCTTACTGTGGCATGCTCAGTGTTACACAGAGATCAGGATACTAATTTAAATCAGTCAGTGCTTATTGTCAATGTGACATTGCAAAATCAACACAGGTCAATGTTTATAGACCACCAAGGCATTATATGGATTTTTTTCAAATAATCTGCTTTTCTTTCAGATATAGTGAACACTGTGGATAGAGCTCTGATTAGTGGAGCCTGATGACAGACAAAAAAAAAAAAAAAAAAATTCTTTATTAGTCATTTACTGACACCCTCAACTCGGCTTAGATCATTCAAAATGTCCCTGGAACCACTCACTGTCATAATAACACTTTATATATAATTCTGTCATGTAGGATTGATGCCAATAACAGCTATTGAACCGCAGAGTGATGCTATCTCAGATCACTCAAATACGTTTAACAAATATTATTTAATCTACACTTCAGCTCTGACATGGTGGAACAACTGGAGAAACTGATGAGGAGAAAGTGGAACCTATAGCAAAATCCCATGAGCTGTTGTAAGTGTCAGTCCTGAGGAAAAGCACAGGGGTGCTAATCATAGCAGCACAAGAACTTTTGCACCCGATCGATAGAAAGGTCTACAACACAAAACAACCCAAGATGGAGAGTGTACAGTGAATCCCCAGGGACAATCCAGCTCCTAAGAGCAGGATGCAAGATGCAGGAACAGCATACACTGACAAGCTCACTGAAGTCAGCAGGACTGAGTACAGGAACATCTGCGATGGATATTTGCTGAGAACTCTCAAGTCCAAATGGGATACTCTACAGAAATTGGTTGAAAACCGCAAGGCTAACATTCTGTGGGACTTTGGGATCCAGATCTGAGTAAGAACTGTCTATCCAATCAAATATTGTGATCAAAGGTGAAAAAGCAGTTGTGATCTCAATGATGTAGAACAACCAGAAACTAAAGGAAGAAACTGAATGAATGTGGACTGGTAGTTCTGCCAAGAAGAAAAGTTCAAAAAGATTCAATGGAATTTTCAGTTGTATTTCATTAAATAAATCAACATTCCTTTTTGAAAAATAAGTATACTTCAGCATACTTTCTGAAAAGAGAGTTGATGTTTTTAAACTCTTAATTGCATGTTAACTACAATTAAATGAAACTGCATCATGATTTGACCCACCTAAGTGGGACTTAAGTACATCATTATATGTAATTTCATAACTACTGACTATGAAAAACTGTACTTTCTTTATTCTGTATAACAAAAATTATATATATATATATATATATATATATATATATATATATATATATATATATATACACACACACACACACACACATATATATACATATGTATATACATAATGTAGGTCAGATATATAGAGCTTGGAAGAATTCAAAATGAAATATTTTCATTAATAATTTTGACTGTTGATTGCAGATTTTGGTATACTGGCCATCACGCCTGAAAGTCACATTTGGCAACCAATTTTCAGATACTAGTGGATCAAAATTCAGTTTCAATTACCAGTTCTTAAAGTTCTGTAAATTTGGTGACCCCGAATATTCGTAAAACAAACAAACAAACAAAAAACAGTTGCTATCAATGCCATACTGTAGTAAGCTTAAAAATAAACAACACAAACAAACACTGTATAAAATATGTTTATTAATGCATTTTTAGTATCAAATGTAATAGATTTCTTTTGAATCTGTGAAAAATGTCCCTGAGCTTCTTCTTGTGCATTCTGTGATGGCCTTGTCCAAGAAGGACACATGCGATTCTGCAAATCAGGAGTAGGCCTATTAATAATGTCACTGCTTACTTTTTGGAATGGCCTGCACATCTGGAGTGTGTCTATGTCAACGCTATCTCACGACCAATTTGTACATATTTTATGAGGTGGCTAATTCGTACAACCTCACTCGTACGACTTGTCTAAACCCCAGTGACGGGTAGGTTTAGGGGCGGGGTTAGGTGTAGGTCATTTGTACAAATTCATACAAATTGTGTAACTCGTAAAATACGTACAATTCAGCAAAAATCGTATGAATTTGTATGAGTGAGGTCGTACGAATTATCCACCCCGTAAAATATGTACGAATTGCCGTGAGATCAGGGTGCTCTATGTTAAAATGTTATAGGCAGCTCACTAGATTTTGGAGCTATAATATCAAATGTTTAAATTTCCAGATCTCAGATGAAGGAACTACCACCCAGAAAATGGATGAGGTGCAAGTCATGATTTATTTATTTAGCTTAATGTAAACATTAGACCTATATATATAGGGCAATATCAATAAACATACCATCCATTACTCACATACTTAACAGCATGAAGGTCATGAGGTTGAGGATTTAAGCACTGACAGCAGAATTAACCAGGTCACTGATTAGCTTTCTGACTTACCAGACACTCAATTCCCACTTTGGCAAAAAAAAAAAATTTGCTTCTGCGGGAGGGGAGAAATAATTGCATAGTGACTATGCTCCACAATATACTATGTGTGTGTGTGTGTGTGTGTGTGTGGCCAAGCAGCAATATGTAAAGCACTGGAGTACAATGCCCACAAAATATCTTGAGTGTGTGTGTGGGCAGTGTGGTGGAAATCTGCAGGGATCTGCATGGTGACACAATATTATATCAGTATCTAGACCATGATACTTTAATATTGTGAGTATCTATATATTTAGTGTATTTCGATTCAGAATTACAATATATTGCGATCCCACACTCATTTTTCCCATTTGTCTTCATAGCTTTGAAGTGCTTTAGTGCTTTGTGTAACGAGTGCTGAAGATCCTGCTTTACTTCATTATAGAAGCATAGAAATAGAGCAATGAGCAGTGGTTCTCACACTTCAGTACCATCTTTGATCAAATCAGAACATCCTAATTCCACATGGTAATAACAATGTGCACAATGATTTTTTTCCCTCAGCACTGAGCAAATTGACTCTTTGAGCACATAGCCGTATGACTCACATCAGTCTCTTCCCTGGTATTTTTTGCAGATCTGTGGAGGGAGCACCACCTAGTATAGACACACCATAATAATAGATTTTAGAAAATATTTCAATGCATGTTAAAATGAAAATTTAGCAGCTGACATTAAACACATTAATCATAACATCTAAACATCTACATTGATCTAGCTACTTTGAGGGTCAATGGAATAGTATATATATATATATATATATATATATATATATATATATATATATATATATATATATATATATATATATATAATCTTATATTTTTTCTGTTCCTTTTTTAGTCCACAGTAAGTCAAAACTCAGTAAATAAATAAATAAAATATTATCTATTTTTTTTTTAAGAAAACTTAAATTGCATTCAACTTAATTTTAAATTTTAATATTAAGTACTGTTAGTTGCACTCTGCCAAACAAGCATTGAATGTATCATTTGCAGAAGACAACACAATACATTGTGCTGGGCTCAGTGAAATAATAATGATCAAGATGGCGGATGAAGCAAAAGAAATGTTTAATTACAAATAACTTCATATTTCAATCAATACTGAAAAGAATTCATAAAAACAGTATAATTAAAATGGATTATTTCCAGGGTTGCCAGGTCTGCGAAACAAAACCATCCCAATCAAAACTAGCCCAATCACATTTTTTTTCCCACAGTTTTCCCCTCTGTCGAACTTGCATTCCAGGGGGTGGTGGAAAGATCGCTTTAAACCCGCGGACTAAAAATCAGCCCGCGGTAACAGTGCCAAAGCAGCCCAATTCTGAGGAAAAACCACAGACTTGGCAACACAGATCATTTTTAATATTTTATACATTTTTAGGCTTAGCTTACCAATAAGTTATTTTTGCATGCCATGTGAAGTTGCTGTTAGCGTGTACCAAATCAGTCACTTACGATGAGGTTTAAAAATATTCTTTGTTTAGGATATGTATACTTTATGGTAAGGTATAACAATACCTTGAATGTTCTATTTTTCCGTCATCTTCACAGAGAGGAGGGTAATTCTCCCACGATGGTGTATCATATGGTGGCTGCTGTCTCCAGCTCTAACAGATGGACCTCTCTCCAACAGTTTATAAACTTCCTCCCTCTCTCTTTCACTTCCTCTCTGGCTCCTAATCATGAGAGCCGAGGGGTGAGGCCAGGGCAGCGGGATAAGAAGCTTAGTGGCAGTGCTTTGGCTCACTTCTGTAGAGGAAATAAAACTACTTTAAGGGGCTCCTGTGCCCTAGAAAGAGCCACTGGGAATATGAGCGAGCGTAACCGCATGAACACAAGTAATGGCATTAGGACTCGCATCTTTCCCTTGTTACAGTAAATTTAGCAAAGCGGTAGGATTAAGGGAAAAGCACTCTGTCATGAGGAAATTGATGTGTGCCAAACGGGCGACAAAAGCCACTTGTTCTTGAGGTGGTCTATGCGTGCGGGATTATGGAGTGATTAGACACAAAGCAGCGAGAGCAAGAGATTGACACCAGAGCATGTTATATATAGACAGAAGTTCTCTGCTCTGCACTGCCTGTCATCATGAGTGATTTGTGCTGTCACGAAGCGCAATGGACAGCAGCTTCGTTTCTGTCTTTGTCTCCATAAGGAGAAGATTGCTTAAGACAAATTTCTCCTTATGGAGACAATAAAGGATGAACTGAACTGGTCATTGCTCTGCTAGGAGAGCTAGCTGGCATTCGCTAAATATTTTAGCTAATATTTTAACTATCTACATCGGCTCTTTCTTTGACTCATGACTCTTCCACAGTCAGAATCTGAGTCAGAGTCAATGGAAGCTTTAGCAGCATGATTGTTTTGCCAAGGATTGTAATATTGACAAAAACTTCAAGGTTGCTACATAGTGGAGAAATAATAAATACATTAAACCATGTGGATATTGTCTCTCTCACAGAGACTTTTACATACCCAGCAGGCACACAATGTCATAAGACGTTGATATTTGGTTAAATTTTGGTTGCGACGTCGGGTGAATTCAATATCAATTCAACGTCTAATGTCAATGTTAATTTGATTGTCTGATACCGACATCAGCTAACGTTGACATTTGTGGTTTTTAGGTTGTGTAACCAAAATTCTATATTAAGTCAAAGTGGTGTCAATTACTGACGTCAACTCAATTTTCAATCTCAACCAAAATGCAACATCTGTCCGACATCACGTCCAGCATCAACCTAAAGTTATATTTACGTCTGTGCCTATTGGGTACATTTCCGTTAAGATTTTTCTTTCATGGTGCAGGTTTGGTGCTAATTTTAAAAGTTTTACAAATTAAGAAATAGTGTTTTTGTGAAGAGTCATGCTGGTGTACACTTACATGAGATTAAAACTCTGCTCATATAGTTTCTACAAATAGTATTTTAGTTAAACACTCGTAACACTCAATGCATTTTGCTGAAATGATGTGTGTTCTTTGGTGATGCAAGGAGCGAAAATTAGACATTGAATCACTCTTATTATTGTGCTCTACCAGCAGAGACAATGAAAAATCAGAACCTAAGAAAATGCCTGTAGAAGACAAAAAAGGAGCGCAAACATTGGCATGGTAGACACGTGGTAAGATTCGATTTCTGGAAATTCTGAGTATTGATGGAATGATGCCCAAGCTGCTTCTTTTTGTTGTTGTAAGGGAGTTAATTATTGTATAGACCACTCTCAAAAACACATTAGCAGTGTAATTTACTTAAAATTGTGCTGAACCATGTCGACAGATGCAGTGCCATGTCTAACACTATTGTGGTGTCGTTACTTACAGAACAGAAAGAACAGCAATGCTAATGCTAGCTACAGAACTAGATCTAGGTCTAATTGAAAGGTTACAGAAGAAACATAAAAAAAAAAAAAAAAAAAAAAAATCATTATTTTTTTTGTTTCTGCTGCCCTTTTCCATCTAAGGCCTTGGACTTGTAAAACCATGGGAGACCACCGACATGAAGACAGTTTCAACCGATTTTTAGACTTATAATCCTCTGAACGCACACACTAGACAATTCAACCAGACTGTGAGACTGTGGGACCACACAATTGTTGATTGTAGGAATGATTTCACAGTGACACGAGATCTGACAGAGATTGGCGAGATCAAACGTGACTAGAGAAGAGAAACACATGGAGGACAATCAACATTGTCAGCTGGCCCTCGGGATTATTAAATAATCGTAATGACACCACACAACAGAGCATTTTTTGGGCAAAACATCATTTGCGACAAGCTTAGAATTGAAATCATGTGGCCTGCATATACTATAGTAGCCAGGAAAAGTACCATAGTAATTTAATGACTCATGTCATGTGGTGTAACCATCAAGTAAAAAGTAATAGCTCATTTTCCTTTAATACTAATTTGAATACTAATAAAAGTGTTTCAATATATTTTTCAAGGTAAAACATACTGTTACAATGATCATAATTTACATTCGTAAAAGTTGATCTTTCAAGAAAATTTATGTTCATAAACATCATAAACATAAATTTGGCATTTTAAGAGCATTCCTTGGAATAAAATCAAATGTTGTACAGATTTGAGACAAAGGTAAGTAAATGATGACAGAACTTTATTGAGACAGAGTTTAAAATATTCGCCCTTTGACCATCGGTCTGGCCAGTGGGTGTTTTAGTTTATCCTTTGGAAAGGTTTTGACCCATAATGAAAAATTAAATCTGATCCTAAAATAGACTCTCCAGCCCACTTAGAGCCTCACTAACAATTTCTCTTTAATTTCCTCTTTTTCTCACACAACCTAAAATCCCACCAAAGAGACATTTTGCTCACTTTTTTCAGAGAGTGATTTACAGCCAAACCTTCCGGTGTCATTGCCACCCTTGTTCTCCGTCGAGCATTTACAGACAAAGAGGCTTTCCATGAGACTGCTGATAATTAAAAGGTGATAAAGTGTAAAATATCTTCATCTGTGCATGAAAACAATGAGTCCCGTGCAGGTGTCCCATTTTTCAAGACTCTCTGATCTGAGACTAGTCACAGACCTCGTCATTGATCTACGCCTCCATCTGTCTACCATCTGTGGAAGCGCGAAATATTGCAAGTCTTTTAAATTACTCATATGGGTGACATCAGTTATGGCAATGGTATTTCGCGGCACTAGTCCTCTGAGAAAGGGCTATGAGAAACAAAACATTGTGTCAGCATCTGTCGCAACTCGAATGCTCCTAATTACGTTCGTCTCAGTGGAAAATTTTGAAGATGATCTAGGTTTTTTTTTTCTCTCCATAACTCCATAACTAACGTAGTGAGATAAATTATGAGATAAATGATAAAAAAAAAAAACGTTAAAGGGACTAGTTAGGATTTGCAAAAGGAATAATAATAATAAAAAAAAATAAAAATTTGAAGAATGTGCTGGACACTATTTAATTTACAAAGAATTAGTGCAAAGGCTTTCAGTCTTCAAAAAGGATTCAAAAACAACATATATTTATGAAAATGCACTATATCTTCTTATTCTATACAATAGCTTGATTAGGAAACAGAATATTCATTATTCATTAAATTAGGCCTAGCTATTAGGCCTAGATCTCAATGGCATCCCTTGTGAAAAAAGAAGTGTGCTTAATTGTATTAAGTGTGCACTTAGCACTGACTAAAAGGCGCGTTTAGATGATATACATTAGTACACTTTGTAATAATGTCAAATTAAAAGTTTTACTTTAAAGTATATTTTAAAACACATTTGAATAATATTCTCTTATGATTTAAAGAAGTATGCTTATTCCGATGTGTTGACTAACATATTAATGCACATGTAAACTACTTACTTTAATTTGAACTGTAGTATTTATTTGATATTACATTTAAAGTTAATATATTTTAAATATACTTATTAGAACTTCATCATTACTAATGTATAATTACACATATATTTAAATACATAACATACACATTTCAGAAGTGACATTAAAGTACAACTTGGTTTACCATAAATGCTTGTCAGAATTATGACAGCACACTTTAACAATATTTTTTAAAGACAACAGAATTATTAAATTATATATAAAGATACTTAAATTGTTACTCCACCCCAAAATGAAAATTTTGTCATTAATTACTCACCCTCATGTCGTTCCAAACCCATAAGACCTTCGTTCATCTTCGGAACACAAATTAAGATATTTTTGATGCATTCTGAGAGCTCTCTGACACTCCATAGACAGCAATAGAATTAACATGATCAACGTCCAGAAACGTAGCAAGGAGATCGGTAAAATAATCCTTGTGACATCAGGGTTTCAACCATAATTTTACGAAACTACGAGAATACTTTTTGTACGCAGAGAAAACAAAAATAACGACTTTATTCAACAATTTGTCTCCTCTGCGTCATCCTAGCGCCATTTTGGAGAGTATCCACTGAACGCAAACAGCATATGCTGTTCTGTGTCAGCTGCACCACACGGATATGCTGTTTTCGTTCAAATAAAAGCATAAATAAATGTAGAAAATATATCCGTGTGGCGCAGCTGATACAGAACAGCATACGCTGTTTGCGTCCAATGGATATTCTCCAAAATGGCGCTAGGGTGACGAGGAGGAGACAAATTTAAATAATGATCTACCTGCAAAGTGCAAACAGCCAAAATCTGGATATTTTAGGTAATAAAGAAATCCTGGCAAGGATGCGTCCCGTAAAAATGGCCTGTATGGTCACCCTACATGTTGCCACAAATTTCAAATGATTTTCAATGGTCGCTTTGTCGTGTCCAGTGTAGACAGACTGCAACATGACAACTGTCGCGTCCGGTGTAGACACGGTGTAAGCCTTCTTTTGTTCCACAGACGTTTTTCTCTTTTGTTTTTTATCCACCATCTCTATCTTTCTTTCGTCGCTCAGCTCGGCTAATGTCTGTCATGTGCACTGATGAGCGCTCTCTCCTCTGCATCATGAGTAGACATGCCCCTTACTGCTGATTGGCTACAAGTTTGTTTTGGTACTGGGCCCGAAAAAATACATACCCCACCTTTAATACAAATTTTAACTATGATAAATGCTAATTTAATTGTAAATAACATGCATACATCAAGTGTCCAAAAACATTACATTCAGTTTGGATGTAAGCTTATTCTTTTAAAGTATATTATTTATACTATAAATATTCAAAGTATGTTATTCTTTTTCGCAAAGGATGTTTAGAAGAGAAGTAATGCTGTTGAATCTTCTCAGTCAATGAGTTGATTCTGTTCACAAAAAACCTTGTTCACAAACCAGAAAATGGAACTGATCTGGTCCTCGACCTCAACTTGGTAAATTCACAGCTGTTAACGGCTCTCTGGAGGGGACCTTTTTTTCAGTGAATAATAATTTACATTTCTGTCTGTTCTCACATAAAGCATTATATGACTTCACAAGATTCTGAAAATAGTGCACAAGTCATATGGACCAATTTAATGATACTTTTGTAATGCTTTGCTTCCTTTTTGAAGTTTGAAAGCCTCAAAATTAACAAAGAAGTAGAATCTTCAAAATATTTCCTTTTGAGTACTACACAGGAAAGAAAGTCATAATGGTTTGAAACAAAAAAAAAAACCTATATAAATGTATATATAAATTTCTGATGAATTATTACTTTAAAAAAAAAGTAGAAATACAATCACAATGTTTCTTTTAAATTATGCATATTTTGTGGCATTTTTTTAATGTCAGTTTTGCAGCACTTGTGCTCAGAGAGAGAGCTTTAAGAGACAAAACACTATGTCATAGATAAAAGGCTTTTCATGCCCAAGGGCAGATCCAGACCCTCTTTTGATATGACAGACAATTTGATGACCCTGAAAACAGTTAAAATGGTTTTGAACCGCAATGCCCTTAAATTGAGATGAGAAATCTGTTTTGGGTCATTAGTCGTCAGCTGGTTCAACCTGTGTTCAGTAACCTGGGTCAACTCAAATCTGCTGTTTCCAGCACACTGAAGTCCCAAACGTTGCCACCTGCATGCTAACGCAGCTAGCCGTGGCAGAAAAGCCCACAGTAGCTGACTGCAGCATGGATCAGCGAAAGTGCAAGATCTGGGTTCTGCTCGAAAGGCTAACAATTGGCAAAGAGAACCATCCTCCCTGATAAACACCATCACGCTTTATTGAGAATGACAGAGCCTCTACTGCTCGCTTCTGCCATTCTCTTTGAGGCAGCGTGTCTCCATGAACAGAAGATAAAACCAGCGCCTGCTCTGTCTGAAATGGTAATGTGGCCTCATTAGAAGCGACATCCATGTGTGGATTTGACTAAATTTATGGTAATATATTCATCAAAAAAAGAGAGAAAAAAAAAACAGACCCAAAGTATGGATTTGCATGTGATATGGTGAGAAAAAGAGAAGCAAAACGATCAATTCTAACTCATGTGTTAATAAAACTGAGTGTGGGAAAGGTAATGGCGGTGAATTAAAAAAAAGAATCGGCTTTTGTCTGAGGCAGCTGAAGGGACTTATGTCTTTTCAAAGGATCCCTTTTAAAACGACAAAACAGTTGGAAGATAATTGTATCCTACAAACACCCTCGTTTTGGGGCATTATAACGGGCTGCAGAACGGAGGCCTTTTTAGTACCTTTAGATGCATATGTGCATCTTAATATATCACTCCAGTAGAAAGGGTCCACTCAGCCCTTGTGAAAAAGTTGTTCACTTGAGCATACTTTTAAAAAGAGTGCTTATTATGGAAATAATATACTTTAAAATAATATACTTAAGTGCCAACTGATTGTAAGTGTTTTTGGACACATATTTGCATGTTATTTACATATTTTACTTAATTACATGCAATTAAATAAATATGTATTTTAGTTTAAATGCATATTAAATGCAATTAGTTGAACTTACGAGTGCTTTTTTGACCTGCTTAAGTAAGATTTAAGTTTCTTTATACAAGTTCAGAATTACTTATTGTCTTTGAATATGGTTAAAGTGCACTGACAAACATGTATGGTAAATTACAAACTAAAATACTGTAATTTCTATTGAAACTTGTATAGCATGTATTTAAATATATTTGTAAATACACATTTGCAATGATAAAGATTCAATTTAGTACATTTATTGTTTGAATAACAATAGAATTAAAATTATAATCTAGTAGAGTAACACTTTATTTTAAGGAGTCCTTGTTACATTACATATACTTACTATTATAATAACAATAAATTATGTATAATTACATGCAAGTAACCCTAAACCAAACCCTAATCCTAACCCTAACCATATAGTAAGTACAGTATCCCTGCTGTGAGACATTTTTATTTATTTATTTATTTATTTTTTAATCTTTTGTTCTTCGGGCGTGTGTTATAACCTATGGAACCTCAGGCATTTGCCTAATGTTTTACTTTTTCCTGAACTTCGTGTGGCGACACAAATATTCCTCACATTAAACGACCAAAACAATAGGAGCAAACTCACAATGTGTGAAAGAATGGCTCATCTTTTATGGTGCTGTGAGTGACTCAATAACCTGCAGGAGAGAAAAAAAAACAAAAAAAAAAACTCAATATTGTCATTGGCTTAGAAACAAAAAGAAAGCAAAACACAGTTTCATGGTCGGTAAGAAATAATTAAGGCCATTAAACATTTTCACTTCATTCAGTAGCTAAAAGTTTATCTGCCAATAGATGAAGTACCTAGTGAATATCTCAGTGTACTCAATGACATCACGGGAGTCTGCAGAGCGTGGATGAGTAATTAGTGTGTTCGGTGTATAATTGTGTGGTTGAGGATACTAGATGAGCACATACAGACCTCCTTGCTAATCTAGTGGTGCTAATTCACGACGGCTGCTATGTAATCAAGTTGCTCCCACGTGGGTATGCTAAATCTAGCCCTTAATCATTGCCCTTAATAAAGGATGGGAATTCGAATAACTACCTCAATGATTGCAATGTCGTTGAATGACATAAAAAATGAAAGCTAACTAACTGGAAAGTTCATTTAGGATACAAACACCAATGCAGTGGTTTAGTGATTGAGAGGAAAATATGCATGCATGGAATAAGACATAACAGAGAAAATTATAAAGAGGTAGAAAAAATTAAAGTGAAAAGATTGAAATAGTGTCTAAATGACAAGATAGTTAACCTTGCATGGTGCCTTATTTGCACTGATAATTGATCATAAATATATTGATCAAAATATGTAAACATCATCGATCACACTTTATTTTAAGGTCCTATTCTTGCTATTAACAAACAATTAAGTATGACGTTTGCCTCAATAAACTCCAAATTTGCTGCTTATTAATAGTCAGTAAGCTAGCTGTAAAGTTTAAGTATGGGGTAGGATTAGGGATGTAGAATATGGTCATGAAGAATATGTGCTTTATAAGTACTAATAAACAGCCAATATGTTATATGTTTTTAATAGGCATGCTAATAAGCAACTAGTTAATAGTGAGAATTGGTCCCTATACTAAAGTGTTACCACATCATCAAATAAAGTGATTTGAAACAAGTCTATTGTTTTTACTAGAGGAAAAAAAAAAAAAAAAATCTGTTCTCTAGTCTAGTCTAGTCTAACAATGTTTAGTGAGGTTAATGTTTAAACAGCCATCAAAATAGATTTAAATTTTGCAACCTGCAGTGTGAAAAATGTCTACATTGTGTCTACCTAAATATTAAACTACTGTTCAAACATTAGCAGTCTAAAATAACTAACTTTTCTTGTTTTGATAAATTGTAAAATGCAATTTGCCTTTGTGATATTAAAGCTGTGTTTTCAGCAGCCTTTACTTCAGTCTTCAGTGTCACATGATCCTTCACAATCATTCTTATATGTTGATTTAGTGATCAAAAATTGTGTTATTATCAATGTTGAAAACAGCTTTGCTGCTTAAAATTCTTGTGGAAACATGATAGATTTTTTTTTTGTTGCAATGATGATTCTATGATAGGATTTTGTGGATGAAAAAAAAGTTCAAAAGATTTTTTAGAAACAGAAATCTTCTATAACATTATAAATGTCTTCTCACTGTCACTTTTTGTCCATTTATCACATCCTTGCTGAATAAAAGTATTAATTTCTTTTGAACATTTGAAAAATAGTCAAACACAGTGTACAATTCAATAATAATTATACAAGCGCTGGAATACTGAAGTGGTATGTGATTTGTGGTAGCAGCAGTGTTTTAAGAATACCTGAGGTAACAATTATTGTTATAGTAATTTGCTGACACAGTATAGTATGAAGAAATACTAATAAAACAATGTATTATACATATATTGATAAAGATGCCAAGTACTAGCAGTAGTGCAAATGTTTCTGTAGTTACTGCATTTAGCCTCAGTTCAACAGTCTAGTGTTTCTCCTCGATGTGGAAGGTGTCAGGGAATTGAGGAGCCTTGGAAATTCTCCAGATACTGTGTAGATGATAACATTTCTGAATAACTCATACTGAACAATAAAAACTACACTCACAGCAGTTACCTGAATTTCTATGAATATAATTCCGCTTCCTCAAATTCTAATTACAATTCTGCATCCTGTTTGCTGCGAGAAGCACAACAATGATCTGCCAGAAGCTCTGAACTTGGAGGAGGATCAGTGTTTAGTACAGACTCATACGGTACAATTATAGCTAGTTAATTCAGTAAAATCACAAAATAAACCCAAACAAACCTGGTTTATTAAAAATGTAGGCTTTGAACACAGGCTGTATGATCATGTTACTTATTTCTCTTATCCTTCTAAAAATGTAACATCCAAAACAGCAATACAGTTTAATTTATTGTGTTGCTTTTGCAATGTCATAATTGCCAATTTTCATAAATTTCAGATAATATAATTCAGACATTATAAAAAACAGAGAAAATCAATATATATATGAACTATATAACACATCAGTCAACACATCAGTCAAGTCTGGCTTAGGCTGGCATACATCCTAGACGTTTTTTTTTTTTTTTTTTTCAGTCCATCCCAAATGACTGGCAAGAGTTCTGTGTGATTGGCCCCAGTCGAAACAGACCCCCGAGGCATGGCAGTAATGCAGTGATGAAAAAGTCAGGCTGGGATTGATAGGCGTTTACCCGACATGAAAACTCGTCGCTCTGCCCTTACCCAAACCCATTTCTCCACACTGAGCCTTCACCTCATGTTCCAATGGAGATGACAACCTGCCTGCTCAGCATGCCAGTCTCACTGAAGAGCAACAGCTGGGCCACCGGGCTCAGCGGAAGCACACACTTCAATAGCTGCTCCTACCTCCTGTTGAGTTTAATATACTTCTTTATCATGCAGCCAACACCTTTGAATGATGGGACACTTCAGCAAGGTCTTTAGAAATGTGGTAGGATTTTGGAAGTTGAGGGAAATGTGGAATATGTTGCTTGTTCGTTAGTTCCTCATCTGTGTTTTTACCCTGGTTAAATATAAAGGAATAGTTCACCCAAAAATGTAAATTATGTCATTGATTACTAACCTTGGTGTCATTCCAAACCTGTAAGACTTTCGTTCATCTTCGAACCACAAATGAAGATATTTTTGATTAGATAGCAACGTAACTGACATATTCAAGGTCCAGAAATAAAGTTGAATAAAGTCATTATTTTTGTTTTCTTGTAGCTTCATAAAATTACGGTTGAACCACTGATGTCACATGGATTATTTTATCAATATCCTTACTACCTTTCTGGGCCTTGAATGTGAGAGTTGTGTTGTTGTCTATGCAGGGTCGAATTTCATCAAAAATATCTTGATTTGTGTTGCGAAGATGAGTGAAGGTCTTATGGGTTTGGAATGACTTGAGGGAGAGCAATTAATGATAGAATTTACATTTTTGCGTGAAATATCCCTTTAAGCTGTCAATGATTTGTTTCACAGTGTGCAAACATGATGGATTTTTATCATCTTTACTTACCATCAAACCCCACTGAAGATCATTAAGGATGTCCAGTGTAATGGATTCCGACACCATTTGGGTAAATTTGTCAATACAGACACGAAAAGCATCACTGATTCATAAAATATTCATTGCTATTGCACTCTTTGCAGGTTGTGTAAGGATATTAAGGATCCATTTGATTGTAAAAAAGAGAAACTAACACAGGAAATGGTACAACATCACTGAAAAGCTGACACTGTCATCTCGGACAAGAAAAATACAAAACGTTTATGGTATAAACGCAAATCAGTTTGTCGTTCTTACACCAAACCCTTGGCCCTCAGCTCTTTGACGGCTTATTGCTCGCAGGAACACTGGAGTCATAATGAAGTCAGTGTCAGGCAAGGCAGGGTGGGAGTTTTGCCTGAGCCACCAAACAAGAGTGCTAATTAAAGTTACTGTCAGTTTCCTTCAAGCACTTTCTGGTTTGGAACCGGAGAGGCTTCTCAATGAAAACAGAGCGGCGGCTAATTCTTACACATCCTGACAGCTAATTATAAATAAAATATCATGTTCAAAGAGTACTAATAACGAGATTTGAATATCTTTATATTCAAAGCCAAATTAGTAAAGACCTTTATGCTAAGTGGAGAGAAATTAGCCATTCTTAATTACTGACTGTTGAAGAACTTACCGCATGGTCTTTTCCATCTAATAAAATGTAATAAAATAAAATCATCATAAAGTATTATAAAAGTAGTCTATATGACTGACTTGTGTGCTGAAGCCAGATTAGAACAATATCTTTTGTTCTTGTGTGTCTCTATGCACATCTAATGTCATATTTGACTTTTTTTTTCTTCTCACACAATCAATAGTTACAGAAAACTTGAAATATAGTGCACACATACTGTGAACTACTTTTATGCTGCCTTTTCCTATTATGTGGCAACATTTTGTGAGTTTATTCAGTTGCAATATTATTAATGCTTCTTTTAAACTAACAATAAGAAAATTTACTTTCAGTTTAAAAAATATGCTTCAACGCTAGGCTTATACTGATAAGTATACAGAAAAGTCTAAATATATTTGGGCTATATGTACTTTTACTTTCTGTATTTTTTTTGTTTTGTTTTGTTTTGTTTTTTACATATAAACTCACTTACTCAAATTCATAGTAACAAGTCAACTTTGGGATGGAATAGTTTACAGTAAATAGTACATGGGTGAAACTGAACCTGATCTTTTTTTTTTACACAGTGCTATTAACTCACAAAGAAACAGATAAAGACTTGACTGATTTTGTTGACAATATTAATTGTTGACAGTACAATTAAAATTTGTCACACTTTTATGAACTAAAAGTGGGAGAATTTAAAATTATTGAACTATAACTTGAAATAGCACCCTTACAAGTACACTATTATTACTAGTACATTGATTTTTTTTTATTTTTGTATACATACTACTTTTTAAGTTTTTAGTTTGATATAGAAGAAAAGTTAAAGAGGTTTGGAACGACATGAGGGTGAGCAAATAATGATTTTGGGTGAATTTTTTCTTTAATGTAAGTTGATGTGTTAATGAAGCTTTCTACGTCTCATTTGCGTCCTGTAACAATGACCCACAGTTACAGCCTTAAATCAGCCAAATACAATAGTCAAGGTGAATATAATATCTCTTTCTATTTCTAACTCCACACTGTTTCAAACTGACAGATGTTCTTTCTGATGACAGCTGATGTCAGTTGTGACAGATCTACGCACCACAGAGGTGTCACAACCTTGCGGCTCCCCGTGAGCTCCCAGTGTCCCAGACAGATGCCACCATGAACTTATCATTTCCCCTGGCCTGGAGCTCATTAATGAGATGGTGCTGTCACAGAAGTGAGATCCGATGTCAACTGGGCGGGAGAAGAGGATACTGACGGAGAACGATGGAAAGTGAAGGCTGAATCACGACAAATTTGACTGCCGTGCAAGCGGACTAAAGAATGTTGAATCTGTGGGGTCTGATTGCTGGCACAGCAAGCAATCATGTTGAAGTGGAACCGCTCGAGTCTCTGGGGCATTTCTGTTCTTCTTTTGATCTTCCTCGGGTTTGTAAGGTTCCCTGCTCATTTTAACGCATCACCAATATCTTCCAGTTTTAAAAATATTTTCTTGGTTATCTGATACTTTAGTTACCTGTGAGTGGGGTCCAAGTAACTTAGATGACAATGAAGACAGCTTTGATAATACAAGAGCAATTTGGCATATTTTACCTCATTCATGAACAGTTAGGTTACTTACAGATTAGTTACTTGACTGTGGAAAAAAAGACAAATCAAGAAAGGTTTTTTTTTTGTTTTTTCCCCCTGTGTTGGAATAACCCTGAGCATCTGAACATAGATATAACTGAATAAATGACATCTTTATATTTTTCAGCATATTTCAATATTAATGAATTTGCTGTGAATGGTCTTGAGTTATTTTTCAGTCAGAAAAAAACATGATTTTTTCTTGTAATTAGCTTAATTAATGCAAAAAGGAAAAAATCTTAAGAAATCTTAGAAAAAGAAAGAAAGAAAGAAAGAAAGGCTGTTGAGCTTTTTTCATTAAATGTAGGCTATAAGGCAATTTTATATATATATTTTTTGTGTGCACCAATTCGACAATTCATAATACTAAGTAATATCCATCCATCCATCATTTTTAAAGCATGTAAAGAACTCCAGACACAAAGAAGACACTGAGACAATATACAAAATATTTTCGTTTATGTTCCACAGAAGAAAGAAAGTCATACAGTTTTGGAATCACATGAGAGTAAATGATGATAGATTTTTCATTTTTGGATTGAATGTCCCTTTAAATAACTTTAACGTGTTCCCGTGAAATTTGAAGGACATACAGTTCCCCAGTCTAAAGATATCCAACAAGGTCTGTTTATACTGTATGGCTACGGCTCTCATTTAACCTGTTTCCTTTCACATTGAATAGTTTTGTGTCCTTTTATGGCTGAACTTTGATGTTTGTGATCTGCGCTCTAAAAAGTGGAATATTTCATCACATGGTGCCCTTCAAGGCTATTGTGCTAGATAAACATTCAAGGTGGTGAACAGGGTACAAAAAGAACAAGTCTACTGGCATAGTCTTTAGCAAATTTCAGATAAAAGTGGCATTAAAATAACCTCAATATTCTCAATATTATTAATTTTATATCATCAACAAAGTCATTAATGTGAAATTTTAAACATATCGCCCCGTCCTAACAGTAGTTCTAGTGGACTGACTCAAGTGACTGTGAGGAAAACAAAGTAAACTTAACAATACTGATAATGACTACAAAGGTCAGCAGACGTTGTCTTATTAGCCATTTGAAGCAAAAGAAACAATAAATAAATAAATAAATAAATAAAAGGGATGCCAGATAAGCTAACCCAATTACCGTTTGTTTCTGTACTCACTTTGACAAGTTTGGCGCAGACCATGTGTAAGCTAATTAAAAGTTCAGTGGAGAGAGTTTTGGACTGGACTCCTGCATTCAAACAATTCCCTGTAAAACAAAATACACACACACAAAAGAAAAAAAAAAAAAAGAAAAAACAGCTTTGCATGCTAATTAACAACCTAGTCTCTACAGCACAGTTTATTTTTTTTTTTAATTTTATTTATTATTTTTAATCTTAGCAAATCATTTAGATGCCACAAACTGGCATTACTAAAACATCAAAACAATGTCTCTCTCATTTCTTTATTTTGTTGTTGTTTCTCATTTGATAGGTTGAACCTTGCCACAAAGGATGGTTTGGAAGGCCTCACAGGCATATGTTCCCAGCTCATGTTTACTAGCTCACAAGCAATCAGGTTCAGACGTAGTGCTATCAACTCTAACTGATGTCAGCCCTCTATAGAGCCATCCATCCTCTGAGGGTGGAAGCGGGTGAACTGTAGTTGGTTGAAGGCCGAGGAGGCCACAACCACAGGCTATCAGTCTCACAGCAGGCATGTCAGGACAATCTGAAGCAGACGTTTGAGGAAGAACAGCCTTTTTCTCAGGACCCTGTCGATCACAGTGGAGTCAGTCAAGAGGCCAGTGGGTAATTTGGATTGAGAGTCAACTGTCACAGTTACATTAAAATCCAGACAACATGTCAGTTAATGTAAGCATGTGTCTTATTTCAGTCTTTTTGGGTTCTTTACAAGTGCATTCTGTTTTATTCTGTTTGTACTTAAATTAAATTATTCTGTGTGTATTGAAACCCTAGCAGTGATTAACCACACTAACTACCCCACCATCTGTGACATACTACAAAGGTACAAACTATACGCTTCAGAATATACTTACAACAAACAATACACTTGATGCATTGCTACAGAAAAAAAATAAAACTCCATTAAGGGTGCAGTATGTAATGTTTACAGCTAGCAGTTGAAGTGGGTAAATTCAAAATACTGAAGAGCGTTATTTCTTCCATCCTTTCATCCTCTTCCTCAGACTTGCCAGGTTGAGGATGTGCAACAGGAACACAACTGACAATGGAAAACGACAAGCCTTAAACTGTATTTTGAAGAGTTGATTTATCCTTGTTTTAATATTCCCCTGGTCATAGAGCTTTTTAGATGAATGCCAATGCTTTTTAGTACAAGCAGAATCTGTAATTTCTGACCTAGTTCATTTGCTGGCTTCACTGGCTGCAATACACTGTTTTCTGTTAACTGGCAACCTGGGATGTCAAAATCCTATTGGGTAAACTGGAAGTGGGCGGAATCACACAAACCAAAACAAAAACAAACATTCTGACACTGAACATGCACAAAATAATTGGCTGTAGCATTGTTTTTTTTTTTTTTTTTTTTTTTTTTTTTTGGAAAAAATAAGTATGAGAACTTAGCATGCTTCCTAAATATCAGTAAATGTATAATGGTATTTTTATGCACTAGTACAGTCAAAAAAACAAACAAACAAATAAATAACAGCACCTTTAAATATTACTTGAATAATTACACAGCTAAACATTTTTAAAAAGTTAATTTAGATTTTTGTTTTTAAATCTTCTATTGAAATGTTAATAATATTAATTATTGTAAATTTATCAAATAGGACTGTTTTATAGAAATAAGACAAACCAAGTAACACCACAAAAACGGTTAGAGAAATATTACAAAATAAAATTAAATTGAGGACAAATCTATGAATGGATTTCCTATTAAAATATTCCCAAAAATTGTATTTTCCCCATCAACATGATAAAAATAGGAACATTGACTCAAAACAAAGAAGTGAAATTATTCAAAATTAACTTAATTGTGACATTTTAATTAACAGAAAGATTACACTTTATGTTCGAAGACAACTTTAGAGATTCTACTACTGTAAGTTTTCAACTACGTGTCAACCAACTTATTAATTTGCAACTATGTGTCAACTAACTCTTATTAGAGTACACTGTTAGCTTTGGTTGGGGTAAAGTTTAGTGAAATAAGTTGACACATATTTCCAAAGTTACTCATAATCAGTAGAATGTCTGCTGGGGGACAATTAAAATAAAGTGTTAGCAGATATAGTAGCAGACTACTAGTACTCTAATGATGGGTAGTTGACATGTAGTTGCAAATTTACTTATAGTTAGCAGAATGTCTAAAGTGGACTATCACAATGAAGTGTTACTAAAGAAAAGTAATCATCATCATCATTATCATCATTTTTTAATGTCAGTTATTAATATTTTAATATTTTATCCAGCATGAATAACCCTGTGATGCGTCATATTAAACAAGAACTGCCAAACAGCCACACCAGGTTGAGATTAATGCAATTTTACAAAACAATATCAGTCAACAGGATATTAAAGTGGTATTCTTGAACAAACACACTGTATGGAAGAAAAGCCAATTACTGTAAATGTATTCCACTTGGCAGATGCCCTAAAGGCTAAACCTAAACCTCTAAAAAATGCTGGGAAATGTAGCTGTTTACTGTTACAGTGCTTAAAAAAAAAAACCCACTTGACTCTATGCCAACACACCTGCCAATATTTGTTAGTGTGAGGTTTTATATGAGAGCTCTGAGAAATGCTCCCAGGGGTGGGAGCTGAAATAATGAAGGTTTTAATGTCCTCCCTCTGATCAGCTTGATCAATGGCTGCCCTCCAGCAACCTCACAGCATTATCCGTGAATTAAAGATTATTGTCTCATTTTAAAAAAATCAGTATATTTCCATGGCGCCAAAAGCTTTTATTTTCCCACACGGTTGCCTATTTTTCAAAAAACTGGCTCTTGCTCATTAGAGGGAAATAACATCTTTAGACTGGTTTTGCTTCAAATGCAAAAATTACAATAATCAGCCGCTAATTTATGCAAGTAATTAAGTCGAATTTATATGCAAACCTTCATGTATCTTATATGAGATGCTAATAGAGTAGATGCTTAGCAGATTAAACGCCCAGCAAGACACTGTGGTCCCATGGTGTTTGTGATAATGGATTGAGATACTCCACACTGATGAGATCTTGTGTTCTTCTCTCTCACTTTCCCTCATTCAGTGTTGCCTCTTATCCAAGAATCAGAATACAGAATACTGTCTACAAGTATTTATTATTATTAGTTGAACACTTAAGCTATACACAAAGTATGAATAGTAGATATATTAAGGTTTTTATTTTAAATATTACTATTTTGAATGTGTAGTGTCTAATGTGTAATGTGTTTAATACAGTGTAATTCATAAATTTTAAGTGAGGCTTGAGTGTCCAAATGTTTTTTGTGGGCACCGTTATGATGCTTTTATGACAAATTTGGAACCACTTTTGACTCCACAAAAATCATCCAATCTGTCTATCTATCTGTATATCTATCTATCTTTCTAATCTGTCTGTCTGTCAGTATTTACCATTTATAGTATTTTTAATATTACTCAGTACTCAAATGTGTACTTACACGGTAACAAGAACACCATAAAATATGGTGTAAACTTTCTTACTTCCTTTAGGGGTTTTACCATTTTTATCTATGATTTTTTTTTTTTTATTTATTTATTATTATTATTATTTTTTTTAATTTTAGGAATAACTTTATATTTATTTGTCTATTCATCCATCCATTGCCTTTTATAGAGTCCTTTTTTTTTTTTTTTGTTTGCATATAGTGCGAAGTTTAAAGATGCAGCCTGTAAGTTTTGCCTCTTTATCACTATCTCTGTTTGAAACCTGCAATTGCAGTTATTTGCGGAATTATGTTCTTTACGTGGGTTGTGCATCGGCATAGCACCTCAGCGCGGATGAGTCTAATGTTTTGGGGAGTATGTGTGGCTGTCAGTCACTGCACCGGTGTGGATATTATACTTTGGAATCACAGATTCTAGCCTACGTCTTGGAATACACGACCCAAATAAGAATTTTACCGGATATTGTCATATGAACAAGTCTGCCACTTTTGTTCTGACTAACTGAGGAAAAAAGCATTACAATAAATCATGCTACCAATGGTGATTAAATCCAACGATTGGTTAACTCTGTCACATGTGTGTTCCCGTTGTGTTCCTGTTATGTCCTTATTTGGTAGTTCCTGTTCTTATTAGTTAATTTTTAAATTATTATTATTATTATACTTTGTTCTCAAATTGCTAATGTTAACAACATCAGCATTGCGTGACTATGTATGTAGTGTGTAGCTATTAGCGTGTAGATTTCAATTTCTGTACAGTCTAACCTCTAATTGTCATACCATTCAAATTTCATACAAAGAAATTCTTTTAACCCAAAAAGCAAATTATTATTCCTTAGAACTGGATATTCCAAAACTTGTGTAATCCCAAGTAACGTTAGGCTATCTGTAATCTGTAATGGTAAAATCTTGCCGTTGTGAATCGAGCTTTAACATTGTTACTGGAGTAATAATGCTCAAAGACTTAATCGTTGTTTGAATTGACATGAAAACAACATGAAAAAACATGAAACTTGAAATAAACATGAAAAAAAAAAAAGTTTGGTGTAGTATTTACTTTGTTTTCATTCAGAAATTACTAGAAAATGTCACAAAGAATTACTAAGAAATGGAATGGAAAGTAACCTGTTGTAATAAACCTGATATTTTTAAGTAGAAATCTGAAATAGTATTTCTTGTAAAACACTCCAATGATTTATTTATTTATTTATTTATTTATTTTTTGCATTCATTCATTCATGTTCAGCTAATATTAAAAAAAGAGAAAATGTTTTTATTGCATTGGATGATATGACCTTGTACCTTTTATCGTTTTTATCCATGATTGTCCATGACCATCCATTGCCTTTTATAGATTCACCTTTTTCAGTTTTTACCATTTTTATCCACGATTGTCTTTTTTTCTTTTTTCTTTCTTCTTCTTTTTTTTTTATTTATTTTTTTTGCTTATTTAAAGTGCTTCATTTTGCCATATACTACAATAACAAATCAACTGCCGCCCACTTGACCTGGCATGAGGTTCAGTCAACAGCCAGAAGGCTTTAAATGCAGCCTTTCAAAAACAACAAGCCAACACAACCAGACATGTGTGTGTGTGTCACACCGTAATGATACACATCCAGAATGATGCATTTTAAATTGCTCAGGTATTATATATGCGTCTCCTTCGCTATGGAGCATCATTAGTCAGAGAAAACATTTGAATTATGTATGACTACTTATTTTGTGTAGATATGAACAGAATAAAATTACACATAAACTACCTAGTGTACAAGCAGGTTTATTTAACCTCTTCACAGAACTGCACTCAGATACTGTTCATATCACAAAATGATTCTTTTATTTTATTAATTTCATTTTAATTTATTACTATATGACTTGTTTTCTCATATTTTTTATTTTAAAAATATCAATACTGCTTGCACGGACAAAAGTACCTAGGCCCTAATTCTAATTATTGGATTTGGCCTTGTCACCCATAACTCACAGGTATATAAATTCAAATGCAGCGTTGCCAACTTGAAAGTGAAGTAGAAAGGCAGCAAAATGGCCCAAACTAAAAAGCTTTTGCTGGTCCACATGGGAATGAGCATAATATTCCTGTCCTGCTAGAGATGCCTCAGTTAGCTGTAAGTAATGTTTTTGTGAAATAGAGTCATCTACAACAGTGCTAGGACGTGCCAAACTGGGCACAGTGTAAACATTATCTATACTCATTTGCAACACTCACTGTTGGGTTACAAACTGCCTCTGGAAGAAATATCAACACAAAAAACTGTTGATTCACTTGGGTTTCTGTGGTTATGTAGCCACATACAAGCCTAAAATCATTATATTATATGCCACAACGAGTGTGGTCTGGAGTGCTGTAAAGCCTGTACGTTCTCTAGAGCTCTCATGCTTCACCTGGCCATCTGGCAGTTCGAGGGACTCATTTAGATTTGGCGGATGCCACAACAATTACCTGCCCATATGCATATAGTGCCAAGTTTAACATTGTTAGTGGAGGAATAATGATCAAAGAATATTTGTTTGAGTCAACATGCACACTGAAAACATGTTTGGTGTAGGATTTATTTTGAAAAATTGCTAGTAAATGTCACAAATAATTACTAAGAAATGCCATGAATTAAACATGATATTGAATTAGACAGTATTTTTTCTCATTAATTCATATTCATATTCATACAAGTTTCACATAATAATAATGATAATAATAATCAATCGATAATAATAAAAAAAACAACAACAACAATCTGCATATTTTGACTGCATTTTATTTATTTATTTCTTTTGTCTATGTTGCATTGGGTGATATGACAGTCACCTTATACCCATACTGACACCCAGTGGTGTGGATGCAGAATCATGCAAAAGTTTTGAGTTCTCAACAACCTCAACTCTTTGCACTGACCACTTGACTACTTACATGCCATATTTCCTGTATTTGTAAGTGTTCAATAGGGCATGAAAACAGCAAGTGTGTGAAGAACTTTTAATTACCCAAATGCACATACAGTGTTGTAAAAATGCAAGGTTTTACAGAGCTTTATTTTATACATTTGGATTTTCAATTATTTGCACTTTGGAGCCTGAGGAAGATCAATTGACCACAATGTTGCTCATTAAAATATATTTTGTGAAAATGTAAACTTGAATAGTGTACAGGATTTATATTTTTCTAGTTTATATATAATACTTTGCACTTTAAAATAAACTTTAAAAAGTCTCTATGTGACAAAAAACACAGTTTAATTGTGGTGCATCTAATTAAGTGAAAAAAGCAGTTGCAAACATTTTACCAAAGTCATCTATAAAATGTATTACACTTTATGGTTTTCTACCAAAATATATGTAAGATAGGTTATATGATCTCAACATGGTGGCCTCCATGAGGTGAACCCGCTCAATTTATAATACAGCAGCCAACAAATGTATCAGTACACAGAAAAAAAAAAAAAAAAAAAAAAAAAAAAAAATATATATATATATATATATATATATATATATATATTGTCCGAAATTTATGCCATTGGTTGATAGGACCACAGTGCCACTTTGCACTTTTTAAGGGAATACAAATGGCTTATTTATAATTATCTCTGCATATTATGGTTTAACATTAAAAAAACTACACACATCAGTTAGTTATTTTAAATGTATTTGTCTTCATAAACAACCTATATGACATTTATACTGAAACCTATTGGCATGAATGAATGAGGTTTTTGTTAACTCATTCTCTCAACATGTTGTCTACCATAAGGGATCAAGCTGTTTTATATATAATGAAACATAATTTTTCCATGCCATGTCTTTTTTTCTTTTTTTTACCTGATTGAGTGGACATCTACAGTATCGTGCATGTTGTTCTTTCCTGTAGGTGTGTATGTTTTTATTTTCTTTGTCAAATACGTGTCTGCATAATTTGTACTGTCAGCCTACGGATTCCAAGTCAAATGGGTTTTACCGTGCTATGCTCTCGTATTCCTTTAAAATTTCTATGACAATTAATTTGCACCTGCATTCCTCATCAAGCATGTTTCCAGATCAAAGATATAAGTATATGTGATAACTGTGACTTCCAGCTCCACAGATCTCTCTCAGTTCTGTCCCCAAGGACACACAGCTCATAACAGCATTTAACAATGCACGTTGGGAGGTTCAGGGTCAACCAGCGAGGCTCTGTCGAGAGGCAGAGGGACGTACACATCATCAAGTGCTTGTTACAGCAGCTTTGCAAATAGTCCTGTCCTAGTTTGAGCAGATGTGACAGGAGGAAGCAGTGGACTTCATCTAAAGCAAGAGCGTCATACCCTACAAAGCAGTAGAGAGTATGTGAGCACTTCTGTTGAAAGACATGTTGGCATTGCCATTGCCAGACCCTTATTTTCAGATGACACAGAATAGATACTTAAATGTGAAATGTGTCATTTTTTGGCAGTTAAAATACTTTCTCATACTAATTTAATATACAGCCCAGATTAATGCAAGGACTGAGCCAAATTTAAACCCACTGCAGTTTAAGCAAAATTGTCTTTTCTTTTTTTTCTTTCTTTCAAGAAACACAAATGGAGATATTTAGCAGAATTTTTAGGATGCTCTTCCAACTCCTAAAAAAGTTGACAAATAAGCATGATAAAGCAGTCTAATAGCACTCAGATCTTATTCATTTTCAGTGTGTTCAAATATGCGTGAAGGCCTGAAGTTCTGACGTCAAGAAGCCATGGGTTCTCACATCTCGTAACTGAATACTACATACCAGCTGAAGTGCATAATACTTAAAATACTTTTATGGCGTGTTTTGTGAAGCTCAGCAGCTTCATTCACATTCATATGGAAAAGAGCAGCCAGAACATTCTGCTAAATTTCTCCTTATACCTTTCCTGGAAGAAAGGGTCCAAGGCTATTACAGTATCCTGGGGAATTTAATGAAGTGAAGTGATGTGTGACTAACTATGGTAACCCATACTTGGAATTTGTGCTCTGCATTTAACCAATCCAAGTGCACACGCACAGCAGTGAGTAGTGAGCATACACACACACACACACACACACACACACACAGTCACACACACACACACACCGTGAACACACATCTGGAGAAATGTGTAGAAGAGCAGCAGTATGTCGATAAAGTCTTGTTGAAAGCTTCATTGCTTAAATTCTCTTAAAGTCTGTCTTTTTTGGAACCATAAAAGGAAACATTTTATTATTTTTTATTCAGCATAATCACAATGCTAATAACTTGATTAACTGCATGATTTTGGTCACAAAACATTGGTAAAGAGACAGTTTACCCAAAAATTAAAATTCTGTAATCATTTACTCACTTTAATGTCGTTCCAAACACATTAGACTTCTAATCATCTTCAGAACAAAAATGAAGATATAACGAAGTTTGATTATATATGAATATAATCATTGATCTTTGACACAGAGCACCTCATGTACAGTCAAACATGCTTGCTTGCAAGAACCAATGGGGTTTGTTCTCATGCATCAAAGTCATTATGGTTGAGCTTTTCAACTAAATCAAGCATAGACTAACAAACTTTTTTATCTTAAGTGAAAATTCAGCTTTCATTTGATAGCTAATTTCGCTTTTGTTTATGGTGAAATTAAGTTTTAAACAGCTTATGATAAAACAACAACAACAAAACATTAAATTACATTGACCTATATTAAGCAACATTTTAACTTATTTCTAAAGAAAATATAAAGAACTTTAGATTTGTATTAACTAACATTAACAAAGATTAATAAATACTGTAACAAATACATTGCTCATTATTATTGTTAGGTAACACATAAAGTGTTACCATGTAATTTGAGAAAACCTGTTACTTTGGCTGTATCAAATTAGATTTATACATTTGATAAATTAGAATATATATAATATATTTTTTTTAAGTTGATCCAAAGTGTGTGTGTGTGTATATATATATATATATATATATATATATATATATATATATATATATATATATATTTCAGTGCATGTTACAGTCATGCCAGGTTTGAATGTCAGATAACAAGTTTAGGTAGAAAGAATTCACTGTCTGGTGAGCTAATTTTAGGTAACCTCCTCTTGTGTAATATGTTTCTAGATGTGCTTGTTACTTCAGAGAAATATACATCCTTTGATGACACCTGCACGCTGTGGGCAATAAATAATATGCTTTGAACTTTGTATTTGATGACTTTTGTCAAACTAGGGGGGAAAAAGTCCATAATTATTGGCTTGCCAACCACTTCTATGACAACTGAGACACATTCTCCAGTGTTCATTAAGGGATTCTAGTGGGCTCTGTGACACCCACATGATTTCTGGCCAAGTGTCACCCTTTAGCCCAGATCTTTGCTTGTTAGTGAGCTCGACTCATGTTTCAAACAACCTTACACCGGGCCCCTCTCGGAGCACGGTCATAAGCTGATCCCTAGAGCATATCAAGACATAGACAAAGAAGTAAAAGGTGAAGATATATGCTCATTTAAATTTGCAAAGGCTCAACTAGAATTCCTCACTTCCTCTTAGGCCTGATATATATAGTGCCTTCAGAAAGCATTCAAATCTTGTGTTTGCCATCATTTTTCATGTCACAGACCAGTGTTTCTCAACTTTTTTTTCCTTATGTACCCCTATAGACGAATCATTAAGGCTCAATTACCCCTTCACTGAATCTACAATAAACCAAAAGCTGTCTCAGTCTGTCTGCATATGGAGGAACTTGAGCACGAAACTCCACACACTCATTATAGAGATGAATGAACATTAAAATGTGAGTGTTATAAATCATGGAACAAACGTGTGAATGTGTCAAACAATACAACAGTTTGCAAATCAGAGATCTGGATATTTGGGTCAAACTTTTGAGATTGAAGTGAGAACAGCACTCAGAACAGCAGGTAGAGATGCACTGTCACTAAAAACAGCATTGTTTTAGGATATGTATTCAGAAAGATTTACTTCTAAATGATTTAGTGCCAAAAATATCACTGTCTAATGTGTTTAAACTGCTGTATTTAAAAATTACTCTAGGAAAACAAACTCTCAAGTGTCTTTATTACAACAGATATTTGACTATCATAAACAAATCAAATAGGCTTTAATAAATTTAATAAACTATTTTGAAAATACAAAGATAACAAATATAGTTGCAATTAACTATGGGCAGAAAAAGCTTAAACAGGCTTGTGCTGGCCTAGATGGGTCATGGGTCAAAAAAGCAGATTTTCAGATATGCAGGCTTTTCATTTATTTTAATTGTTTTGTTAACACTTTATTTTGTCCTTGTTACACATTACATGTACTTACTATTATAATAACAATTAATTATGCATAATTACATGCAAGTAATCGTAAGCCAAACCCTAACCCTAACCATATAGTAAGTGTATGTAGTTAATTAATATTACTCAGTACTTAAATGTACACTGTACACTGTAACAAGGACACCTTAAAATAAAGTGCAACCATTTTTTTCTTCCCAGAAAGCTGATTATATGTATTAACATCTTAATATTCTTGTTTGATTGTTTTCAATTTAAGAAATATTTTTAACCACAGTGGAAAATTTGAATGAATGAATGAATTAATTAATTAATATTTTTCTATAACTTTTTATATTTTCAAAATACAGTTTTTATCACTGATTACACCAACAGTATGAAATAAAGGGACAACTATTCTGTTTTAATTATGTATATTTTTAATTACTTTTCCCCTTTATGCTTACCTTAGAAAACAAAAGATTTAAGAAAAAAAAAATGGATATCTGTCTTTTATGCACTTGACAAATTCAAATGATTTGAACAAAAATGTGAAAAACTATATAGAGCCGAACTACTTAATATTATTTAATAAACTGTTATGTCATAAAACTATGCCTTTTTTCACATGGAAAAAAAAAAAATCACATTTTCAAGAAACTGCATGACTAAAATACTCAAGGACAGATTTGCACAGTATTTAGACATGAATATGAAAAAAACCAAAAAAACCAAAAACGTTATTATTAAAAAAAAACAAACAAACAAAAAACTTTTTTTTATTAAAAAAAAAAAAAAAAAAAAAAAAAAAAAAAAGAAGTTCTTGTTAACAGTTTTTTTTTTTTTTTTCTTCAGAAATAGTCTAACTAACTATGGTGGAGAGAAGCCTCTAAACCAAAATCTATATTCAAATATTGGAATACCAATGGACAAGTAGCACAAAAGAAATCTTTTCTATCCCCGTTTTCCATTAGAGAATAAAAAGTCTATAACACAAAGAAATAGACATCTAATTACACAGGCAAGATGAAAGTCTGAGGTATTGGCTGAGGATAAAACAAAGGGCGCTGATCTCTCAGACGGTCCCAGAGGACCCTCAGGAGCTGTCACCCAGTGACGACCAACAGTGCAAACAAATGTCTCCCGTTCCCGTCTCCTTCCATTGTTCCTAAGCAAACACTGCCTCTCTGACAGTGGTCAGGGAAGTGTTTAGTCTGCTAATGTACTGGGAAACAGAAGAATTGGTGGCAGACAGTGCTCCCATTGTCCCACTATTTACTGTGGGAACAGATCCCACTCTCTAACCCAGACTGAGTGATCCAGGGCAGAAAAAGGTTATAAAAAAAAAAAAAAAAACCCATACAACTACATCTGCTGCATTCAATTTTCTAGGGAGCACTGCTGAAAGAGAAGATGAAAGAGCTGACCACAAACAACGTGTAGCTTTGCCTTTAGCAACGCCAACGGCACCTACCAAACTAAAAAAAGCCTTTCAACAGTGGTAGATTTGCCTCTAGTTAAAGAAAAGTGTGTTGCAGATTCATAAGACGCATTTTAACAGACAGACTACTGAACAGCCAAGCAAAATATCAGAAAACTCCAAATGTACTAAAAAAAAGTAATTTATGAAGTTCTAAAATATAGTAGTGTACATTTGTCCCACTGAGAAATGTGCAGCAGCACAAGCATCAGAAATCATTCCCTGGAGTGGCGAATCATTCCAATCTGTCATTTTATGACAAGAAAGCTATTTTGTGAGAATTTACACTCCATATGAAACATCGTGGCAGTTGAAAAACTTGGGTATATTTCTTCATAGAACTACTTTTCCAGTAAAGATGTTTAATCTTTCTTTATAATGAGACATATAATCAATTGTTTTAGAGAGATGAACCATTCAAACATCATAGCTACCTTTATTTGAACAATAACGAGTCAGTCTGAATGGACTTTCATGATTATGTGTAGCTTAGCAAGTTTACTTGCTAATGAAGAAATCTAATGCCAATCAAAATAAACATCAACAATTTTGATATTTTGTCATGATCGTTCAAACCAAGCTAAATAAAACCTAGTCTGTCTAGTTCAATACAATCTCATGGCAATTCTATACTATAGTACATTTGAACTGGTGATTAATTAGCAATTCAGAGGATCTTATTTGTATGCTATTCATACACTCTGCTTATGCACCAGTGACAGTTACGTGTAGGGGTGGATCTTCATGTTTATAGTTCTCCTAAAAATCTTACATTTTCATATTAAAATCACCACCTCACAAGAAATCATTCCCTACAGTGGGGAATTGTTCCAATCCTTCCTTTATGACAAGAAAGCTATTTTGTGGCAATTTCCATTCCTAAACATAAACCGTCACTGTTTGTGCTAAAATGTATGAATAAGCTCGTAAAATTTCTACAAATTAGTCACCAATTTGATAAAACATAAAATAGTTGAGAATAAGTGTGTTGAAATTATACTAGACGTTGATTGTGTTTGATTTATCTGTACATATTCTTGGGTGTCTTGTTAGCAAACAAACTTCATGTATTCTCAGCTTAAGCGTGACATTGAATTGTGCTTGAAATAATTTCATTTATTGTTTCCATGTTAAAAAAATAAAAATAAATAATCTTTAGTGTTAAATGGTTGTAAAAAGGTTAACAAGATAGGCTACTTATAAATCAATATTAAAATTTTAACAAGACTAATATGTTGACACAATATTGCAATAATGCAAATAATCACAAATTCTAAACAAGATTCAACATTGATCACCTGTGAATAAAAACTGAAATGCTGGCTGGGTTTTTATTACATGAATAAAGAATAGTACTATTCACAACATTGTATGAAAATAATAGTAAAAAATATAGTCTAGAATAAATAACAAATGCTCGATCATAATATAAAACAAGGCCATAATGCCTTGTTTTTCTTAGCCTTAACCTATTTCCCAATATTTTGATTTCAGTTGGGCAAAGGTAAGAGAAATATGCTTTTTTATGCTTAAGAACAAAGGCACAAAGTCATGACATCACAGATCATATCAAAACACTGTATTTTAATGAAATAATTAAAAAGCATTCCTTAGCCAGCCTGAGCAAGCCGCTGTGAGGAACATCCTGTGAGCTGATAAGGACGCACCGCATGTTTCCTTTTGATGTTGATGGAACTTGATATGCTGTTGTTGACACTGATGACACTGAGCAGGATCCTTCCACCCGACCATATGGATCCAGTCAGAAGTCTGTCCTCCTGCCTCTGATGAGGACGTCAAGTAAAATAAGCTTCAATGAGCAGGAGCAGACAGTTCATGTGAGTAGAGATTAATGAGCTGTTTTAATTGTCTCATACACACCGTGATTATGGGAATTGCAGCCTTATCTACAAAATAATTATTTTTTTAAAAATGTCAGGATAGAGATATATCTAAATGTTCAGCATAGTATTAAAGGTGCAGTTAGTGATTTCTAAGAAACATTGTTGATATTTGAAATAGACATCCAAACAAACACAAGAGACCCAAAAGAAACATACCCCTCTCTTCACTGGTCTGCCTTAAAATTCACAAATGCCGTGCAACACAGCAATGACAAACAGCTGGTGCATCAGACAACTTACACAATATAATATTACAATAACAGCATATCAATGTTATGTGTTGAGCAGAAACAAAGCAACATTGGTGTCTGTTTTCAGGCCTTCCCACTCTCCCGTCTCTCCAGTGCTGGAAAGCTTTTCCAATATGAACATGGATTCTAGTTCTTGCCAAGCTCATCTTTTTCCTGTGATATTCCTCTCACATTTTCCTTTTTAAAAATGTTCCAGTGTGATGGAATAGTTCATTGCAGACCACAAAATGGACCCCTTCGAACCTACTGGGAAATAAAAAAAAGAATAATAACAATGACTCAACCCATAGAAGCGCCATCTCTCTCTTTATACAGTCTTTTTACAAATCATTCTATTTTGTCCCCATCATGAATGTAAATGTCCCCTATTGGCCTATTGGCTTTGCTACAAGAGTGTTGTGATTGTAGAATGTACTGGGAAACATTTTTGAACAAAAATGTGAAAGTGCACTATCCAAACTTAAATTGTTATAATTCATGAACGCTTTAGAATACAGACCTGAGATTCTTTTTTAAGAAGACAATCTGCAGATTATTCCAGAAGTGGAATCATTTCAAAATATTAAAGTATCAAAAAGTTTAAATTTACTCTAAAGAAAATGCACTGTACCTGTCAGGATTGTGGACTGTCTTGTGTTTGTTTTGCTCCCCATGTGCTCCGTGACCCAGTTTCTGTCTCCCGTTCATTATGTCATGTGGTTCAGGAGTGTCTAGTTAATTAGTCCCTTAATTGTCTGTGTATTTAAGGTCATGTCCATTCAGTTAGTGTTTGTCGGTTCTTAAACGTCATTCTGAGTTTCCTACATTCCCTGTGTTCCCTGTTGGATATTAAAGACTCTCGTTTTGACGAATTCCTACATCTCCTCGTCTCCTCGTTCAGTGTTCCTGAGAAGTGTGACAGAAGAACCGACCACAAAAACAGTCACCTACGTTTGTACCCTCCGTTTTGTTTCCCGTTTTTACTCAGTTTTGTTTCCGTTGTGTGTTTCCTGATGGATCCCCTCATCCGGCCCAAATTCCTCCTCCTCCTGCTGGAGTAGAGGGACCGATCTCTCAAGGACCATACCAGACTGTTCCTCTTGTTAGTTAATGCCACCAGCTACCCGGACGACGCGCTCTGCTCATTCTATGATGCAAGCCTGAATACCGCGAGCAGAGCGCTGTCATCCGAAGATGGTCCTCGAGAGGATTTCGCTGCCTTCGTGGAGTGTACTCTGGAGAGAAACGGATCGCAACTCACCATCTGCCCCGTGGATGATCTAGCCAGATCCACACCTGACCCAGAGCCCAGCCCACCACCTCCCAGCGGTGCAGAGCATTAGCCCGAGCCCACCGATGATGGAGAGCCAATTCCTGCTGCAATCAACGAGCCAGCGCAAAGCCGAGAGACTGAGCGGAGGATCGCCCTGGAAGCCGGTGACAGTGCCCACCACGAGGGAGCAAGCTGTAGACGGTGTGAGTGGAGTTCTGCCCCCTGCAACGCGGCTGAGGGTGAGCTGACAGTACTGCTCAAAGCCCAGAAGTGGGCTTTGAGCCTGGAGGGCAGCCCTGAGAGCCCGGAGGAGCAACACATCATGCCGCGATCTAAAGAAATACAAGAACAGATGAGAAACAAAATAGTTGACATGTGTCAGTCTGGAAAGGGTTATAAAGCCATTTCTAAGGCTTTGGGACTCCAGCGAACCATGGTCAGAGCCATTATCCACAAATGGAGAAAACTTGGAACAGTGGTGAACCTTTCCAGGAGTGGCTGGCCTACCAAAATTACTCCAAGAGCGCAATGATGACTCATCCAGGAGGTCATAAAAGAACCCAGAACAACATCTAAAGAACTGCAGGCCTCACTTGCCTCAGTTAAGGTCATTGTTCATGATTCAACAATAAGAAAGAGACTGGGCAAAAACGGCATCCATGGGAGCGTTCCACGGCAAAAGCCATTGCTGACCACAAAAGAACACAAAGGCTCGTCTCACATTTGCCAAAAAAATATCTTGATTAGCCCCAAGACTTTTGGGCAAATATTCTGTGGACTGATGAGACAAAAGTTTAACTTTTTGGAAGGTGTGTGTCCCGTTACATCTGGCGTAAAACCAACACAGCATTTCATAAAAAGAACATCATACCAACATTCAAACATGGTGGTGGTAGTGTGATGGTCTGAGGCAGCTTTTCAGCTTCAGGACCTGGACGACTTGCCATAATTGATGGAACCATGAATTCTACACTCCATCAGAAAATCCTGAAGGAGAATGTCCAGCCATCAGTTTGTGACTTCAAGCTCAAGCGCTCTTGGGTTATGCAGCTGGACAATAATCCCAAACACACCAGCAAGTCCACCTCTGAATGGCTCAAAAAAAACAAAATTAAGGTTTTGGAGTTGCCAAGTCAAAGTCCAGACTTAAATCCGATTGAGATGCTGTGGCATGACCTCAAACAGTCCTTTCATGCTTGAAAACCCTCCAATGTGGCTGAATTAAAACAATACTGCAAAGATGAGTGGGCCAAAATTCCTCCACAGTGATGTGAAGGACTCATTGCCAGTTATCGCAAACACTTGATTGCAGTTGTTGCTGCAAAGGGTGGCACGACCAGTTATTAGATTTAGGGGGCAATTACTTTTTCACGTAGGGCCAGGCAGGTTTGGACAACTTTTTTCCCTTAATAAATGAGATTATTATTTCAAAACTGCGTTTTGTATTTACTCGGGTTATCTTTGTGTAATATTAAAATTTGTTTGATGATCTGAATCATTCAAGTTTGACAAATGCAAAAAACAAAAAACAAAAAAAAACAAAAAAAAACCGGAAGGGGCAAAAACTTTTTCACACCACTGTATTCTGCTTAAACTTCGCCCCTTTCTATCCGCCTATAGCCATCTAATAACCCATGCTTAGAACCAAGATACGGTCCCACTTTATATTGTGTCCCTAATACCTGTGTACTTAGTAACTAGATGTGTACGTAGTATGTAACCACAGTGTAAGTACACATTGGTACATACTATCTACAGCTCTAATGTTTGTGTAATTACACATATGTAACAACCCACTGAATGGTATGTGTAAGTACAAATGTGTAACGGGACATTGGTAACAACACTTTTTGGTAATGAAAGTACGAATGTGTAACAGGACTAACAGCACTTTTTGGTAAAGTGTTACACTTCATATTAAGTAGACAATTCCTATGGATTTACCATGTAATTACTTTGATGTTACACAGCAGCGGCCAGTAAGTTAGGCTTTACATATAAATTGTGATTGGTGTCCAGAATGTTGCAATTTATATTAAGTGGACAGTTCCTGAGGAGTTACCATGTAAGTACACTGGTATTACAGTGGTGCACCAACTCGAGATCCAACTCCTCCCACTTTACATATCCCTAAACCTACCCGTTTCCATCCCTAAACCTACCCATCTCCACCCCCTGGATCAAATTGTTCCAATTACTCATACATATTGTTGTTACAAAATGTAGTTATATAATTCCTGTTACATGAGTACTTAGTGAAGTGAAAAAAGTGTTGTTACCAATGTCCTGTTACACATTTGTATTTACACAAACCATTCTGAGGGTTGTTACATGTGTGTAGTTACAGAAATATTACAGCTGTAGATACTATGTACCAATGTGTACTTACACTGTGATTACATACTATGTACACATCTAGTTACTATGTAAGTACACAGGTATTAGGGACACAATATAAAGTGGGACCCAAGATCCTTCTCTACATTTGATCTTTTTGGATAATCTGATTTAATTAGATGGATGTCACAATACAGGAGAAAACCTTGGAGCCTACTTTTTCATTATATTTTTAGTCGCTGTTTCATCATGAATGCAGCTCAAAACAATTTCACATACTGTAACTCCAACATCTTGCAAGCATTTGAATCCAAACCTTGTGAGAGCTCATGCAGCCACAAGGCATGCCATTAATGTTAGTTTGGGTAATGCCACTAATGTTAGTTTGGTTAAAAATGGCTAACACTAAGTGGTTTATACTGTTGGCATCTATGTTTCTTGCAGTGAGATGTTAAAATGTTGCTACGGTTATTTTAACAATGAGCAACAACTCCATTCTGTACACACATGGAATGATATTTAGGAGATTTCTCACTACAGCATGCCTATACCTCATATGATTGATTTACTTCTGAAGCTCTTGCAGCATGTGCTGCGTTCAGATTTAATGTTAGTTTGTGTGGTTAAAGCAGAGTATGTATAGTCTTTAATTTGAAATGGGTGAGCCCAAAGAAATATGTTTAGACATTTTCATTTAAACCACACTTCACTGTTATATTTTGTCATATAGCTGCAACAGAGCAAGTCCAACTTAGCAAGAAGGTTTAGCTGTTAGAAAACCTAAAAGATTTTGAAATAGTTTTTATTTGTTTGAATTGTAGAGGCTGTCGGATGCACTGCCTTCATTGAAATGTCAGGAAACAGCCACACACTTCAAATGGACTTCAAATAGCTTTTCTGTGTCAGCACAATCTGATTGCTCACTCCATTTGATTCTGTGACTTAATTTCACAGCTTAATAAGAACATGATGTTAATCCAGTGGCTTGATCGGGTTCGACAGCCCTTATTGATCACAAAAGCCCGTAACGTTTGCCTTTTACGCTGACAAAGCTACCAAGCTATCGCATTTATTGTCTTCCTCTCTGATATTCCAAACTGGACAATAAAAGTTTCCATCTTTGTAGGATCAGGCTGTTTTAATGGTCTAAAGCTGTATGCGTAATTCTCCAATAGCTGTCGACCAGTGACCTTAACCCCTGGTAAACATTACATCATTGCACATGGCTGCTGCCGATAACTGGTGGCTTACATCATCCATTAATGCCTGTCCATCAGTGTCTTTTATGCTGTCTCTTTACTCTTGGCAAGGACTCAAACTGCTTGAACATTCAAATCTAAGAGCACAACAGTGCCAAATACGTGAATACAGTATGTGCACCACGGAGCGGTAACTGAAGTAGTAGTCATTTAGAATAATGAAATGTGACCCCATATGCATTGGGCTTAACAGCAGCCCCATTTGTCTAATGACACACAGAGGACATCATCAGATCTCTTCTTACAGACTATGCTATAACAGTCTTAATCAGTCAAATGATATGTTTTACTTTCTGATTACGAAGAGTGGGGTCATATGTCAATTAAAAACATTTTAGTAATGAGATTACTGGATGGTAAAGCTATGATAAATACCTTCAACCAATAGTTGTTCTTTTTGATTATCTGCATAAACATTTTGTAACCACCCACTTGGATTGGAGAAGGCCGTCTGAGGCCGTCCTTTATTTTTATGCGCCATTTAGGTGCTGGTTTATGTGAAATAGTTGGTATTACAACCAGGGCTTGATAATGAAACAAAACAAAAAAAAAAAATTAAATCGGTTCACTCTGAGTAGAATAGATATTTTAACATTTCTGTTCCTGCGTTCCTCTGTATTACTACCGTTCCGAAACCGGTTCGAGTAGAAAAAATAACGGTTAATAACGTTATTTTTTAAAATTGTCTTTGCCTATAATAATAATAATAATAATAATAATGAAGTACAGTGTTTTCTTTACACAAAAAGAAAAATAAAGGAAAAAAAAAACAGGAAGAGATGGTATCTTAACCCGCTGTGCTTAAGGCATCATCTTTTCTAGATTTGCCTAAATGTAGGCTACTAAACAAAAAAAAAACAAACAAACAAAAAAATAATAATAATAATAATTATATATATATATATATATATATATATTAATGCTTTAAAGACATTAAAGTATTTTTAAAGATATTTAAAAATGTTTGCTGTATTGTTATAAAAAAAAAAAGCAAACGCTACTTGTAGGCTATAAAATTGCGTTTTGAGGAAAAAAAAAACAGGCTAAGGGGCCATTCACACAGAACGTGTCTTTGCGTTTAAAAACGCAAGACACAGCGCTCAGGAATGGTTTTAAAAAAAGCTCAGCGTAGAGCGCCTCCTCTGCCATGTTGCCGTCAAATAAACCAGTTGTCATGCCAACTTGCTACTGTAAACAGAAGCTGCAACGCTTGCCCCGCCTCCGAGTTCTTCTGATTCATCCACTGCTTTGGAACTGACATTGATGAGTGGCACTGTGTGTAAAAGTTGAAATTCTTTTAACTTGACACGACGTCTTAAAAACGTGGCGCTCATGCGCGAGGCGCTGAAAAAGACGCGAGACGCGAGTGTAACGGTCATGCACGTCCGTAAAGTGAGTGTTTACATAGAAAAACAATGGAAAAGTAGCGCACTGGAATGAAAAAACGCGTTCTGTGTGAATGGCCCTTAAGTCGCGTCGTATTTTATTAGGCTATTACATTCAGAAATGATGTAGGCTAAAATGCCGGTAAATCAAAAATGTTTACAAACATTATTAACACAGTTATTAGTTTCTCTCTACAACAAATCCTCTAAACTTAAGGCTATAGGCTATAAAAACGTCAATCCAAAAACAAATTAAAGGTGAAACTGATGCCTCCCTCTCTCATTCGGCACGAATGCAAATGTTTCCATATTCGCGCCGTATCTGGATGCTAAAATATTATTTATTATAGGCTTTGTACTTTCATCGACGTAAAACATCATCCTTCACATCGGCTAGGCTATATCAGCACAGTGAGGCGATGGTCACGCTGAACGCAACAGATTGGATAACGGAGCACTGTAACTTTTTATACGTTCCTTTAACTGTATTTCATTTTGATAATGAACAGGCTGCAAAGTCACAAAAATATTGTGTCTTTGTGTGCGTGAGGTGCCAGCGCGATATGGCCATACCAACGCTGGTTGGTTACAGATGCGACATCATTCAAAACTGTCAAGCTTTTGCAAAACAACTAAAACTGTAAAATAAATAAAGCAGTAACGCTTTTGCAAAATAAAGAAAACTACTTTCTGCCGTCTCGTTTTCCTTTCCGAGAACTTTGGAATGCGTCACAATGAACCGTAGGCCTAACTCAGCATATATTGTTTTTCGTTTGTTTCCTTAATCTGTCAATGATTTAAGTGAAATATATTTAGTGTATAGGAATATATATTCCTTTTTATGTAAGCCTATAGTTTTATTCTGTTTTCTCCGTTCACAGAACAGTCAAAATTTAGTTTGTTTCCGGTTTTCATTTTCGTTCCTTGAACCGGTTCAGAGTCCTGATTACAACAATGGACTGGCATTATAAAAAAAAAAAAAAAATCAAGTATTTTTGTTTTTTTGACATTTTAGTCACTAGCAAAATTTCAGAATTCTTAATATCTTGATATGACAGTAAAAACTAGTAATAGAATAAATAAATAGATATATATCACTATCTATTACTGCTGTCACTTTAAGACCTAATGTACCTGATTGTTTTCCAATACAAAGCTTATAGTATTATAGCTAATATAAATGGTACCAGAATGGCAATGTTAAATTTTACCATAAATTATCAAATTCCCTGGTTCAAGCTTGTTTATGTGATTTTAAAATCCTTTTTCTTTTGACGGTGGTCATGCTCTCCACCAGTTTTTCATGGCTGCAGAGCTTAATCAATTTGACACCAAACATTTTATTCAACAAGACATTTTGGAGAGGTTAAAGTGCTTTTTGGCAACACATCAAATACCAAAAATTGATTATTTTGGCTGCATTACCTTAACCCATCCCCACTGGCCCATTCTTCATCTCAAGTGCTGCTGACTAGTGTAAATATGAATGAATTATGTGTGACACGCATTAATACCTGATGGATCATTATACAATAAATCACGCAGATGGGTGGAAATAAGCTGGTGTACAGCCACACACTGGGACAGACACGTTAAAATGCTGCTCATAAGCAGCGAGTAGAAAGTGCATTGACCATTGAAAACCAACATGGTGCTGAAGGCCAATTCAGGTCCTCTCTGACAGTGCGACATCAAACACAAAACCAAAGTTAAGGATTTCAGCAGAACATCTGAGAACTGTGGTGGAATGAAAACATGCCTTAGAAACTCGGAAATGATGGACAACCACAAAACGACATAAAAGTTGCAAAATTGACCAGTTTCAACAGAGAATTTGACGTCAAAATTTGCTTCTTGCTGCATCAATTCCATTATTCTAATTGTGAGATTCTGAGAATGCAAAAACATTTGTTATAATATAATACATAGCAATTACATTCACTCAGACGTGTGTACTTGCTTTAAACAGAGAGTTGATTTATTTCTCCATTACAGTATTATTTATAGTGACTAGCACAAGACCAGCACTTGAATCTGAAGGATAAATTGTTTCTACACAGTGGGCCTGTAAAAGGACTGCTGACTCTCTTGTGTTTGCACTGTTGATGCAGTGCACTTCCTCTAAAGCAATTTGATTAATCTCTGTTGGCTTCCACCTCAGCTGTAGAAATTGCCCTAGATGTGCTGGAAATACATGCGGTTGTTCTTCTGTGATATTAAAGACACCTTTATAAGGTGTGCCAAACTGATTCTGTTATGAAGTTGATGACCAGGGGTTTAAAAAATACTATGAAATTGTAGTTAAATTAAAGCACAGATACTACGTCAAAAATGTTACTGAATTACTTCTTTCCTCACCAGTGTTACTTAATTAACTCCTGTTAACTCCTTCCACCTCTAGCATTCTTAATAAAAACTTTCATGGCCCCCAGAATATTTTGTTGCATGAATATGTGAACATGCAATATGTCAAAGGGATGGTTTTTGTTTGTATGTCTATTTGTTTGTAAATAATAATAATAATAATTTTTGTCAAAGACTGTCCAAATCAGATTCAGATCGAGGATCAAAACATAGATAGAGTAGATCATATTCATCACCATCCCCAAAGCCTGCACAGTCCTATAACATTTCCTGGGTCAACATTTTTTTTATTAAGCAACGTTAGGCAGTTTTTATTTATATGTTTTATGTATAAGGTTTGATGCATTTGCTTACATATGCTATTTCTGCTGCTTCTTCACCTGTGTTTTGAACTGGAGATTCTGTACAGAATGTGTGTAATAGCGCCCCCTACCATATAACAGTGAAAACACGGAAAGCCAGAAAACTCCATAAATTGTGTGGAAGTGTTGTCACTTTGAAACACACTCCTGGAAAACTCAGGAGTAGCAGATGGAGAATCGTTTGGAAACACTTGCATCAAGAGATTGCTGAAAAGGGCCTGTGTCCTTGTCTAAGGACAGACATTGAGTGAACTGAGGTGCGTATTTATCTCAGGGTTCCCCAAACCTTGTCCTGGAGGTCCAATGCCAGCAGAGTTTTGCTCCAACCCTAATCAAACACACCCGAGCAAGCTCACCAAGGTCTTCAGGATCCCTAGAATATCACAGGTAAGTGAGTTTGAGTTAAACTCTGCAGGGCAGTGGGCCTCTAGAGCCAGATTTGAGGAACCCTGGCTTACTGTATATGCTGTGACTGATGAGGTGAGTAATGAGACAGGTGTCAGTCATTAGAACTCTGGTTACTGGGATCGTTGAGTTGTGGTGGTGGTGGTGGTGGTGAGAAAGCCTTGTGAACTTGTGACAGTAATTTTAAATCTACATGAAAGTGTAATTGAGAAAAACATATTAATTTTACCCTGTAAACATAACTGATTAAAAGTACAATTGTTTTTAATAGAACTCAAGTGAAGTACAGATTCCCCCAAATAAATACCTTTCCCTAAACAGATGTACAGTACTGTACAGTTATCTTGATTTCATACAAATGAGAAACTCTACAGTACACACTGCCGTTTTGAAAGATCCAATTATTGCTTTCAAAAGAGGGGAAATTAATACAACCAAACACACACAATGAAATTCATTGGGGTGCAGTCTTGTTTGCACTCTATTAATATTCACTGTATGGACAAACAGATTTTGAGTAATTTTTTGGTGAACCCCTTCAAAAACAAATGTAAAACGGTATTTTCAAATGGTTTGCGAGGTAAGATGAAAAAGTAGCATGCATATGGAATATTTGGAAAGCAGTGGACAGTGGCGACTTTTTTAACCGGGTATGCTGAGTGTTAAGTGTAAGACCCCAACCCCCCAACCCCACCCACCTCCTTCCAGGTTTTAGGAAGGTGTCGATCTAAAAGTATGCACATTTCCTACTTGTAAATAAAATTCATCTCCAATCCTTCTTCTATCGTTTCAGGTTTATCCATAGTTATTAGAATGCTAGAAAAGCATACAGCTGTTTTACTTCCCAAGTAAAAACCTCCAAATAACATTTACACATAGTTACGTTATGATACGTAATATTCAGAGGGTGGGGAGATGGGGGATTCGCCCGGTATGTCTCTGCATCCACTGAATGATTTTATTTTATTTTATTTATTTATTTATTTATTTATTTTTTATTCCCAGTGAATAGGACTTAAAACTCCCACCGGGTGACACTACTCCAATAATAGATCATGCAAAACACCAAAAAAATAATAACAATATCTTTAAAATATTGCCAATTAACGTTCATCCCAAAATTAAAATTATGTCATTAATTACTCACCCTCATGTTGTTCCAAACCCGTAAGACCTTCGTTCATCTTCGGAACACAAATTAAGATATTTTTGATTAAATCAAAGAGCTATATGACCCTCCATAGACTGAATGCAACTGAAATGTTCCCAGGTCCACAAAAGTAGTAAATACATTGGTAAAACAAGTCCATGTGACATCAGTAGCTCAACTTCAGTTTTATGACGCTACGAAAATACTTTTTTTTGCGCAAAGAAAACAAAAATAACATAACGTAAACATAACATAACTTAACGTAAGACGTAACTCGGGGGAGAAGAATTATTGAGTAAATTATGTCATTTTTGTTTTCTTTGCGCAAAAAAAAGTACTCTCATAGTTGAGCAACTGATGTCACATGGACTGTTTTATTGATGTATTTACTACTTTTCTGGGGGTCAGATAGCTCTCCAATTTAATCAAAAATATCTTAATTTGTGTTTCGAAGATGAACGAAGGTCTTACGGGTTTAGAACGACATGAGGGTGAGTAATTAATAACATAATTTTCATTTTGGGGTGAACTAACCCTTTAACGGTAAGTGTCACAAGCATAGCCTACGAAAAACACTTAGGCACGTTGACAATAACGTACAGAATATGACAGAATATGACAAGTTGATATGGTAATTGGGATCCATCTTTAACTAGACCCACAGCTATTGGGTCATGCTTGACTTGTGTAGTTAATTAATGTAATTTTCAAAAAAGAGGGCCAGAGGAATTTTTTGCTGCCTTCAGCTGCTTGATGTGTAATTACTGATAAGTTTTACAGGTGTATCTCATGGTGAAGGGACCTGTCAGTTAAATCAGAAAATACCTAGAATAGACAAAAAGTTGGAGTAAAGCCGGTTGCCACACAGAATACTGAACATTTTTGATCAACTAATATTTTTTGGCTTTTAAGTCTATATTATTATTAGACTTACTTTCTCATACAGTGGCCCAAAAAAGTTAGATAACAGTCAAATTGCATCTGCAAACGGATGATATTAGAGCCTTAGAACTAAATTTCCTGTGCCATTTCTGCAATGACATTTAAACTTGTGAGTGTAGTTCATCCACAGGTGTAGTTCATCACATTGTCTATGAACATTAAATTTTTATCAGCAGAAAGTGTTTAAAATTTTCTAAGTGTTTTATTACTTAATTACTATCATTTTATCATTTCCACTGTAAAAACACCCTAACAAATAAAAGTTTAGCTTAGGTGTCAAAATATTTTTTGTCCCAGTAAATTTTATTTTAGTATTATAGATTATTCTATTCTTGTATTTTCAGTTAAGTTATTTTTGTGCTTTTTAAATATTTCTATCTAGCTTTATTTTATTTCAATTTTAGTTTTTTGCAATTTAATACTTGACATTAAACTTATTTCAGTTAGATGTTAATGTAATTTTACATTTTTCATCCAATATTCATATTTTATTTTAGCTTAATTTCAATAAATGAAAACAAATTGCAATAGCTTTAGTTTTAGCTTAGTACTTCAAATGAAACCTTCAGTTAGTTTCCAATGCAGTTTTACGTTTTTCATTCAGTATTTGTATTTTATTTTATTTTAGCTTAATTTCAATAAATGAAAACATTTTGTAATAGCTTTGGTTTTAGTTAACCAAATAACTCTGTTGTAAAATGATAATATCTGTGTTTGCATATGAGTATATTTGCTGAAGCTGAAGGTTGTGTCTATTCATAAACTGAATTTGCAGCGGTCTGAAATCTCTATGCACAGAAACCTAAATAATAACAATAAAAAATTCGGCACAGTTTATGCTGTAATCTGAAGCATACAAAGCAGGTGGAAATTCGTTCTCATCTTCTTTTTTTATATAGTGTGCGTAAAGCTGCTTGATATTCAGCAGCGCTGCTTTTAGGGAGTGCTGAGCACAGCAGTACAGGAGTGTCATGAGGAAGATAAAGACATCGTGGAGGGTTTTATGATACTGTTTGGTTTCCTGCCAAGAGATTATGCAGAGAAAAGTTCCAAAATCATGATCATCGATCAAATCTGCTTTGTCAAATACGGCTACGTGACTGTGTCAGCTGTAGGGCTTATATATTTAGAGAAGGGGGAAGATAACTCCAGGTTTTGAAATGATTTCCATGAATTTAAATATTGATCTGCTCCATTATCTGGTGTTATCTAGAACAGCAATGTGACATTCAGGCATGCCAAGCACATGTTTCCACAGCATGTGTTCATTTAAGCTTAAAATATTCTCAACTAAACACACAGTCTGTTTGATCTGCTATGGTTCCAGTGCTATTCTATATGATCATAGCTCAACTGCATTATTCCAAGGTAATAATGTTTTTAAAAAAGGGTACTGAAACGATCCCATCAGAATGTGCTGTCAAAAGCATAATTTACACCAATGTTCTTTATCATTAATGATACTCTCATACTAAAGGAAAAAAGTGTTTTATAATATCTAACAAGGGAGATACTAAGGGGACCAAATTTGTTATGATTAACTTACATATATTTTCTTTAATGAAAAGGTCTTCTGTCAAAGCAATTACAAATCAAATTATTAATAAGCTTCACAGAGGCTGCTTTAAACTGTATCCAATAAATTGTCTTTTTTTTATTGTCCATTTGTTTTGCATGAATATATGCACTATAACACCCTCATAATATGATGTCACAATATTTAATTAAAATGTAAAATATACAGTAGTGGCCAAAATTATTAGAACACTAGCATTTTCACCAGCTAAAAAATGGTTTTAAATCAGTTATTTCTATCTTTTGCTGTAGTGTGTCAGTAGGAAATACCAGTTTACATTTTCAGACATTCATTCTGCCATTAATTATAATAATCCAGTGAGATTTTTGTCTGACAACAGCCAGTGCTCCATACAGTGATCTGATCTCATCATCATCCAGTCCGTCTGGAATGATATGAAGAAGCAGAACAAACTGAGACAGACTAAATCCAGAAGAACTGTGGCAACCTCTCCAAGATGCTTCAAGAAACCTAACTGCAAAGCTGCAGCACTGTTAAAAGTTTTAGGCACTTGTGTAAAAATACTGTAAAATGAGGATGCTGTCAAAAATAATGTAATAAATAGATTTTCTTTATCAATTGACTTCTATTAACTAAATTAAATCAACATTTAGTGTGACCATCCTTTGCGTTTAAAGCAGCTTTTGACCTCGGTGCACTTGCACATAGTTTTTAGCTTTGCAGGTAGGTTTCTTGAAGCATCTGGGAGACGTTGCCACAGTTCTTCTGGATTTATTCTGCAGATCAACTTTCAACTATTTTTTTTTTCTTCATATTTCAAATTAAACCAGTCACAGTAAACCCAGTTTACATTTAGCAAGCTTTGAATAATAAATCTTTGTTAGTAAAGTCAAACTGGCCTAAAAACGAAAAAAAAAAAAAAAAAAAAAAAAAAAAAAAAAGAGAATGAGATTTTAAACGTGTATTTTGTCCACAGTACAGCATTCTCATGGGTGACTTTGGTGCCAGTTGAATATAATGGCATCTAGGTCTTATTTAGGTCAGTGAACATAAATCTCTGCTGTGATGTTTTTTGAAATAATATTTGCTCTTTGATGTTTGTGTTATTATTTGATGGAGGTGAGCAGCAACCATCCGTATTTGTGCTTCTGAGAGTGTGGAGTTGATATAAGCCCCTTGCAGTGCTGCTAACAAAAATTCAAACATCCATCCACAAATAACCAAATTTCAAGCTGAATCCTTATATAAACACAGTAACAGAAAAGCATGGCTCCTTTGCCTCTTCATTTTTTTAATTTTTTTTTTAAATTCATTTGTGTGTCTGCAGCCTTAAAATGTAAAATTTAAGACTGCAAATAATACACACACACACACACACACGCACACACACACACACACACACACACACACAGTGGGTAAAATAAAAATAGTTGATCCCCTGCTGATTTTGTACATTTGCCCATTGACAAAGAAATGATCAGTGTATAATTTTAATGGTAGGTTTATTTGAACATTTAGAGACAGAACAACAACAACAACAACAACAACAACAAAAAATAATAAAATCCAGAAAAACGCATTTCAAAAAAAAGTTATAAATTGATTTGCTTTTTAATGAGTCAAATAAGTATTTGACCCCTTCACAAAACATGAATTAGTACTGGCAAAACCCTTGTTGGCAATCACAGAGGTCAGACGTTTCTTGTAGTTGGCCACCAGGTTTGCACACATCTCAGGAGGGATTTGTCCCACTCCTCTTTGCAGATCCTCTCCAAGTCATTAAGGTTTTGAGGCTGACGTTTGGCAACTCGAACCTTCAGCTCCCTCCACAAATTTTCTATGGGATTAAGGTTTGGAGACTGGCTAGGCCACTCCAGGACCTTAATCTGCTTCTTCTTGAGCCACTCCTTTGTTGCCTTGGCCGTGTGTTTTGGGTCATTGTCACGCCATCCACGACCAATTTCAATGTCCTGGCTGGCTTCAATGCCCTGGCCCTGACGATACATGTCCCTGTCCATCGTCCCTTTGCTGCGGTGCAGTTGTTCTGTCCCCTTAGCAGAAAAACACCCCCAAAGCATAATATTTCCTTCTCCATATTTGATGATGGGGATGGTGTTCTTGGGGTCACAGGCAGCATTTCTCCTCCTCCAAACACGGCGAGTTGAGTTGATGCCAAAGAGCTTTCACCCAGTTCTCCTCTGAATCATTGGCAAACTTCAGACGGGCCTGTACATGTGCTTTCTTGAGCAGGGGGACCTTGCGGGCGCTGCAGGATTTCAGTCCTTCATGGTGTAGTGTGTTACCAATTGTTTTCTTGGTGACTAGGGTCCCAGCTGCCTTGAGATCATTGACAAGATCTTCCCGTGTAGTTATGGGATGATTCCTCACCGTTCTCATGATCATTGAAACTCCACGAGATGAGATCTTGCATGGAGCCCCAGACCGAGGGAGATTTATTTTGTGTTTCTTCCATTTGTGAATAATCGCACCAACTGTTGTCACCTTCTCACCAAGCTGCTTGGCGACGGTCTTGAAGCCCATTCCAGCCTTGTGTAGGTCTACAATCTTGTCCCTGACATCCTTGGACAGCTCTTTGGTCTTGGCCATGGTGGAGAGTTTGGAATCTGATTGACTGATTGCTTCTGTGAACAGGTTGTCTTTTATACCGGTAACAAACTGAGATTAGGAGCAATCCCTTTAAGAGAGTGCTCCTAATCTCAGCTCCTCACCTGTATAAAAGACACCTGGGAGCCAGAAATCTTGCTGATTGATAGGGGATCAAATACTTATGTAGCCAAGCCACTAGGAGGCGCTATTGTACCTACGATAGTAGGTAGGATTCCCTTTGAATACGCACTTCCGATCAGTAGACGAGCTGCATTCCAATTGTTTGGCGTGCAGTTGGTTGTCTGTCGCTGGAAGAACAATCTCTGGTAGATCTTTTATGAATGCTATCCGTTTTGAAGAGAGTGTTAACGTTTCATTTGTTGGTCATTTGTATGATTAGATCTGTTAGGTATTTAAATTAGTGCTGGCCTATGTGTCGCGGGTCAAAAGCCAGTGATTTATGATCATGTAAACTGTATGGGATGATGTCGGCGGTGTGTAATCATGCAATTGCTCTTTTAGTTGATTTTTAGATTGTGTGCCTTAGACATTTTCATGCTGGTTATTCTGAATTGAATAATTGGTGGAGATTGAATGATTGACACTGCATATTTCACGTGAGTGTTGACGACTGATTGACTGTTAAAGTTAAATGTTTTATTGTGTGAAATGATTTGTAGCACTTTCTGTTGTAGAGAAGTAATTTTTGATTGTGATTGCTCTTAGTTGATTGTAGATGTCTTAAATTCTCATGCTGGTTATCTTGGGCTGGATTAGTGGCAGACGCTGAATGAGCAGCACAGTATACTGCACGCGAGCACTGACGATCTACGGTAGGTCAGTTTATTGTGTAAAATGATTAATAGTATACCTTTTGTACATACTAAGCTGACACCCTTTTATACAAGAGTGGTAAACGAGTCTTCCCTTCTCTAGGAAGCATATGGTGTTGATTGTAGCCCTTTAATGGTGTGTGATCAGTTAAAGTTTCAAAGCTATTTATTTTAGTTTTTATTGTGAGGCTAGGATACCTAGCATTTTAATACTGTTGACTGTAATAAATTTATGGACAGTGGTTTCTATTTGAAATTGTAATGTTTGTTTTTCTTTTTATATTTGTGTAATTAAATTAGTTGTCCTGATTGAGAATGTGGGACTGTATAGCATTGGTTAACAAATTGTGTTTTGTTGTTTAATGTTTTCTTTTTTTAGAGTTGTTTCGGTCCAGCCCAACTGACCACTGTTTTCCCTGCCTTGAAATTGATTTTTTTTTTTTTTTTTTTGTAAATTGTTTTTGTTCCTTTCATTTTGTTGTTGGCCCATGACTATTGTTTATTGTTTGGTCTGTTTATTTTACATACCAACTAGGCCATTACTGGCAACTCTACTCATTGTAACTATATAAGGAGGAAGTATATTCACTGCCATCCATCTGTGTGCTGTAGTTTAGTTTATTTCATGCTTGAGGTGCTATGTATGAGAATTGAAGTTTTTTTTTTTTTTTTTTTGTTTATTGTATTCTATTTTTTGGTGTTCATTTCATTTTTATTTTCTTTGAGAGAAATATATTATCCTCTGCAATTACTTGTGTTTCCATCTTGCATGAGTAAATTGAGCCAGCTTTGAAGCGAAACTACTTGATTAATAAAATAGAAACTCTGTTTATAATGATTTGGCCTTAAGGATATTCATTTATTTGTGTTGCGAAACATCAGACTGAGAGGGATCCATTTGCAGCAGTAGTTTATTCAAAAAGCAGGCAGACAGGGTCAAAAACCGGCAGACAGCAATATCAGAGGCAAGGCAGAGGCAGAATCGATAACCAGGCAGAGTACGGGGCAGGTGACAAACAATCAGAGTCCAGATAACAGTCTGAGGTCTAGGTAGGCAGAGAACGATCAGAAGGTCAGGGCAACAGGGTCGGCAACAAGAAAACAAACACGGGTAAATAACGCTCAGAATTGACAGACAGGCAAATCAAGACTTCGCAGTGAGTATCAGTGTGTGTGCTGCTTATATGCGGGTGATAATGAGGTGTAGGTGCAGGTGATCAGCCCAGGTATGAAGGATCATGGGAAATTGAGTCCGGGAAGAACTGTTAGAATTCGGGTGACGATGGTACAGGAGCTTCCATTGTAACAGAGCCCTCCCCCTGCAAGCGGCTCCTGACGCGAGGAGGCAAGCGATGCCGGGGTCTTCCTCTGGGTCGAGGGGCCGGTCTTTCCGGATGCTCTCGGTGGAATTCCTCTGTAAGAGTAGGGTCCAGGATATCATCTGCATTGACCCAGGAGTGTTCCTCCTCTCCGAACCCCTCCCAGTCGATGAGGTATTGCAGGATACTGCCCCAGCATCTGGACTCTAGCAACTCGTGCACCTGATACGCCTCCTCGCCGTCGACCAGAATGGACAGGGGAGTCTGCGGCTCGGCTCCTTCCTCCGACACTGCTCTCGGACCACCAGCGGGTTTCAACAGGGATACATGGAAAGTAGGTGAAATACGGTAATTAGTGGGCAGTTCCAAACGAAATGATACAGGTGTAATTTGTTTAGAAATTTTGAATGGACCGACATACCTTGGGCTGAGTTTATTGCAAGGGAGTCGTAAGCGGAGATCTCTGGTGGAAAGCCAGACCCATTGACCAGGGGACTATTCGGGACCGGGGCATTGGTGACGGTTGGCCTGTTGTTCTTGACGTCGAACGGCACGTAGTAGATGGGTCTGTGCCCGGTCCCAGACCTGTTCGCTGCGTTGTAGCCATTCGGTGACTGATGGTAAGTTGGTGGGTTTGCCGGACCACGGAAACATGGGAGGTTGGAAACCCAGGACACATTTGAATGGGTTTATTCCCGTAGCTGGTTTGATAAGGGAATTCTGAGCTTACTCGGCCCACATCAGGTATCTGCCCCAGTCGGCTTGATGCTGTTGGCAGTATGACCTCAGAAACCGGATTACCTCCTGATTTAGTCGTTCTATCTGTCCACTGGGTTGTGGATGGTACCCGGAGGTCAGACTGACATTGACATTGAGATGTTTGAAGAAGGCTGACCAGACTCGTGAGGTGAATTGGGGACCCTGGTCCGAGACGATGTCATCGGGTAGACCTTAGAAACGAAACACCTGGTTGCAAAGGAGTTCGGCGGTTTCGAATGCAGTGGGGAGTTTGGGCAGAGGACCCAGACAACAGGCTTTAGAGAAGCGATCTACTATGGTAAATATTGTGGTGTTGCCCTGAGAGTTGGGTAGGTCAGTGATGAAGTCAATCGCGATGTGAGACCAGGGTCGTTGCGGGGTAGGTAGAGGATTTAGCAAGCCGGCTGGTAGCTGTCTAGGAGATTTTGAAGTGTTGCTGACATTGCAGTTCTGGATGAAGCGAGTGGTGTCAGCTAGCAACGTGGGCCACCAGAAACGGTTTCGGAGGAGATGTTCAGTGGTGGTGATGCCAGGATGACCAGAACTGAGTGTAGAATGTACCTGTGTGAGCAGTCTTTGACAGATAGGCTCGGGAACAAAGGTGAGTTCGGCGGGACATTCCGGTGGTGGTGGGTTTTCTTGATTGGAGTGTTCAATTTCTGTTACGATGTCCCACTGTACTAGAGCCACTAGCAGTCTTTTGGGAAGGATGCTGTCATTACAATCAATCTGATCAGTATTCTCTGTTTGACGGGAGAGCGCATCAGCCTTGATATTCTTGGTACCCGGTCTGTATGTTACCGAAAAGCGGAAGCGTGTGAAGAACAGCGCCCATCTGACCTGCCGAGGATTTAGACGTTTGGCTGAGCGTAAATATTCCAGGTTTTTATGGTCCGTGAGTACGATGAAAGTGTGAGTGGCTCCCTCTAGCCAGTGGCGCCATTCCTCTAGCATTAACTTCATGGCGTGGTTGCCTACATCGTAGTTTCGTTTGGCGGATGATAACTTACGGGAGAAGAAGGCGCAGGGAAACATTTTGGCTGGGTCGCCGTGCCGTTGAGAGAGGATTGCCCCCACCCCCGTGTTAGAAGCATCGACTTCGACGATAAACTGGCGTTCTGGGTCAGGATGTTGAAGAATCTGGGCTGATGTAAAGCGGGACTTCAGCTCCTCGAATGCCAGGAGTGCCGGCTGAGTCCACTGTAGCAGGGAAGTGTTACGTTTCGTCATGGCAGTTAGAGGGGAGGCAATGGTACTGTAATTCCTGATGAAACGTTGGTATAAGTTATGGAATCCCAGGAAGTGTTGCAACTCTTTCACTGTCTGTGGCTGAGGCCAATCGAGCACTGCCTTTACCTTTTTCTCATCCATAGCTACCCCCTCCTGACTGATGATATATCCTGGGAACGACGTGCTGGTCTGGTGGAACTCACACTTCTCAGCTTTAGCATACAGTTGGTGTTGTAGTAAGCGTCTCAGTACAGATCGAACATGCTGGATGTGTTCCTCCATAGCATTCGAATAAATCAGGATGTCGTCGATGTAAATGATGACCCATCTGTCCAGCATGTCCCGGAAAACATCCTTCATGAACGATTGAAAGACTGAAGGACTGTTTGCTAGGCCGAACGGCATGACTCGGTACTCGTAGTCCCCACTAGTGGTGGAAAAGGCTGTTTTCCATTCGTCCCCCTCTCTGATGTGAATCAGGTTGTAAGCGTTGCGCAAGTCCAGTTTGGTGCAATATCTTGCTTGGCGCAGTTGCTCTAGAGCAGCAGGGACTAATGTGTAGTGGATAACGGTATTTTACTGTGATGTCGTTGAGGCCCCGGTAGTCGATACATGGCCGTAATCCCCCGTCCTTTTTCTTTACAAAAAAGAAGCCTGCTGATGCGGCGGATGTCGAAGGTTTGATGAAGCCCTTAGCTAACTCCTCTTCGATGTAGCTCTTCATGGCGGCGGTTTCTGGCTGTAACAAGGCAAAAATCCTTCCCTTGGGAGGAGTGTTGCCTGGCATGAGTTCGATGGCACAATCGACTGAATGATGAGTAGGGAGTTGAGTAGCTCCTTTCTTGCTAAAGGCCTCAGCGAGGTCGGCATACTTGGAGGGCAGATCTAGAGTCACGGCATTGGACGTTGATGCAGGTTCTTTAGATAACTTGGAGACTCGTGACAGACAGTGTTCATGACATGCCGGACCCCATTCTACAATTTGCCCCTCTCTCCAGGAGATGTGTGGATCGTGGGTTCTTATCCAGGGGAGACCGAGAATTAGTGGATGGTTAGGTGAGTGGATGACGTATAATTGGATGTTTTCGGTGTGCAGGGTTCCGAGTTGCAGCCTGACTTCTTCGGTTAGATGCTGCACTGTTCCCTCTCTGAGAGGGCGGCCATCTAGCGCCTCCACTGCCAAAGAGGAGTAACACAGGGTTAGCTTGAGTTCATGTTGACGGACAAAATCAGCAGAAACAAAGTTTCCAGCCGCCCATGAGTCTAGAAGGGCCGTGGCCTCAATTATTTTGCCTCGAATGGTTAACGTGACTGGTAGCTGAATACTAGAAGTGGGACTGGTAATATGATCTCTCTCACTCACCGATCGGGGACTGGAAGATGGACGAACGGGACATGAGGCCTTAATGTGCCCGGCCTGTCCGCAGTAAAGGCACAGTTGGTTCTGGATACGGCGTTCCCGCTCCTCGGGGTTCAGGTGAGTGAAGCCCAGCTGCATAGGCTCAGCCGCGGGGCTGGATTCGGGCAGAGAGCGAGGCATGGGTCGGCCTGGTCGACGAGACCGAATGAGATTGTCCACCTGAATGGCGAGTTCGATAAACTCCCTTAGGCTTCTCCCCTCATCACGGCATGCCAGTTTGGATTGTAGTTCGGCATTCAGCCCTTTGCGGAATAAAAAGTTTAAGCATGTCTTCTGCCCACGTAGTTTGGGCTGCCAGAGTTCGGAAGAACAGAGCATATTCAGCGGCCGATCTCCTCCCCTGAGAAAGGGTCAATAGTCGTTCTCCGGCATTTTTCCCTTCAGCAGGGTATTCAAAGACGTCTCGGAAGTTTTGAAGGAAATTATCAAAGGTGGGGAAGGCTGAACCATCCATCCTCCATACCGCCGTGGCCCATTCCAGCGCTCTGCCGGTGAGTAGGGAGCATACGAATGCTATGCGACTGGAGTCAGTGGGATACAAAGCCGGTTGCTGGTTCACAAACAGCAAGCATTGGAGCAGGAAGCCTTTGCATTTGGTGGGTTCACCATCGAACTTCTCAGGAAATGCTAGTCGAGGACTCACTGGTGGCGATGGGACTGGTGGCGGAACCACAGGCGCCGGAGGTGGGTTAGCGACAGCTGCAGGTGGTGAGAGGGTGAGTCCTTGTACTACTCCTTGTACTACTAGCTCCTCAGTCAGCATAGTTAGCCGGTTCAGTTGGTGCTGGTGCATGGCCAGTTGAGAGGCTTGGGCAGAGACCTCGGTGGAAAGATGTGTGATTGCTGCTGGATCGTGGGGTGGCGAAGTCTTCTGTTGCGAAACTTCAGACTGAGAGGGATCCATTTGCAGCAGTAGTTTATTCAGAAAGCAGGCAGACAGGGTCAAAAACCGGCAGACAGCAATATCAGAGGCAAGGCAGAGGCAGAATCGATAACCAGGCAGAGTACGGGGCAGGTGACAAACAATCAGAGTCCAGATAACAGTCCGAGGTCTAAGTAGGCAGAGAACGATCAGAAGGTCAGGGCAACAGGGTCGGCAACAAGAAAACAAACACGGGTAAATAACGCTCAGAATTGACAGACAGGCAAATCAAGACTTCACAGTGAGTATCAGTGTGTGTGCTGCTTATATGCGGGTGATAATGAGGTGCAGGTGCAGGTGATCAGCCCAGGTATGAAGGATCACGGGAAACTGAGTCCGGGAAGAACTGTTAGAATTCGGGTGACGGTTCCCTCTGGTGGTGAGAAGGAGGTGGTACGGGAGCTTCCATTGTAACAATTTGAATAGCTGTGTGGGGAAAACCTTTTACCTGGCCTGGATCTCCCACTCAAATAAAATCGGAATGGCATAGTCAAGAATAGTGAATAAGTGTATTTAGGCTCTCTAGTCAGACTTATTTGACTCATTAAAATGCAAATCATTTTATAACTTTTTTTGAATGTGTTTTTCTGGATTTTTTTTATTATTCTGTCTCTCACTGTTTTTTCTTCCATCTCATATTTTCCATACATTAGAACCTTTTTAGGCCTTAGTCATCCTTCTAAAAATATATATTGAATAGCAGGGTCATTATTGGTGCTAAATGGGCATTGTGATAAAAAGAATGTACTCAGGCTTTATGGGATTGTCTCAAATTGTTCTATACAAAGGCAATTGGTACAGTATACAAACACATTATCGAGTGGCGCACATAAATTATATTTATGGTGGTGTATAGTGTATTTATATACTGGTGGGGAAAAACAATTAAACACACTAATGTGTTGTGGTTGTTCATCTGTAGTTGCTATAGGTTTGCAGGTACCTGGATGATAATGAGCAGGTTGATTTTAAAAGGTTTAACCCTAACTAGTGGCCACTGCAAAGCAAATCTGAATCTATAAACAGCACTTAGAGAGGGTAGGAGATGGCCATTGATTACTGGTGCACGATCCAGCAGGGCACTTTTGTAAGAGCTGACGAAACAACTTCATTCTAAACTGTCTGCACATATTAATAAAATTCCTCTCAGAGTCTCTTTAACATCAGTAAAGGCCAAAATAATGCATATGTCTAATGCTTGAGAGAGAATACACTGCTCACTGCTGAGTAGGGTAAAACGTAAATTTTTAAAGATTGCTCAAATGATCGTCTAAAGCAAAAGCTTTTGTTTTAGTGCTGTAGCTGTTCTATGGCTTTGAGCAATGAATGACTCATAATCTCACATGATTTTGTTGCAAAATAAATGTTTTAGCTCTGTATAATATTTCCCAAAGGCAGCCAATCTTAGGAAATGTTGCTTTAACACTGTGGAGTTGATGAGGAAGTTAGTAAAGAGAAGAGACGGTTTAGAGGCTCACCTCTTTAAGCACTGTGAAAGCACTGCTCAGAAGCATGTGATAATCAAATGCTCCATCTGCACTGAGAAAACACTGCCTCTCTGAAAGCTGAAGGTGTGATGTAGCGCTGTCACACCAACATGTCAGGCAGTGCATCTGGAGAAGTGTGACAGAGACCCGCACCATCAGCCAGAGCTGACGCACCACTTCCCTTCCATGTCATTTTTATTATAAACCTCGAATAAAGTGTATCAATGTTCTGTATTTGAATAAAACCACTGGACACGATATAAAACAGCCTTTTCTCAAATGTTTAGATTCCAAAGACTCCCGTATTTTATGTATACAGAACCATATATATTGTGTGAGGAAAAAATAAACCTGTGAAATTCTAAAGGCAAAATGCTAGATATTTAATTCTATATTATAATTTCAATATTTAAAATATAAAATAACAATATATTTTTAGCATTTTTGTTGTAATGCACTGTTGTAATGTTTTTTTTTTAGTATATGAAAAGTATATGTTAGTATATGCTTTTAAAAATAATAATAATAATAATAATAATAATAATTTTAATAATAGTAATATTTTTTTAAAATAAATTAATGTTTTTAATCATCAAGAATTTTTATTATGTTTAAGGATTTCAAATATATGTTGTTCTTTTGAACTTTGTATTCATCAAAGAATCCTGAATTTAAAAAAAAATAATTTTTTTTTAAATATATTAAAATATGAAACATTTACTTTAAATTGTAACACCATTTGAAAATATTACTATTTTAATTGTATTTTTGATAATATAAATTCAGCCCTGGTGAGCATTCCCTGATTCCCCACTTCAAAAGTTCCAACCTGGCTTTAGAAAGAAGAATGAAAGAGTAATATTTTTACATTTGATAAGTGTTTAAAATGATTGCATTCCAAATTTTTATTTATTTTTTTTCACTCAAGTTTTCCTCTGATCTTGTGGACCCCTGTGGATTCCCGGACCTCTGTTTAAAACCCCTGATCTAGAAAGATAGACAGGTGTGCCAGGTTTACAAAATAAATAAATAAATAAATAAATAAATAAATAAAATAGTCTTAAAGGAAGAATTGTCTCTCAAAATTAACAGGTTAAGCTGGCTAACAAGGCTCTGGTGAAGCTGTGACTGGCCTAGCAAGCCGACAGTGGATTTCTAAATTGCTCAAGACAATCAAAGGAGATATAAACGGACTGATAAAAACCAAAAACCTGGACTGGAAAACGGGCGACGACATATATGAACTTGGAATGTTTGTGGTTTGACAAACAAGGAACCTGAAATAGTAGAGTTCATGAACCAGCGTAAGATCTCTATCCTGGGAATTGCAGACACCAGAAAGAAGGAACGAGGAATAAAAGAAATACACTCCAACTTTGTCCTCATCTGGAGCGGAGTAAACAAGGAGCTCTGGGCAAAGCATGGTGTTGGTTTCATCTTACACCCGGACAAGGCAAAGGACCTCATGAACATTGAGTACATCTCAGAGAGACTCATCAAAATCAACCTTAGAGAAGGTAACAAGACATGAATTACATTCAGATATATGCACCATGCAATGATAAACTCACAGAGGAGGAAGCGGACACTTTTTATGGGAAGCTTTCAGATACCATCGACAGCATCCCAGATTATGAAGACCTGTATGTGAACCACTCAGATCTATACCTGGTATAAATGGGATAACATCAACGTCTCATCTCAAATCGACTTTATGCTAGTAAAATCTCGCATGCGAAGTAACATCACCAATTCAAGAGCCATCCCCAATGCATGCCTAGATACAGATAGGCCGGTCATTACAACGTATGCAACCCAGAGTAAGGTAACAACCAGGAATAGGAAAAAACAACCAGAAATGATCAATATACATAAAGTTCAAAACAAAGAAGTGCAGGATCAGATTAGGCGCACTATCAATGAGAGACTGGACAAAATCAACCACACATCACTAAACGTAGAACAAACCTGGCACACTTTTAAAGCAGCCCTTAAGGACACTCTGAAGAAAGCCTGTGGCACTAGGAAGACAAGAGTGAGACACAGAAAGGCAACAGTTTGGTGGAACGAGGAAGTCAAAGCAACTATCAAGGAAAAGATGAGACTGTACAAAATCTGCATTAAGTTGAAGAAGGAGGAAGACTATGTTAAATACACAATTGCAAGAAGGCACAACAAACGGGTGGTGAAAATCTCAAAGGAAAAATCATGGACCAAGTATGGTGAAAAACTTGCAAGACCTCACTAAGAGAGTTTTACAAGAGCATTAAGTCGATGAGAGTTCGAGATGAACCCTTCAACCCCACCACTATTATCAGCGACGTATATGGGAAAGCTCTACATGAAGGGGAGGAAATTCTAAAGAGGTGGGAGGAGTATTTTAAAGAGTTATTGAATCCGATGGGTGTACTAGACAGGCAGTCACAATTCAATCCCAGCCACTCAGACCATGCTGAGCCTACCATCCTGGAGAACGAAGTAAGAAAGGCAGTCACAACAAGCCCAAAAGGAAAAGGAGCAGGAGATGATGGTATCACAACCGAAGCCATCCTTGCCTGCGGTGAAAATGGCATCAAGTGGCTCACCACCATTTTTCAGAAAGCCTGGGAAGAAAGGAGAGTACCAGAAGATTGGCAAAACGCAATAGTGGTGCCAATATAGAAAAAGAAAGGTAGCAAGAAAGACTGCAGCACTTACCGTGGCATCTCACTACTTAGCCACTTAGGAAAAATGTATGACAAATTTCTAGAACAACGCGCTAGAGGAAAAGTGGAACATCTAATCAGTGACTCTCAGTTTGGCTTCAGAAAGGAAAGAGGATGCACGGATGCAATCTTTGCACTCAGACAAATCTCAGAGAAGACTATAGAATACAACCACGATCTCTATCTTGTATTCGTAGACCAGGAGAAAGCATTTGATAGAGTAAACAGAGACAAGTTGTAGCAGGCCCTCGAGCAGTATGAAATCAAAGGGAAACTGCTGGATAACATCTGTGCCTTCTACGCAAACAGCAGGAGTGCAGTTCGCACCACCAGTGGAACATCGGACTGGTTCCCAGTAACATCTGGTGTCAGGCAGGGCTGTGTGCTCTCCCCCCTGCTCTTTACCATGTACATGGACCGGATCTCAAAGGAGGCCAATCTAGACTACGAGGCATTCAACGAACTCCTGTTTGCTGATGATCAAGTAATTATATATAATAACAAATCACAGCTACAAGAGCACATAGACCAGCTCAATGTAAGCTGTGAGAAATATGACATAAAAATCAGCGTCAGTAAAACCGAGGTCATGATTGTCAGCAGAAATCCTGACAAACTGGACATCAACATCTGTAAAACTCCGTTGAAACAGGTTAGGGAATTCAAATACCTCGGCAGCATCTTCACTGAAGATGGCAAGCTAGATCGGGAAATTGAAACCCGATGTCAGAAAGCTAACGCAATCACCTACCAGCTTGCCCTGCTCCTTAAACACCCCAACATCTGCCTTAGTACAAAAGCAAAACTCAACAACACCATCTTCATACCCACTCTCACCTATCAGTGCCAGACATGGCCCCTAACAAAAGTCCACGAGAGAAAACTGACCACTTGTGAAATGAAATGCTTGAGGAGAGCAGTAAACAAGACCAGACGAGACAGGGTTAGAAATGATGAGATCAGAGATATGGTAGGAACAACATCAGTCCTAAGCCACATCGAGAATCAGAAAATAAAATGGTTTGGTCACCTCATGCGGATGTCACCCAGTCAACCAGCACTCCGAGCTTACAACATCAGATACTCTGGAAGGCGGGCTAGAGGAAGACCAAGATTACGCTGGATAGACGCAGTGAAAGGCACACTAACAGCTCACCAGTTGTGCCTTGCTCAAACCACACGCCTAGCAATTGACAGATGTCTATATCTCCCCGCGACACCCCCAGTATAAAGCGGAAGGAAAAAGAAAGAAGAAGGAAGAATTATAGTTCAAAATTTTCAGTGGAAGTTTAGAATAATTCAACTATATAGATAGATAGATAGATAGATAGATAGATAGATAGATAGATAGATAGATAGATAGATAGATAGATAGATGCTTCTTATGTGGACTTTGCTACGTTTAACATCGTAATACACAATTTCTCTGTTACTAATGGTATTCCTGCAGTTTCCGAATGTACAATGAACAAATCAAAATAATCTCATTAATCTTTCAAAGGAGAAACCTGAATCACTTAGAAGGAAAGGACTCATTACCAAACAAATAACCTGAAAAGAGCACAGTATTGATCATCGTCTGTAACTGTAATAAACCATTGCACTTCTGACAGGAGTATTCTCAGAAATATAGCTCATCTCAGTTCATCCACAGACTTCAGTTTACTCAGCCCATCATTACCAGAACATTTACGTCATCAAAAAAAAAAACCCTGTCATGCTCAGTGATTCATCTTAGCTTTCCTTTGTTAACGATGACTGAATAGATCATATTGGCTCTCTGCAAAATTTCATCTCTTCAATTCTAATGGTGGTTAATCAGCTGTTCAAATCCTTCCTGTTCCTCTTTTTATGAAGGTGTTGAAAAGCAAATGACACTGTGTTGAACAACAAGGAGAGAGTGACTGACAGAGCAATCCATATCTAATTAGAGTAGCTGGCTTTTAAACTAGACAGTTTGATGAGAATGCGAACATTAAAATGTCTGCCGGCTGCATGCAAATGGCCTCTTTTAGACATACTGTGTTAGACAAGAAAGACAGAAAGAAAGATAGATGGGACAGAGGATTTGTGCAGAAATACTGGAGAGTGCTGAACAAGAAAAATAACAAACAGTAATTACAGATCCATCAGGGTCACAGATATTGTTAGAACAAGCAGCTTTCATATTAAATGCAAGCGAAAATAATTCATACTGTAAAATGTGGGACCATTAAAAATAAAACATGGTTAAGTGAAATGAGCAACTTCAAATACTTAATGTCATAGTCATGACTAATTGGCTGAAGTGCGATCTAAACTGTTGGCAAAGCTACTTTGAGATTATATTTTGTCAGTCTACAAGATACAGATAATTTCATAGTTCAACAACTGTCACACTATATTCCTCTGAAAAAAGTAGCTATTAAAAGTATACATAAATGTACCTAAACATACAAATTACTGCAATGTCCAGCTGAATTAACACTAGTGGCAGAAAAACAACAGCAACTTTTATTCCTTGTCACACAAATTATGATTAGAGGGAAAGATTATTGATTAATAAAGACTTATTTTCATGCATTTCCTCACACAATGTTATGACCTCAAAACACTTTTACCATAGTGCATGATTTCTTAAAATAATAGCCTACATTTTGACATTTGACCCTGCGTATTGTAATCAGTTTCATGTGGATTTTCTAACACAGCAAACTTGTTTGATAGCTCACCCGGTACAGCTTTGGAATTGTGATGCAAAGCACTTAAGTCCTGTGAAATACAAGTCATATATAGAAAGAATATAGTCAGTATATTTTAAAACTTTAAAGGCTCCAAACTTGCCTTAAAGGTAATGTGAAATTAACCTATATGATTTCTTCTGTATTAACATGATCACTTTGTTTGAAGAAGAACTATTTAAGCATTTATACACTCTCAAATCAAACCATTTGGTGACACAAAACTCAAAGATTGCAATGTTTTTTCACATAACATACAAGAACCAATTAAGTTTGATATTAGTTGATATATGGTTTGCGTGAACATATTTGATGCCCTTTGTGCTTATATAACTCCAGCAGACTTGGAATAAAGCATGACAATTTTTATGATACTTTTATGGTGCTTACAGCCCAAATCAAAGTCCTCAGAGGTATTTTTATAGTTTTACAAGCCTTTCAAACAACTCACAGTCACTTTAGATCACTCGTATCTCAAAGGAAGTTCAGGGACTAAATGCAGTGATTAAAGAAATCACGTTAGCAGATTTATCCCTTTGTGGCATTTCACTGTTTGATCTATAATCTCTGAGCAAAAAGAGCAGTCAATTACTCTAAAAGCGCAGGCTAAAGATAGCTTTCAATGGCACCTTTACTGAGCCACAAATCGTCCTGTGATGATATGTAATAGTTAGTTAATGTTTGTTAATTACCTTCATTTCTTCTTTTCCTCATCACTTGCGTCACTGCGTCTAACAGTTCCTGCAAATCTAATGTGCTTACAGACTGCTCATTTGACCATTGCTGATCCTCAGATCCACTAAAGAGGTAACGTGGAGGTTAATTTAGCTGCCAATTCCACATCATTTAAGCAAGATTAAACCTCTCCTTAATGAGGCTGTTTGGCTAATAATGACTGTGCCCAGTGTCAGCCAAAGACGTGCAAATATCCCAGTATCAGAGGGCTTTTAGATGAGTCTAATGACCATTTTGTGATGGAGTACCAGGGGAAGAGATGTATTGATCATAAAAGCAAACAAATTCAGCAAACGATGAGACTCGCTTCACTTGTTTTGCTTCTAGACGCTCTACTGTATTATGTGGCAATTGACTTATTCGCTGTGGGGTAGTTTTAAACCAAGTTGTTGCAGCTGGCCTCAGTAAGCATTAACTGCTTTAATAAGATTTTAGTCTGCATTCTACTGGGCCACCGGGTCTCATGGGTCACCAACAGCTATGGAAGCTGCATTATGAGCAGGTTGGGGCCGAATGTTGTGGCAGGTGTATTTGTGTTCCAGTTGGAGCAGGTTGAAATAGCAAAAATAATGTCTGTTTTTAAACAGGTTTCCTGAACACTTTCCCATTTTGCCACTGATTGTACAAGCAGGTAGTTCCACTCTAAACTCACAGAATTGGTTAAGCCATTGTTGCATTTGCTATTAAGAATGGAATAATGTATATCCAAATAGTTGTTATTGCAGAATAAATTCTGACAGGGTAATAAGGACCCTGACTGTGATAACAATTGGTTGGATGTACATTTTCCCACTTATTACATGGCTGCTTGACACATAAGTAAATAATTAGACACAAAATATTGATTTAAGTTGAAATATTTTATTAGCTCTTTAAAGGCAAAGCTTTCGCAAAGAAAAACAGTTCCTAACAAATAGCTTTGAACCCAGGCAAAGTTCAGACAAGATAGACATTTAAGGCATTTAAGTAATGTACGGTGGCCCGGTAGCACACAATACAACAAAATCTCCACAATACAACAGAAACAAGTCACAACACAACGAAATTAGCACAACACACCGGAAACAAGCTGCAACACAACAGAAACAAGCCACAACACAACTGAAACAAGGTGCAACACAACAAAAACAAGCCACAACACATCAAAATTAGCACAACACAATGGAAAAAAGCCTCAACACAACGAAATTAGCACAACACAATGGAAACAAGTCGCAACACAATGGAAACAAGTCGCAACACAATGAAATTAGCACAACACAATGGAAACAAGTCGCAACACAACAAAATTAACACAACAAAACGGAAACAAGCCACAACACAACAAAATTAGCACAACACAATGGAAACGAGCCTCAACACAAAAAAATTAGCACAACACAGCGGAAACAAGCTCCAACACAACAAAATTACAGTAGCACAACACAAAAGAAACAAGCTATAACACAACAAAATTAGCACAACACAACAGAAACAAGCTGCAACACAACAAAATTATCACAACACAACAGAAACAAGCTGCAACACAACAAAATTATCACAACACAATGGAAACAAGCTCCAACACAACAAAATTATCACAACACAATGGAAACAAGCTCCAACACAACAAAATTACAGTAGCACAACACAAAAGAAACAAGCTGCAACACAACAAAATTACAGTAGCACAACACAAAAGAAACAAGCTATAACACAACAAAATTAGCACAACACAACAGAAACAAGCTGCAACACAACAAAATTATCACAACACAATGGAAAGAAGCTGCAACACACACACACACAAAAAAAAAAAAATAGCACAACACAATGGAAACAAGCCACAAGACAACTAAATTAGCACAACACAATGGAAAGAGGTCGCAAAACAACAGAAATAAGCCACAAGACAATGAAATTAGCATAACACAATGGAAACAAGCCACAGCACAATGGAAACAAGCTGTAATACAATGAAATTAGCATGGCACAACAAAACCAAAACAAGCAGCAACATAACAAAATTAGCACAACACAACAGAAAAAGATAAGAATCTTATCTGTTTATTATCTTATATTCATTACAGTGTACAAAACAATCATTCTGGCAACAAGATGAATGCTTTAAAATATTACCACAGGCTATTAATACTAAAGATAATAGTGTTTGAATGAAACAAAAGAGAGCATGGCTGATGTGGTATCAAGATAGGCCTATCATAGAAATACCACCATGTTGCTTAGATGATCAACTTTTAATGCACCAGTATGACATCAGGTAAAATATAAATCAGCCAGGCGCTTTAATATTACAGTCATGACAAAGGGAATTACCATTCAACAGTTAACAGACATCACTGTCAGAGTCACTGTATTTGATTGATTGAGCTTGCAGTACAAGTGAGAGCATTCACTAAACTTGAAGATAGTAACAAAAGTTGATTTAATCTAAGAAAAGACAGTGACTGTTAACTGTAATTAGCATCATAAATAAAATATAATTATTTTAAAAAGACAGACATCTTATTGGATAGATCTTGATTTGATTCCTGAACTACATTCATGATGCTAATATAGCATTTTAGGATATACTTTCAGGTAAATATTCCTCAGGTAGTATTAGTCTTAGGCAAAAGCCCCAGTTGATGTAGTTGCAGTTCATTATAGCAAGCTTGTCTCTGTTTTTACCTCTCTAATACAACATTCACACACTGGAAAGACCTGAAACAGAATCCAACATCAAAAAGGAAAACAAAAAATGTGAATTCTTTTTTTTTTTTTTTTTTTACTCGTCTCTTTCATTTTCAGTCAGCCCACTATTACTGGCTCCAGAAAAGACCTCAGATAGAGGGTATCAAAGGAGAGATGAAAACAGAAAGGCTTGGAGAAAATTAAAAAAGTACCTCATGATTAAAAAATACATATATATTCACTATATACTGTCAGTCCTATTAAGCAGTATCAATGTAAATGTCCCTGACTTCCTTGGCCTGTTACAAGGTGATTAGCAGCCACCATTCTGAAGCATTTGCTCTGTTTGATGTGTGTATGTGACTGGGATCTTCTGAGAGCAGTGCTAGGAATACAAATCTCCAGGTACTGCCCTTGACAAGTGAAACACCACTTTATGATCTTTATCAAATCATTTTATACTCCTTCATATTCTTTCCTCTTACATTACCAAACAATCTTAAATTACAAACATTAAAAATATATTTTAAAAAGCCTTATTGTAGCAAGTAAGTTAGTAACAGGTTATGGTTTAGCTGGTTAGCCTAGCCCTGTTAGCCACTGCTCTATCTATCTATCTATCTATCTATCTATCTATCTATCTATCTATCTATCTAAATTACACATACACAAGTTTGGGGTCTAAGATTGTTATGCTCTTATGCTCAACAGGTTTGCATTTACAATATGTGATCAAATATACAGTAAAACGTATATTGTAGTATATTGTAAAATGATAATAGAATTTAAGGTAGCTGTTTTATATTTTAAAATGTATCTGTTATGGCAAAGCTGAATTTTCAGCATCATTACTTCAGTCTTCAGTGTCACATGATGCTTCAAAAATCATTTTAAAATGCTGATTTGAAACATATTAATGTTGAAAACAGTTGTGCTGCTTAATATTTGTGGAAACTAGGATATTCAGCAAACGATGATTTGCACTAGTAAGATTAAGTGTCTAATCAGTGACTCTCAGTTTGGCTTCAGAAAGGAAAGAGGATGCACGGATGCAATCTTTGCACTCAGACAAATCTCAGAGAAGACTATAGAATACAACCGCGATCTCCCCCCCCCACACAAAAGCGTTCTTTCTCTACTCGGAAAATCATTAAATTCACCAGCTTGCTTAGTGTCAGTAAAGGCCAGCATTCTTCTCAAGGCTTCTGCCATTCACACACAAGCAGATAGATCCACAATAGCCCGGCTGGGGCAAAAGCCAGACTGATCGTGTCTTTGGGTGTCTATCGGTGTTCAGGATGTGCCACAGCTGAATAAACATGAGTGAACATAGTCAATAGAAAAGCAATTGAAAACCGTCGGAAGCAGAATCAACAGAAGCATAATGAAAGCGCTCCATTGAAAGGACAGTTATCGCTTAGCTGATGTATTAGTGTGAGAGCTGGCAAAAGCATAATGGAAATGCATAAAAGAAGTGAGAGGAGGCGTTGATGATATCTGAGCTAATTAATCTGAATCCTTACTCGGACAAAACCCAAGACGTGTTGATATGTGAAGTACGCCAACTGCGCTAACTCAAGCAAAGGCCATTTCAGGATTGTAAGAGAAGCAGTAAAACCTGCTAAGGCTTGTCAGAACTTACAAACTGCTGCATTAATAACTATCTTAAGACAACAGACGTCGACAGACGTTAAGGGACATATACAGCTATGCAGCAAAACCAATATTAAGGCCCAAAACTACATGTAGAATTTAATGACACCTAAGGTATGCATGATAAAGAGCGTTCTGCAGGTGTAGGCAGTTACAAAAAAAGATGGATGGGACCAATTAAGCCTCATGCCTTACGTTACAGAAAGGTAATTGGTATACTCAGGAAGACTGCAAAACAGTTTGTGTGAAGCGAAGCTTCCTGTGCACCAGATTTTCAGCTGAACGCGTTTTCACACCTGTACAGGCTACTCTAAGTGTGTTAATTTCTTTTTCTGTAACAGAAAGAGGGACTGAATTGGCAATAGCTAGTGCTGTTTTATAAAGGTGAGCATCACGTTTACAATGCCTCATATGTATACTCAGGAAAAAAAAAAAAAAAAAAAAAAAAAGGTACAAAATCTGTCATTAATATGTCCACTAATATGTACCATTTAGGTACTGATTTGCACATTTAAGGTAAAAATCTATATCATTAAGGTACTAAAATGCACATTTTAGGAGTAAATAAAGTACAAAGGTGTATCTTTTGAAAGGGTTCTGTCCCAGTAACAGCTGAATTTAGACATCACAACACTATAACATACAGTATTAAGGAATATTAATTGTAAGATTATATTAACAGAGTTGTTCTTTTACTAGTGTAACGGTGTTATTTATTTATTTTTTTTTACTTTTTAAAAGATGTACTTAAATGAGTTCAATATGATGGCAATATTAATCTACAGTACATGTAAAAATAAAGATCGACAATTAAATATCCAATACTGACCGATAAATATAAATATATAAAAAAAAAAAAAAAAAAAAAAAAAACCCTTGAGATGCATCATCTCGTTTTCAAGGGGGTCCTCTTACACAAAAATCAAAAACATAACACAAAACAAGCAACAGCAACAATCACCACAATCAAAACAACATACCCTACTACAATATTAACACAAAGTATTAATAATTATATTGAAATACATTTATATTTATAATTATCTAGCACATATACACACATTATATATATATATATATATATATATATATATATATATATATATCACCTAAAGCAATTACAAGAAGTTTCAAAACAAGAAAACAAACCTTTTTTGAACATATAAAAAGAAGTCAGAGATCGCACCTTTGAAGGTAAATTATTCCAATCTGCTGGAGCCTTGTACCTAAATGCATTTTTCCCAAACACTTTCTTAAAGGAGTGAAAAAAATAATTTGCAGAGTGTCTTAAATGATATGAAGAAGAGTATAATATCAAATTCTGACGTAAATAATTAGGGTAATTAAAATGAATACATTTGAAAATAAATTGCAACCAGTGAATATGCCTTCTGATATGGAATGGAAACCATTTAAGTAAATCATACATAATACAGTGATGTGTATCATAAGAACATCCGATAACAAATCTGCACAACTTTTTATAGGCTGTAGTAAGAAGCAAAAGATTAGTTTTAGTTGTATTCTGGTAAACTACATCAGCATTGTCAAAGAAAGGTAATATAAGTTGCAAAGCAAGTTTTTTTTTTGAACATTAAAAGAAAAACATTTTTTTTTTTTTTTGGTATGAAATTTACCTTTGTTCAAAAGTAAATTATTAGAATAGAGCCACTCTTGTAAAGCATTAAAATCTGATTGAAGCATATTTTGAATTTGAGTTAAGTGAGGATTTGAAATTTAAATAGTGTCGTCTGCATACAAATGAACAGAACAATGCGAAAGAATTAGGGGAAGATCATTAATAAAAATAGGAAAAAGAAGAGGACCCAATATTGAGCCCTGTGGTATGGAGCCATTTCAGTCTCATTAATAATTCAAGCAAAAGACACAATGCACACGTGTAACCAAATTCACATGCATGAAACTCACTAATTAGTAATTACTAACTCACTAATTCACGTGCATGAAAAAAAAAAAAATCCATATTCACAAAAAACAATTTACGTGCACAAAATAAAAATATATATTCATAAATTACGTTTCACAAACGCAAAACACAATTCACAGATGTACAACTGTGCAAATAAATTTTTAATGTTTAAAATTTACGAGTTCATCCTGGACAGTGAATGTGAATTGCCTTGCATTTGTGTGTATTTTTGAGACTTTCCTGGCAGTGAACTCCTCCCACGCGGGTCACTCGTACTCTTTAGCCAATCAGATTTGAGCCTCTCAATCAACCAATCATAACCCGCCCTGGGCGTGCCTACCTGGTTGTTGCGTCATCAGCGCGAGACCACAGTTCAAGTCACGCTTCAACAGGGGTATGTGCAGTTGATCGTTTCATTTCAGTTAGCCTAGTAAAGGCGTATTGTTTTTTTAATGTTTACTTAAGTTGAAGAAGTTAAAGCGGTCGCATAGACACACTTGCTAAAGTGCCAGGGGCTGCAATAGATAGACCTAGCTGCCGCTTCGCACTGGCCCTGCCCTCTTTATGATGTCTAGACCCCACGAATAATGGGATGTTAGTACTCACCATTTGTGCAAGGGGATGCAGTGTTCTATTAATACATATTAATTGTTTTCTTTGTATATTTTTAGAATTTAAACACTTTGGCACGACATCTGGATGACAGTTAGAGACGTCCTCAGTCACATTAATCTTTGTCTTTTATGTACTTTATATTTCTTTATGTATTTGTTGTTATGTGTATTCATTGTTCCCTGTCTGAATCTCTTGTAAAAGAAGAGGAGTAAACATGACAAGTATTAGCTGCTTTATCAGACCAAAATCTGGCATGGCCTGACAGATATACATACATAATCATTAACTTTTCACATAATTGCATTACACTTATACATGTATTTATCATTTGGCCAATAAATTTACTTTTAAAGCTAAAAGGCTCTAAATGGGATGCTATACAAGCCTTCTGTGTAACAGCGATCGCCCTAGTTTAATTGCCTTTGACTGAACTTCTAGCACAGCTTCAAACTGGTATTGAATCTTAGAAATATGCGAGACATTATTTAGCTCTACTGCATTTGTACTCCTTCATAATTGTCAATTCATACATTTCATGTTCCAGGCATGTTACAATTTTTCATGGTCAGGTCATTTCATGTACATTTTATTCCCAAAGCATTCAGAAAACTTCAGAATAATAAAACTTATACAGCAACTGTAACATCCGACTTGTTTTGAATGTTTTATTTCTGCCATGAAACCAGAACAATAACAGGAACATTTAACAATGCATAATGAGGCTTTACACCTTGGACATTTACAAAGTCATTGGTAATTTTCTAAAGTAAATGTAGTATTAATGCATGACTTCAAAAATCTGTTGAAACTGTCAAAATGGATGGGTTTTGAAAGGGTTACAAATCCAAATAAAACTTGTAGATTCATATCACCGTATAACTTGTAAAGGGATGAAGTAGGAACAGCAGGGTCACGGGTGTCTCAGCAGCTATTTGTACATCAGCCTCACAATTCTGAAATAAATAGTTATCTGCAGCATAAACAAACTTAAATGAAAATGTAAATTGTCTCCAATGTGTGCGCATGTTATCACATACAGCAGCAGCAGAATGCGTGTCATCACAGGACTTGACACACAAGACAAGCTCTGCTGTGACAGCTCTTTCATAACCTCAAACAAAAACAGACCAGAAACTATTTTCATAATCTTATATTTCATTGCAACATGTCTCAGTCAAAACCCTATTTTGTGCTATACATTTAGTTTATGAATATAATATATTAGCCTAATGCTGCATTCACGTGCTATCGGAATTCTTAAATGCTAGTTTCCTAGTTGGAAATTGGCCATATAAAGGCCTCTCTAAGGCTGTTCATGTCCAATTTCCAACTAGGAAGCTTGTATTTATGATAATTCCGAAAGCACGTGAATGCAGCATAATGTGGTATGTATCCACGTGGATAATGATTCTGTATTAAATAATAATCGATCAATATTACATCATAATACTCTCTGGACTAAACAGCAGCCGCTGACTTACATTGGTTACATTAGCGAGTGTGTCTACACGACCACTTTAACTTCTTAAACTTAAGTAAATATTAAAAAAAAATAAAACAATACACCTTTATTACGTTCAACTGCACATACCTCTGTTGAAGCTTGATTTGAAATGTGGTCTCGCGTTGATGACGTCACGCAACATCCAGGTAGGCACGCCCAGGGTGGGTTATGATTGGTCGATTGAGAGGCTCAAATCTGACTGGCTAAAGCAGGGGTCACCAAGTTCGGTCCTGGAGGGCCAGTGTCCCTGCAGAGTTTAGCTCCAACCCTAATCAAACACATCTGAAGCAGCTAATCAAAGTCTTGTTAGGTATACTTGAAACTTCCAGGCAGGTGTGTTGAGGCAAGTTGGAGCTAAACTCTGCAGGACACCGGCCCTCCAGGATCAAGTTTGATGACCCCTGGGCTAAAGAGTACGAGTGACCTGCATGGGAGGAGTTCGCTGCCAGGAAAGTCTCAAAAATACACACACAAATCCAAGTCGATTCACATTAACAGTCCAGGATGAACTCGTAAATTTTAAACATTCAAAACTTTGTGCACAATTGTACATCTGCGAATTGTGTTTTGCGTTTGTGATGCGTAACTTATGAATACATTTTATTTTGTGCGCATAAATTGGTTTTTGTGAATATTTTTTTCCATGCACGTGAATTAGGTTTCATGCATGTGAATTTGGTTACGAATGTGCATCGTGTCTTTTGCGTGAATTATTAATGAGACTGAAATGGTGCCATACAGTACTCTTTCTTGTCCAAGGAAAACTATCTGATTTACTTATTCAACCACACATTGTTTTCTAATATGTAAATAAAAATTAAACCACAATAAAGATTTAGAAAAACCAACTGCATATTATTGGATAAATTGTAAGTAATGATCAACTAGATCAAAGGCCTTATTAAGGTCGATAAATATTGCCCCTATAAAAAGGTCACCACGGTCTAATGCAGAATATACATTAGTCAACTTTAGAAGAGCACTAGTTGAGTAATTCGGCCTAAATCCAGATTGAAACGTGATAAAATATTATTTTCAAGATACATTGATACTTGATTATAGATTAACTTTTCAAATACTTTAGCAATAACAGAGATTGATATTGGTCTATAATTTTGTGGATCAATAATATCACCTCCTTTATAAATTGAAATTATACGGGAGTATTTTCAAATAGCTGGGAACTCACTAGACTGCAATGATATATTAAAGAGATCAGCCAGTGGGTACATAAGAACATGAGAGGCAAGTTTGATGCATCTAGGCATCAATTCCATATGGATATATTGTGCATTATTAACATCTCCTTTTCTTTAATGTTACAATCTATTTCCCTTTATTATCATTTACATTTAGCAGACGCTTTTATCCAAAGCAACTTACAAATGAGAACAATGGAAGCAATCAAAATCAACTAAAGAGCAATGATATGCAATTGCTATAACAAGTCTCAGTTAGCTTAATGCAGTACACGTAGCAAGTTTTTTTTTTTTTTTAATTATATAATAAATAAAAAGAAAACAGATTGAACAGAAAAAGAATACAGCAAGCTAGTGTTAGAGGCCTTTTTTGCTTTTGTTAATTGTATAATAAAAAGAAAAGAAAAAGATAGAACATAAAAATAGAGAAGCTAGTGTTAGTTGTCACAGATCAAGCCAGAGACAACAGGTAAGAGAATGAACAGGCAGGTTTATGGACAGACTCTGAGAAGCAGATCGTAAGAAGCAATGGCAGGTGAGTATCAAACACAATGAACAGTTCAATGGTTCTTAGCTGAATGCTGATGTGTGATATCTTTGCAGGTTCGTTGAAGATCGAGGACCAGGAATGGAGGATCGTCAGAGGATCTAGGGGCAAGTACACACAGGTAAGTAACATACAGAGAGTCTAGAACAGTTCATGGTAGACTGGACGGTGAGTGACTGAGAGGAGCGTGCTCAAATAGGTGGCTTGATTGGAGACAGCAGGTGCAGGTGATTAGAACTCAGGTGTAAGTTGTGGCTGGTGATTGTGTGGATTCGCTGACATTACCCCCTCCTCAAGCAGCGACAGGGGCGGCCACGGCCTCTGGGTGCAGGACGATTAGGATGGGTACGATGAAACTCTTCCAGTAGCATGGGGTCAAGGATGTCGTCCCGGGCCACCCAGGATCATTCCTCCGGTCCATATCCTTCCCAGTCAACGAAGTACTCCAGCCGGCCACCCCGCCGCTTTGAGTCCAGGATGTCTCTGACCTGATAGATGGACGGTTGGTCAAGGATCTGTAGCAAATTAGCTCAAAAAGGAAATATCTAGGATTAATTATAACTGGTTATAATTAATTATAAATATTTAGATTATATCTCAGAATTAACTGTAGCAGAATCAATAATACAATCATTTAATCTGTTCGTCCACCGAGTAGACAGTATAATCATTTATCAATTCTAGGAAAGATCTTCCTGGCCAAGAAAGAACAGCTTTCCTACATTATACAGTGCTAGCAGTAACTTAGCATGTAGCAAGATCAACATTCAGTGCACACAGAGGCAATAAATTGTGAATATAATGGATTTAATAAATTAAACTACAACTAACATACAACTAGACTAAGCAAGACACATATATACAGAATGAAGGAAAGTAAGAAAAGAGAGAGAAAAGAACAAAGAATGGCAGTATTTAGCATCAATTAACCACAACCTAAAGAGAATCATCAGAGAAACAAAAATCACCTTAACAAGGGGGCCCAAACTTAGACACGCATCTAACTAGTTGGAAACGGTTAATTGCATTGGCTTTGTTGCTAAAAAAAGAGTCCGGATGTGGTAGACAACAGAGGTTCTTGATGAGTTCAGTAGGAGTGAGCTGGAGGCTTTTGTCGGGTTCTTCTGAAGATCGGAGAGTCCACAGTGAATCAACGAAGTTACTTGAGGATAAAAACTGCCAGAATGTCCGACTCAAGGGTGATGAGTCTTGGAGAGTGTGTCTCAAAGGGATTGAGCCATGATTGGTTTGGGTTAGAGAATTTTAAGGGTCTACCAGTCACACCCATCTTTGACAGACTGACCAATGTAGAGGTATGAATTCTGAGCGGGAGAGGTTCCTTTTTGTTCAATATTAAGTCAAAGTATGGTAAAAAAAAAAAAAAGACCATGGTGCAAATTATGGTGACATAATATAGACCATTAATCCAGGAATCAGAAGACGGTCATTTTGATACCTAACATTTCCAGGGTTTGGAAAATATTAAGGCAGTGATACATTCATATGTCTAGATCCAAGTAATTGGAGCTTCACTACAGTACTACAGAGTTATAACTAAGCTACTATAACCTAGGATCATGCATACAACACAGGAATACACTATATACATTTTGGAACAGTTTGATTGTGGATAAATGGAGCCAATGTCCTTTCCTATGTGTATTGTGGCTTTTGAGTGTGTCTGGGCCACAGGTAGTGGCTCCTCATGGGGATGGGGGAATCGTTCCTCCCCCCGGGAATCTCTTTGAGGCTCAAAGAGAAAGTTGATGACTGTCCCTGCTTGTGTTGGAGAAGATAGCAGAGGTGATAACGCCTTTTGAACCAGAGGTGGACGTTAGAAATGCATCTGTAACTTCGTTACAACAAGGGAGGAGGGAAAGTTTACGATGCCTAAAACCTGATCGAACATTTTGATTGCATTCAAATACTACAGATCTCTGGAGGAGTAGATTTGTCCAGTTCGGTGGGTCCTGGTGCAGAAGGAGAGAAGGGTTTAAGGAGGGAAACGTGAAAGTTGGGATGAATTCTGTACCTGGGTGGAAGTTGGAGCTGGTAGGTGACCTCATTAATCTGCCTCTGTATCTTGAATGGACCGATGTAGCGGGGACTCAGCTTCTTGCAGGGCAGGCGGAGGCGCAGATCCCGAGTGGACAGCCATACCTTTTCTCCAGGGTGGTAAGTGGGAGTGGAGGAATGCCGGGCATCTGCAAAGGTCTTGTGCCTCCGCACTGCACATTGGAGGTGGACGTGAGCCGAGTCCCACAATCTCTCACTCGCTTGGAACCAGTAAGTCCACTGCTGGAACCTCCAAAAGCTCTTCTGTCCACGGGGGCGGGGGCTGGTAGCCAAGTATGCACCGGAATGGTGTGAGGCTGGTGGTGTTCTGCCGGAGGGAGCTTTGTACATACTCAGCCCAAGGGAGGAAGTGGCTCCAGATGTGTTGGATGTCTTGACAGTATGCCCGGAGGTAACGCCCGAGTTATTGGATCTTGCGCTCAGTCTGGCCATTCGTCTGGGGATGGTAGCCGGAGGACAAGCTCACAGTGACCCCTAACAGACGGAAGAAAGCTCTCCAGATGTGGGAAATAAATTGTGGACCCCTGTCTGAGACGATGTCCTCGGGGACTCCAAAGTTCCTGAAGACGTGTGTAAACAGATTTTCGGCAGTTTCAAGTGCAGTTGGCAATCCCTTAAGGGGGAATCAGTTTGCAGGCCTTCGAGAAGCGATCTACTGCTCCTAGGATGCAGGTGTTGCCGTCAGAGTTGGGTAGGTCTGTCACAAAGTCAATCTCAATGTGCGACAATGGCCGGCGAGGTATGGGTAGGGGCACAAGCTTGCCTATGGGGAGGTGACGAGGAGTCTTGGACATGGCACAGACTAAGCAACTTCGAACGTACCTGATGACATCACGGGACATACTGGGCCACCAGTATCGAGTTTGGAGGAGCGAGAGGGTCCGTTGGCTGCCTGGATGTCCAGAGCCCGGTACATTGTGAACTGAGCCCAGAAGGGTCTGTCGTTGGGAGGTGGGCACATACATCTTCCCTTCTGGGCCTCCCAGTGGAGCGGGTTTGGTTAGAGTGGTGGCTCTGATGTCTTCGTTGATGTTCCACTGGATCGGACTTACGATCAGGGCTGGAGGGAGAATTGGCTCTGGATCTGAAGGTGAGTCTGGGGAGTGCAAGCGCAATAGGGCATCTGCTTTACAGTTGCGATTTCCAGGGCAGTAGGTAATGGTAAAATTGAACCGGGTGAAGAAAAAAGCCCAGCGGGCTTGACGAGGATTGAGCCTTTTTGCATCTCTGAGATATTGGAGGTTTTTATGGTCTGTTATAACTGTGAATGGATGGTTAGCTCCCTCCATCCAATGCCGCCACTCTTCCAGGGCAAGCTTGATGGTGAGTAATTCTCTGTTCACGATATCGTAGTTTTGCTCTACTGGGGTCAGTTTCTTGGAGTAGTATGCACAAGGCTGGAGGCGTGGAGGCTCACCATATTGTTGGGATAGCACGGCCCAGACTCCGGTGGTGGACGCGTCCACTTCCACCACAAACGGGACGTGTGGATCTAGATAGCGAAGGATGGGGGCTGTGCTGAAGGCCGTCTTGAGTCCTTTGAAGGCTTTGTGGGCGCTGGAGTTCCAGGACAGGGACTTGGGCTTTCCTCTGAGCATGGAGGTTAACGGGGCAGAGCGCAGACTGAAATCCTTGATGAAACGACGATAGAAATTTGCAAATCCCAGAAATCTCTGAAGCTCCTTCACAGACTGGGGAAGAGACCACTCCTTGATGGCTTTTACCTTCCCCTGGTGCATCTGAATTCCCTCCTGGCCGATGATGTAACCGAGGAACTGTACAGTGGGGCGATGGAACTCGCACTTCTCCAGCTTAAGGTAGAGATATTGTTGGCGGAACCTCTGGAGGACCTGCATCATGTGGCGGCGGTGGTCGGCCAGGTTCTGGGAGTATATGAGTATATCATCGATGTAGATGATCATGAAGCTGTGGAGGAACTCCCGGAACACCTCATTCATAAAACCTTGGAAGACGGATGGAGCACTGGAATGGCCATACGGCATTACAAGGTGCTCATAGTGGCCAGATGGTGTAATGAATGCCGTCTTCCCGGATTCGAATGAAGTTATATGCGCTCCGCAGGTCCAGCTTGGAGAAGATGCATGCCCCACGGAGTTCCTCGAGAGTGGCTGGGACCAGGGAAAGTGGGTAAGGGAGTTTCACCGTCTGGGAGTTCAGAGCGCGATAATCAATACATGGCCGCAAGCCCCAGTCCTTTTTGCCCACAAAGAAGAAACTCGAAGCGGCTGGTGAGGTGGATGGTCGAATGAATCCCTGGTTAAGAGCCTCCTTGATGTATTCCTCCATCGCCTTGCACTCCAGAATGGACAGAGGGTAAACTCTACTCTTGGGGAGTTTAGCTCCAGGCAGCAAGTCGATGACACAGTCCCATGGCCGATGATATGGTAGATGAGCGGCAGCCTGCTTACTGAAGACATCCTGGAATGCCTCATAATCAGATGGGACGGTGGGTGTCTCAAGAGGTTCGGGGCTTTCGATGCGAGTGGAAGCAATCTGAGCTGTACGAGGTTCGTGGAATGGTCTTGGAAGAGCTGCGAGGCAGATCTGATGTCAAAACTCGCTCCAGCGAGTAACCTCACACGAGTCCCATCTGAATTTTGGAGAGTGGAGAAAGAGCCAGGGGCATCCCAGGATGATGTCCACCGTGGGTCCCTCCAGTACCAGAAAGGGGATTTTTTTCCTCATACAAATTGCCGATCTTGAGTCTCAGCGGTGGAGCTCTATATTTCACCCACCCACGCCCCAAGCAGTTTTCCCTGGATAATTTCAACTTGGAGCTCTTGGGCTTGACGTGTATGGGGCAGATGAAAGCGACTTGGTCTTGCGATATGAAATTGCCCGAGGAGCCTGAGTCGACGAGGGCTGGGACTGTAACAGAATGGTCTGAATTGAGTAGTTGCACCGATAACATTGAAAGCATGGAGATTTCTGGTTCAAGTTGAAGGGTACTTACCACAGGACGTGGGGGTCTGATGGGGCAGGTCCCAATATAGTGATCTGATGCAGTGCAGTATAGGCAGAGTCCGGCCACGAGGTGGTGAGCGTGTTCGGTGTGAGTGAGCCGTGTGGAGTCCAATTGCATAGGCTCTGGTACTGGGGAACCAGTAGCAGGTGCAGTAAACTGGTTGGCCACTTCGTTAGTGTGGCAGGCTGACAAGCGCTAGGAGATTCGATTGGCTGTTTGCATGAAGCTCTCCAATCCAACAGAATCATCATCAATTGCCATCTGAGCACATATACGGGAATCCAATCCTTGTCGGTAAGTGCTGAGAAGAGCTGCCTCATTCCACCCACTGGACGCTGTCAGCATCCAAAACTGCAAGGTGTAATCGTGGATGGAAGAGGCGCCCTGGCGCAGCCGCAGTAGCTGGTCTGACACAGAGAGCACACCTGTAGCGGAGCCAAACACCTCCTTGAAATGGTTAGTGAAAGCTTCATAGGAGTTAATTATGGTACTGTTGCCGTTCCATATTGCTTTAGCTCACAACAACGCTCTACCAGAGAGGAATGAAATCAGGGATGCTACCTTGGTGCACTCGGTCGCGAATTTCTGCGGCTGCATCTCGATGAAAAGTGCTACTTGAAGAAGGAAGCCACCACACTTAGCTGCGTCACCCACGTAGGAAGCAGGCATGGCCATGGGACTGACAAAGGCAGATTGAGGAGTTGTGACTGGCATGAGAGACGCAGTATTGACCAGTTACTCGAGGACATCAGCGGGAGTGGGAGGATCCTTGGAGGATCTAGGGGTAAGTACACACAGGTAAGTAACGTACAGGGAGTCTGGAACAGTTCATGGAAGTGAACGGTAGACTGGACGGCGAGTGACTGAGGGGAGCATGCTCAAATATGTGGCTTGATTGGAGACAGCTGGTGCGGGTGATTAGAACTCAGGTGAGCGTGATCTGGTGTAAGTTGTGGCTGGTGATTGTGTGGATTCACTGAGATTAGTTTTTTTTTTTTTTTTTATAATTAGAATAGAGAGTGCTAGAGTTAGAGGGTTCAAATAAAAATGGAAGAGATGTGTTTTTAGCCGATTCTTGAGGATGGCTAAGGACTCAGCTGCTCGGATTGAGTTGGGCAGGTCATTCCACCAGGAGGGAACATTTAATTTAAAAGTCTGTGAAAGTGATTTTGTGCCTCTTTGGGATGGCACAATAAAGCAATGTTCACTTGCAGAACGCAAGCTTCTAGAGGGCACAAAAGTCTGAAGTAATGAATTTAGGTGCAGGGGTGCAGAGCCAGTGGTGGTTTTGTAGGCAAACAACAATGCCTTGAATTTTATGCGAACAGCTATTGGTAGCCAGTGCAAATTGATAAACAGAGGTGTGACGTGCATTCTTTTTCAGGTCATTAAAATTAATCTTGCTGCCGCATTCTGGATTAATTGTAAAGGTCTGATAGAACTGGATTTTTGTTACATGAAAGATAAACCAAGATTGATGCTTTTTTTTCTAAGACATAATTTATAATGTATCTTGAGTTTAGTTGTGGTAACATTTACCAGTGTTCTGTGATTTTTTTGCGGGTGAGATCCAGTGATTTCTATAGAAATCCCATGTCCAACTGGACATTCTGCATGAGGGTAAAAGGTTTCGCAATAGCTTAAAGTCGGTCATGCAGAATTACCTCATCGACCAACAGAAAGCTTCTTGGTTTGAAAGTGGCTTCTGTGTGATCTTTTCTTCATACATCGCTACACTATATTAATAATAGACTATGGACCTTTTTTGCCTGCGCAAATTCACCAAAATTTTGCTAATGTGACTACTCCTTAAGTCTCCTGTGATATTCAGTTTTCCACAAATACACAATATTCTACCACTCATGAGGCAGGTGCTGCATTGGGGAAACTGGAATAGTCTAGGTGCTGGTCTTACAGCTTATCAGTGCCTCAAGGGGACCGAATGTTTCTTGTTTCTGCCTCGTGTTCGGCTCTTGACAGACTGGCATACGTGTTCACCTCGGCTACTGACAGGGGAGGTCTGTTTGAAAACATTTTTAGGTGTTCTAAATTAAACATTGTTTACGTGTTGGTGCATCTCTCCATCTGTGCACAGGGGAAGGATTTCATGAAGCCTCTATAAATATAATATTTGGGGGAAATATATTATTTATGGAACACATTTTATATAAAGTGTTTCCCTATGCATTCAGTACTGTGGAAAAAATTACTAGGCTCAGTTTAGATCTGTTTAAATGAGAGATTTACAGCTGATGATGCAAGATGTGCACTCTGGTTGATGATAATTTAAACACACAGTGAATGTGGAAAAGATGGAATCAGGTGATCAATCTTTTACATTTAGGATGAGAAGAAATTCATCTAACCTTTGAACTCATAGGGGAAAAAATAAGAGATTATTCTAGATGAAGTACTGACAAAATATGTTTAAAAATACATTTTAATGTTTGACTGTTACCTTCAGGATCTTGAATTTTCACTAACTAACTAACTAAATAAATAAATAAATGTGTGTGTGTGACCGGTGTCTGAAGCATGAATGAAAAAAACGACAATGAACTTGACATTGGCAGGAGGCAGCCTATGACGTAAACAATAAAGCGACTGTGGGTATAAAAGAGCACCTGTGGAATACATCATCCTTTTCTTTGTCTTCAAGCCTTGTGTACGGAAGCACATGCGTTTGACTCAGAGAGAGAAGGATGCACTCACTGTTTGCATTCGCGGAACTACTAGAGCAGAGGTCTGTACTCAAGTTTTTAGTTAGCGTTTGCACGAGAGCATTCGCCTCTCGAGGGAATTGAACAAGCTTAATGCGATGCATTCACGGCGGTTTCTGTTCTTGCCTGATTCTTGAGGGAACTTAGTGTTTGAACAGAGTGTGTTTTGCTCTCAAAGAAGATATAGCCACGCTGCGAGATGCAATCACATTGAGAATGCCTTGTATGCTTGATTCTGTTTGAAAGGCTGAGAATTGAGCGCCTCTCACCCGCGTTTCGGGTCTTGCGGCTGCCAAGGCAGTTAATCAGACCGATCACGGGATTGTAGGTGGAGCATAGAAGGAATCTGACGAGGAGTGCTTTCTCTTTCAGAATTCCTTTTTGTTTATATTTATTTAACAGAATAGGAACTGTGTATAATGTGTGACATCTACATTATTGGTGAAGGAGGCTCCTGACTTTGAAGTTTTTTGAGTTGTTAGGCTCCTCTGAGCCTCCTCATCCTCTCAGCCCAGGTATGTGACATTTAGGTTGAGCATGGTTTCTGCTTCTCTCGCCTGAGAGTTATGCTGAGCACTTTGCTCCCTAGTATTTTTGTTTTGCAGTTATTTCAGGTTGTGAGGCTCTCTGTTAGCCTCTCTGATCAGCTGTCCTTGAGCCTGGTCCCCTCCCTTTGAGGGTCACTATGCTGAGATCACAGTTCCTACTGTTCTCTCAACAGCTCTGTTCGGTGGCTGTTTTAAGGTGTTAGGCTCTTGTGGGTCTCCTTGATAAGTTGCTCTTCAGGTCGAGCTTTCGAGTACTCCACTCACCTGAAGGTCTTTGTACTGAGTACGCTGATCCATAAGGGTGGATGATTGCACTCCCCTTGCTTTAGAGGGTTGTTATGTTGAGTGCTTGCTCCCTAGAGCTCTGTTCGCACTTAGGAGCATGGTCAGTAATAAGTTATGCAGTGTACTCCGCTCCCTAGAGCTCCACTTAGACAGTACTATTAATATGTAGGCTCTATCGTGAGCCTCACTAGCTGTCTCTAGCGTTGAGTGTAGTCAGGTCTCCTCTCTCTTTAGAGAGTCGTTATGCTGAAACCTCCACTCTTGAGAGCTCCTCAACTAGGGCTGAGTGTTGTTAGGCTTCCTCTCATTTAAGAGAGTCATTCTGCTGAAGCCTCCGCTCTTCAGAACTCCATCTTTGGCAGTAATATGAGTTTGTAGGCTCTTTCTTTTGAGCCTCACTTACTGTCTCTAGCGTTGAGTGTAGTCAGGTCTCCTCTCGTTTAGAGAATCATTATGCTGAGACCTCCACTCTTAGAACTCCTCAAGTAGGGTTGAGTGTTGTTAAGCTTCCTCTCGTTTAAGAGAGTCATACTGCTGAAGCCTCCACTCTTCAGAACTCTGTCTTTGGCAGTAATAGGAGTATGTAGGCTGTTTTTGAGCCTCACTAGCTGCCTCTGGCGTTGAGTGTAGTCAGGTCTCCTCTCGCTTTAGAGAGTCGTTATGCTGTGACCTCAGCTCTTAAGAGTTCCCCTACCAGGATTGAGCATTATTAGGCTTCCTCTCATTTAAGAGAGTCATTCTGCTGAAGCCTCCACTCTGCAGAGCTCCGCTTAGGCAGTATTAATGTGTAGGCTCTTTCTTGAGCCTCACTAACTGCCTCTGGCGTCGAATGTAGCCAGGTCTCCTCTCATTCTGAGAGTTGTTATGCTGAGACCTCCACTCTTAGAGCTCCTCAACTAGGGTTGAGTGTTGTTAGGCTTCCTCTCGTTTAAGAGAGTCATACCACTGAAGCCTCCACTCTTCAGAGCTCCGTCTTTGGCAGTAATATGAGTACGTAGGCTCTTTCTTTTGAGCCCCACTAACTGCTTCTGGTGTTGAGTGTAGCTAGGTCTCCTCTCGTTCTAGAGAGTTGTTATGCTGAGACCTCCATTCTTAAGAGCTCCTCATCTAGAGCTGAGTATTGTTAGGCTTCCTCTCATTTAAGAGAGTCATACTGCTGAGACCTCTGCTCTTCAGAACTCTGCTTAGGCAGTATTAATGTGTTTCCTTTGAGCCTCACTAACTATTTCTAGTGTTGAGTGTAGCCAGGTCACCTCTCGTTCTAGAGAGTCATTTTGCTGAAACCTCTGTTCTTAGAGTTCCTTGGTTTGGTGGGTGAGCTAGTCTATGACGTTGGCAAACTTTGAGCTAGCCTGTAGGAGGCTTTTTGGCTCTGGCTCTGGCTCTGCCCACAGTGATTTGCTAGGGCAGGGATGATGTTCCTTTGAGTCTTTGGCTTAGGTAATCCGGTTATTTTGGCACTCATCCCTCAGCATGGCGGTGTTGGTATATCGTTCCCCTAGCGCCCTCTAGAGGACGCAGCGAGGAGTTCCTTTTTGAAAGGGAACGTCTCAGGTTACGCATGTAACCATGGTTCCCTGAGAATAGGGAACGAGACGCTGCGTCTCTTTGCCATGCTTCGGGCGTTCCTGCGTCTCCTTCAGACAAAGAAGTGGATGACGTATTGTTGGGGAAAACAGTTAAAACCCAAGGACCAGGTATGATGAACAAAGACCAGAAGTCAGAGATGTGATTAATTAAAGAAATTTACTGAAGAAATAGTTTGCAGTTTCATCAGCAGAAGTCAGCTTTAACACTCGCACGGAGTTCGTTGGCCGCTCTCCTTTACATCTTACAGAAACCAATAATTTTACTCTAACAGAGGATGTTAATTGCATCAATACATAGGTCAACAACATTCTGGTTGGTTCTAAAAACTAGATAAACTTAGACAGTTTCCACGTATGGACGTAAACACTTCAAGCATATCTCCAACGGATTGGGCAGACGTCAGTGATCAGGGATCGTACAAGATAGGTGTCTTCCTTCCAGACACCTATTCTTGGTCAGGATGGCAGCAGCTGGCAGAGACAGTCTTCTAACAGAGAGAGAGAGAGCTACCAGCACACACACACAGAGCACTTATCAGAACTTCAAGGCCACCTAGCCCTAGCTAGAATTTTTATCAGTATGGTTCGTTACACACACTCTATGCAGTCGTCATCTTAGAGAGTAGAAGTACAGAATGAAGCAGGATTCTTTAATATCTCTTAAGCATACGCGTAAGTCTCAGATACTGTTGCTCACGTCATCCTGACCTGCTGACATGGCTCTGTGACCTTTAGGGAAGGAATAGATCTTGGCATGTAAAGCATAAGGTTACACATTTCACTCTTGCTGCACTGCTCTAATGAAAGACCGACAACTTCTATCTATAATTATTATTATAGATGGCACCACTAACTTAAGTGAATCCAATAATCTAGGAGGTGAAATACTGATCCATAACTTGATTAATAGTTAAACAAGGAATATTAATAAAATAATTAATATCAGAAGGAAGGATATGGTCAGATCGGCATCCACTCCATCCTCTCCTTCAGTATTTCACAGGTGCTCTTTTATACCCACAGTCGCTTTATTGTTTACGTCATAGGCTACTGCCTGCTAATGTAAAGTTCATTGTCATTTTTTCATTCATGCTTCAGACACCGATCACGCTGAAGGCGTTCCCCTAGCGCCCTCTAGAGGACGCAGAGTCTCGTTCCCTATTCTCAGGGAACCATGGTTACATGGATACCTGAGACGTTCTTTATCAATCATTTTATAGGATTCCTGCAAGCCAAAGCTATGTTTTAAGTGTGTGAGATACAAAGCAAAGCACAAAAATACTTCTGCCCTGCATTGATTCAACCATAAGCATTTACTCTCTCCTTTTCAAGAACATGGTCTTATAAATTTAATACACGTAATGCTAGACACAGACCTTATGTAAATACTTGAAAAGATGGTCACTCTCTGCTGGAGCTTCAGTTTGATGTGTACTCAGGCAATGTAAATTCTGATTAATAATGCAGAGTTGTTCTTAATTAAGTTGGCTTGAAAAAGCCAACTTACTGAAATCCTATATAAACTTCTTCTTCTTCTTCTTCTTCTTCTTCTTCTTCTTCTTCTTCTTCTTCTTCTTCTTCTTCTTCTTCTTCTTCTTCTTCTGAGACCAAATTTTAAAATGTATCTCCTCCTAGACCTTTAAAGCTACAAGCACCAAACTCGGCCCAGACCTTCAGACCGGTCTGACTTGGGTTGCTATATATTTTCTAATTGATCCGGCTTACGGTTTTCGTAAAAATGACGATTAAAACTGGGAAAAATCCCATAGACTTACATTGACGGAATGTTCAGATGAGCCAAGACTCATCAAACACCAACTGTCAAACTTTCAAATGTAAACACACTGAAGCCTATTGGACTCAATTAAGCTTCACTTCTATGAACTATTTTTAATCCATTTAAACTCTAAGCTTCCACTCTATTTAATATTTCTAATCTAAATCATGCTAGCAACATGCTAGTAACATGCTAATCATGCTAGAAACATGCTAATCATGCTAGAAACATGTTAATAATGCTAAAAACATGCTAGCGACATGTTAATCATGCTGGAAACATGCTAGCAACATGATAGCAACATGCTAGTAACTTTGCTAATCATGCTAGAATCATGCTAGCGACATGGTAATCATGCTGGAAACATTCTAGTGACATGCTAATCATGCTAACAACATGTTAACGACATGCTAATCATGCTAGAAACATGCTAGTGACATGCTAGTAACTTGCTAATCATGTTAGAATCATGCTAGCAACATGCTAGTCACTTGCTAATCATGCTAAAAACATGCTAGTCACTTGCTAGTCATGCTAACAACATGCTAGTCACTTGCTAATCATGCTAGCAAATTGCTAGAAACATGCTAACAACATGCTAGCAACTTGATAATCATGCTAACAACATGCTAGTAACTTGCTAATCATGCTAGAAACATGCAAAAACATGCTAGTCACATACTAATCATGCTGACGACATGCTAGTCACTTGCTAATCATGCTAGTGACATGCTAGTAACTTGCTAATGACAAGCTAGCAACCAGCTAATCATGCTAATGACATGCTAGCAACATGTTAGATACTTGCTAATCATGCTAACAACATACTAGTCACTTGCTAGTCATGCTAGCAACATGTTAGTAACTTGCTAATCATACTAGAATCATGTTAGCAACATGCTAATAACTTGCTAATCATGCTAACAACATGCTAGTAACTTGCTAATCATGCTAGCAGCATGCTAGTAACTTGCTAATCATGCTAACAACATGCTAGTAACTTGATAATCATGCTAGAAACATGCTAACAACATGCTAGTAACATGTTAATCATGCTAAAGACATGCTAGTCACTTGCTAATCATGCTAGTAACATGTTAGTAACTTGCTAACGACATGCTATCAACTTGCTAATCATGCTAGAATTATGTTAGCAACATGATAGTAACTTGCTAATCATGCTAACAGCATGCTATTAACTTCCTAATCATGCTAGAAACATGCTAACAACATACTAGTAACATGTTAATCATGCTAGAAACATGTTAACAATATGCTAGTAACATGCTAATAATGCTAACGACATGTTATCCATTTGATAATCATGCTTGTAACATGCTAGTAACTTGCTAACAACATGTTTGCAACTTGCTAATCATGCTAATGACATGCTAGCAACATGCTAGTCACTTGCTAATCATGCTAACAACATGCTAGTCATTTGCTAGTAATGCTAGCAACATGCTAGTCAGTTGCTAGTCATGCTAACAACTTGCTAGTCACTTGCTAGCAACCGCAAAAATCTGTTTATCTGTCTGTCTGTCTGTGACTATCTGTTTTTCTGGTAAATTGTATGGTTTTCAAAAATTTAAAACTTCAAATTTTAAAACTACTTTAAACTTCAAACTAGATAAAACTGAAAACCTTCAAACTTTAAGCTTTTAAAACTACTTCAAACCTTCTGGCTAGGCTTTTTCAAGCCAACTTAAAGTTTGTCTACAAACTTTACTATCTAGTTTACCATGCTCTCACATGTTAACATATAGGGTGAATTGTAGTCACATACAGCCAGACCTTTCACAACAGCATCACTGCAGCTCATTTTAACATTTACTACAGACAATCAGATTAGAGCTTATAAATCAAGAAAGCACTTTCCATTTTTGTTGTTGTTATGCATTAGATGGTACATAGACTATGGGTGGTCTGTGGAATTGAGGCCACTGTCAAAAGGTGACCCAGTTTACCTGACTTCACCCTAGTTTTGTTTATTTTTAAAAGTAGCTCTGCATCCTGACTTTCAAAGTTTCATCACAAAATGAGGTGCTATTGGAAAAGTTTGTTTGTTGAGAAAATGAGAGTGAATGTGCAGAAACAGCCTCTTTCTATCCTCCCAGGTTCAGCATGCAATTCACCCAGGACCCGCCGCTGGTATTGAATGAGATTGCTCAACACTCCACTGTTCTCTAGCTGACTCAAGGCTAACAGTGATGGACAAACCCTGAGAGACTGGGGCCAAATGCACACAAATATAACTGTGGAGTGAATCAAAATTGCATTGATTGCTTTTCAATGCAATGTCAGTGTCGCTTTTGTTGACTGTCAGATCAATTCCATTTGCGACTGTGTTTGTCATTCAGGACACATCCTTTGTTTTAGTGCATATACTGTGTGCATTTATAATTTACAGGCTTTCTCTTCCAGAAAAATGAATAAAAAAAAAGATGATATCTTGTACTGCTCTTTCTCCAGTGAGAATGTCCTTCCCCTTATTTTATAAATACCATCTGTCTTTGACTAACAAATCATGGTTTTTACAGTGTCCTCAGCCGTGATAATGGCTGTCTTTTTTTTTTTTTTTTTCCTTTTTTGAATATGTGGCTGGAATTTATTAATTTGAAGTGTCTTCATAGGTTTTGTCCATAGTACAAGTTGTGTTAAGTTACAGATATGCTTTGGCAGGAACAAAAGGTTTATATATATATATATATATATATATATATATATATATATATATAAAGAGTACTTATTACAGAAATATTAAAATAATGTACTTAAATGCAAACGGAATGTATAGTATACACTTAATTAATTGAAATTAAACTAAAATGTATTATTAGAGTGTATTTTCTAGCCCACTTAAGTAGGACTTTAGTACATCTTTATTTGTAATTTAATAATTCAGTTGGTGGAGCCGTAGCTCTGGTCAAACGCTTCAGGACGCGCAGACGGGGGAAGCGAGCTGGCGCGCTCGTGAAGCTTCATCAGCGCGGATTTAGAACGGCGTTGCCTAGCTTCCATCTAGCAAATCTCCACTCTCTACCCAACAAAACAGACGAACTCCTTCTGCTCTCCAGGACAAACAAGGATTTTTCAAACTCTGCTGCTCTGTGTTTCACGGAAACCTGGCTGAACGAGGCCATACCGGACAGCATGCTACATCTGCCTAACTTCCAGCTGATCAGAGCGGATCGCGACGCAGAATCAATGGGGAAATCGCGCGGCGGCGGGATGTGCTTTTACATCAATGAGAGGTGGTGTACAGATGTAACTGTGTTAAAGAAGATGTGCTGTTCTGATCTAGAAATGCTCTTCATTAACTGTAAGCCGTTCTATTCGCCGCGGGAGATTTGTTCGTTCAAGTGTCAAGTGCAAGTGAACGTGAGATCAGCTTTACAGAAACTTGCTGATCAGATCACAGACACAGAACAAAAACACCCGGACTCTGTTTTAATCATTCTTGGGGACTTTAATAAAGCAAATCTCTCCCGTGGACTGCCAAAATACAGGCAGCTTGTTACATGTCCCACCAGAGACAGTAATATATTGGATCACTGTTACACTGCGATAAAGGATGCATATCACTCTGTCCCACGAGCAGCTTTAGGACTCTCTGATCACTGTTTGGTTCATCTTATACCGACCTTCAAGCAGAAACTTAAATCTGCTAAACCTTTAAGAACTGTTAAAAGATGGACTAATGAAACAGAACGGGTTTTACAAGCCTGTTTCGGCCTTAATGATTGGACTGTTTTTGAAGCTGCTGCAAACGATCTGGATGAGCTCACAGAGACTGTAACATCATATATCAGTTTCTGTGAGGATATGTCCATTCCTACCAAGACTCATCTAACTTACAACAATGACAAACCAAGGTTCACTGCAAAACTCAGACAGCTCCGTCAGGCCAAAGAGGATGCTTACAGAAAGGGGGATAAAGTCTTATATAAACAGGCCAAATACACACTGGAAAAGGAGATCAGAGTGGCAAAGAGGAATTATCCTGGAAAACTAAGGAACAAATTCTCTTCCAGTGATTCTGCTTCAGTGTGGAAAGGTATGAAAGATATCACCAGTTAAAAGACACCATCCCCCAGCACTGTGGAGAATCAACAACTGGCAGACGATCTGAATGAGTTCTACTGCAGGTTTGAAAAAACACCCCACACCCACCCTGAACACCTCTCCACACAACCATTAACACCTCCAGCAACCCCCCTCTCCCCCACACCTGCAATTCAGATCAGTGAAGATGAGGTGCGCCAGGTCTTCAGAAAGAACAAAAGAAGGAAAGCACCAGGCCCAGACGGTGTCACCAGCCTGCCTAAAAACCTGTGCTGACCAGCTGGCCCCCATCTTCACACAAATCTTCAACAGATCACTAGAGCTGTGCGAAGTCCCTTCATGCTTGAAACGCTCCACCATCATCCCCGTCCCAAAGAAACCCAAAATTACTGGACTTAATAACTACAGACCTGTGGCTCTAATGTCTGTGGCCATGAAATCATTTGAAAGACTGGTTTTGGCTTATCTGAAAGTAGTTTGTACAGAGCAAACAGGTCTGTGGAGGATGCAGTCAACATGGGACTGCACTTCATCCTGCAGCATCTGGACAGACCAGGGCCTTATGTGAGGATCCTGCACCCACACCATCAGCACTGAAGCTCCTCAGGGTTGCGTTCTCTCCCCACTGCTCTTCTCCCTCTACACCAGCAACTGCACATCTAAAGACCCCTCTGTCAAGCTCCTGAAGTTTGCAGACAACACCACACTGATCGGCCTCATCCAGGATGGTGACGAGTCTGCTTACAGACAGGAGGTTAAGGAGCTGGCTGTCTGGTGCAGTCTTAACAAACTGGAGCTTAACACGCTCAAAACTGTGGAGATGATCGTGGACTTCAGGAGAAACCCCCTTCACTCCCCCCACTCACCATAATGAACAGCACTGTGACTGCAGTGGAGTCATTCAAATTCCTGGGCACCACAATTTCTCAGGACCTGAAGTGGGACAATCACATTGAGTCCATTGTGAAAAAGGCCCAGCAGAGGTTGTACTTCCTTTGCCAGCCGAGGAAGTTCAACCTGCCGCAGGAGCTACTGAAACAGTTCTACTCCGCCATCATTGAATCCGTCCTTTGCACTTCAATAACTGTCTGGTTCAGCTCAGCTACCAAATCTGACCTCAGAAGACTACAGAGGGTAGTCCAGACTGCTGAGCGAATCATTGGTACAACCCTCCCCACTATCCAAGAACTGTACTTATCCAGAGTGAGTAAAAGGGCTGGCAAAATCACTCTAGACCCCTCACATCCAGCACATTCTCTATTTGAACTGTTACCATCTGGTCGACGCTACAGAGCTCTGAGCACCAGAACGACCAGACACAGGAACAGTTTCTTCCCTCAGGCAATCCATCTCATCAACACTTGATATTAAACGTGGCACGCACAACACTATTATACATTATTTTTTCACCACACATACTTATTTTTTCATTTCAAATTTGCACATATCATAACTGTACATACATAATTGTCTATATTATATATTGTGTTTTTGCTATTTTCTACATTGCCTATTTGTATATTTGTATATTATTATTTTATTATCTGTGTCCTGTCCTGTTGCTGTCTTTCTGTTGCACTGTGGAGCTTCTGTCACTATAACAAATTCCTCGTATGAGTAAATATACCTGGCCAATGAAGCTCATTCTGATTCTGATTCTGACTGTCTTCAAAATATGGTTAAAGTGCAATTACACAGTTGTAAAGATGAATTTGCTTCTTTTTTTTTTTTAAGACAATAAAGATTAATAGAACTGGTAGGTTGACAGCAAGCCTAAATAATAAATTCAGCAAAATTTCAACTTCATACCGAAATAATTTATTTGCTATAAATAAGCAGGTTTGCTTTGTCTCTGCGCTAATGCACTCAGCTACTGTCAGGATTGTCTTGTGTGTCTTGTGTTGCCGATATTTGGTTTGTTTCCGGTTCCTGTCGTTTGTTTCATTATTAGTTAATTATGTTCCAGTTGTGTGTATTTAATCATCTAGTTACATGGTGTATTTATAGTGTGTCCTGCCCTGTTTCCTGTCGAGTATTGAACGTCATTCATGTCTGTCACGTCCATCTACCCAGCCTGTTATTTGTACACTTCTGTTTGGATTTTCATTAAAGACTTTAATTTGATTTATTCCACGTCTCCCCGTTCCTGGTTTCCGTCTCCCGAGTGTGGAATCGTGACAGAATACTCGAACCCCAAAAGAAAAGTAAGCGGCGCTCCCTTTCCCCGTGTTTTGTTTTTCCGGTTTAGAAAAGTTTTTGTTTGTTTGTTTTTTTCTCCTGTCTTGATGGCAAGCCCGCCGCCACAAACCCAAGGCCGTCGTCGTCTGTGGCTGGTACCCTCCAGCTGGACAGAATTCAGCCTGGTTCAGCTGCCAAGCCCGCCGCCATCTCAGTCAAGGCCGCCGATGTTCGCGGCTCACTCAAGCCCACCGCTGTTCGCGGCTCGCTCAAGGCCGCCTGCCCGCGGCGAAATCACGCATGCCGCCGTCCACGGCTCATGCAAGCCCGCCGGCCGCTGCTGGACATGGAGCTGCCCCCGGGGTTCTCAGCTCCACTCCTCTCTTCAGTGCCTGCACCTCGAACGTGCCTGCCAGAGCGCCCTCCAGTGCCTGCTCCTCAAAAGCGCCTGCCAGAGCACCCTCCAGTGCCTGTCCCAAGCCAAGTCATGTCCCCTGTAGTCTTCTCCAGTCCTCCGGAACCCTTTCTAGTCAGTCTTTTCGGTCATGTCTTGTCTGTGGGGGTTCCGTGGAAGCAGGAAGCTTCTCTTGTCATGGCCAAGGAGGCCATTCCCAAGCTGCTTGCTTTGCGGAATGCCCCTACGGAAGCGGTTCCTCGAGTGTACCCCTTAGAGGGCCCCTGACGCCAAAGCCAACACAAGGAGTGCTGGTATGCACGAGTCACGCACTAAATGGTCCTCGGATTCCGAGCCTAGCCCTATTGGGGCTCATGTTCCGGAGGATAACCCACAGAGGTCTCCAGCTCCTGTTCCCCAGTCGAGCCCAGGAAGGGCTCCAGTTCCCGAGTCGAGCCCAGGAGAGGCTCCAGTTCCCGAGTCGAGCCCAGGAGAGGCTCCAGTTCCCGAGTCGAGCCCAGGAGAGGCTCCAGTTCCCAAGTCGAGCCTAGGATGGGCTCCAGTTCCCGAATCGAGCCCAGGAAGGACTCCAGTTCCCGAGTCGAGCCCAGGAAGGGCTCCAGTTCCCAAGTCGAGCCCAGGAAGGGCTCCAGTTCCCAAGTCGAGCCTAGGGGAGGCTCCAGTTCCCGAGTCGAGCCTAGGAGAGGCTCCACTTCCCGAGTCGAGCCCAGGGGAGGCTCCAGTTCCCGAGTCGAGCCCAGGGGAGGCCCAGGGGAGGCCCAGGGGAGGCTCCAGTTTCTGAGTCGAGCCCAGGAGAGGCTCCTTTTCCCCAGTTCAGCCCAGAGAGGGCTCCTGAGAAACAAGATTCTCTGGTTTGATGAATCTCAATTCCAAGCATCATGTTTGAAACAAACCAGGCCCTGCTCATCACCTGCAGAGTACCATCCCAAAAGTAAAGTGTGGTGGTAGGAGCCTCATGCTGTGGGGCTGTTTTTCAGCAGTAGGGACTGAGGGACTTCGTCAGAGTAGAAGAAAAGCTCAATGCACCAAATTATTGAGATAGTCCAGAGCATTCAGAACCTCAGACTGGGCAGAAGGTTCACCTTCCAACAGGACAATGGACCTAAACGCACAGCAAGAGTGGTTTAGACAACTCTGTGAATGTCCTTGAGTGGCCCAGCCACAGCCTGAGCTTGAACCCAATCAAATATTTCAGTTTTTTTATTTTTTTAATAAATTTACGAAGTTGTGAAAATTCTGTTTTTGCTTTGTCAATATGGTGTACGAAGTGTAGATTGATGTGGGAAAAAAAATAATTTAAAGGAGTTTAACATAAGGCAGCAACATAAAAACAAACATGAAAAAAATGAAGGGGTATGAATACTTTCGCAAGGCACTTTAAGTCGCTTGGAAGAGTCTTATTTAGTTTTACTGCAAATTGCTTCAGAAACTAAGCTAGAACTTACTGAAGACATACATTACCCCAATTAGAATATTTGGAATGATTTAAACGGTGCTTTTTGCCAATTCAGCTGCACTGCAGAATTGTTTACTGTTATAGTTTTTTGATTTACCATCATAGCTGCTATAATGAATTGCACAATTATACATACAATCAAGGGAGCAGACAAACAGAAATCACACCAAATGCTCCTGCATTTGTTCTAGCTTAGATTCATATCTAGATTTGCTTTTCTCATCAGCACTATTTCTACATTAAGGTGAATTATTAAGGTAATTATTAAGGTAATTGGCCATAACTACTTTGTTTCCATGCTTCAGAAAAACTACGATTCAGTTTTCAAAGCAGTATTGTGAGGAACACGTGATGGATTCTGTGGTCAACCAATCACTGGTGAATTCATTGATGCTTTCAATGAATGTTGACACAAATTATTTTTTAAATGTTATTACAAACTGTTTTTCTCAAGTAAGGTGAATATGAATTGAACATGTTGAAGGTAGTCATCTTAGATTGCAGAGTGCTGAGAAGATGGCATGATCAAATGCGTGTTTTTTCAGCTTATTGCTCTCATTACTAAGCCCCTCTCATCCGAACCATTGTCCATAACTATTCATGAAAATACTGCATGAAAATCATATTGTGAAGGACACAGCAATAATTACCTGAGCCACTGAATGAGAATTATTCAAATTATTGAAACCAATAACATGAGCCTTGTGTCTAAAAATAATTAATTAAATGGAATAATTAGGAGGAACACTGAGGAAATGCCAAATCAGTGTCAAGATTATGTCGATAGATAGTGAATTATTTAAAACAAAGCCACATTGCTACTTTGGTCCACGACTGTTATAGTGTCTAAAGACAATGCACAGACTTCAAGATTAAGGATTATACAAGATGCACAATGTGAAGCACTGTGTAGTCTTGGGAAATTAAGTTTTAGGAACAGAAACTGAACTCAGGCATAGACTCGGAGGCTCAGTAGGGCACACTAATTTCATTTTCCCTGAAATTGTCCTTCACCACTCCATCAGGCCCTCAAAGCTGTTTAAAACTTCTTAACTCTTAGAGAGGAATCTCCTAGAGATAATACATCTCTTGTTCAGAAGTGTGTGTATATACGCTATGATAATAATCAGTATTTATCATTTTGCTAACATTTATATTGTACAAGTTTAGTGTCTAAATACAAAATATAGACAATATCCACAATTTCACCAAGATCTTCTCTCAGCAGATTGCATTATTCTGTCAAATGGTTCAAAAGGAGTAAGGCACAATATCATTAAAAAGTAGCGCTGTGTTCTAATCCTAATCCGCTCAATAGTAATCAGTGAGGTGAAGCATGTTTGAGCTAAGAAGCTTGTCTTGAAGAAGAAGAGCACAAGAATTAAATGCAAAAAAAAACAGATTAGATTAGGACGTGATTTGAAGTCGTCTCGAGATTTGAATCAAATAGAAAGTCATCTTTGGACATGCAAGTGTTTTTTGTTTATTGTAAATGCGACTGAATGCTAAAAAATATTTGATCAGATTAAAGATTTTCTCACTTAAACCTATGTGAATATTTTTTATCACTGTCTAATCCATGCTTGGTTCCACATTGGGTTTTGCAGGAAATACACAACTTCAATCCTGAAATAATTAACTTCAAAACTGACATGGTAGTCGTGGCCTAGTGGTTAGAGAGTCGGACTTGTAACTCAAAGGTTGTGGGTTTGAGTCTCAGTTACCGGCAGGAATTGTAGTTGAGGGGAGTGAATGACCAGCGCTCCCACAACTGTTCCCTGGGTGTCGCAGAAAAATGGCTGCCCACTGACCACCAGGTGTGTTCACTACTCACTGCTGTGTGTGTGCATGCACTTAGATGAGTGAAATGCAGAGCACACATTTCACCACACTTTCCAAAACTATTTATTTATTTTATTTTATTTTGAGTGTAATTTCCTTGGTTATTAGCAATAGACAACTACTAGCGGTGGGCAAAATGACCAAAATCCTATATCACAATATGAGTGTTTTTGTTTCACAATAATGATTTATCTTAATATATTTATTTTTGATTGAAATAAGTTTTTTTTTTTTTTGCATTGCTATAATTTAAACTGAATACAAATTCTTGTGAAAATTAATTAATCAAATCTAAATATAGCATTATGCTGCTATCACTTTAAGATCTAATGGATGCAATACCTTTGTGAAAAATAAATGTACTATAATGTATTGAATGTCCACTTCAAAGTATATTTTTTAAAAACTGGACTTCCAGATAATGAAACGTAATATTAATTATAGCCACAAGCGATAAACATCTGGGTCCAAGCACCAAAGACAACACCTGATGACAGCTCACTCAGGGCGTAATATTAATTATAGCCACAAGCGATAAACATCTGGGTCCAAGCACCAAAGACAACACCTGATGACAGCTCACTCAGGGCGGGTCTAAGGTAAGACGGCCTTGTCAATCAACTATCGTGGGAGCGGCCTGTGAAGAACTACATCATTCTGACAGGAATCTCAGAACAGCCTGATTTGAGGAACGGGATTTTAAAATAGGGATTTAAAAAAAAAGAAAAAAAACACTGGGTGGATTTTTATCATTATAGGATCGATGTGTACACACACTTCCAACACACATTTATGTTCAAACAACTTGTAAAGTGAATTTTGCATTCGATGACCCCTTTAAAGGCACAATATGTAAGTTTTTGCCACTAGAGGTGCATTTTCAAAACATTAACAAAGGCAAAGCTTGATGACGCTATGAAGGATGTTCACAGATGAGGTAATTAATTTTTTTTTTTTTTTTTATAACCTGTACCTTCCACAGTTATTTAAACAGCTAATAATTTATACAGAGAAAGCAAGCATTTACATTGTCAAAGAACATTATGACTGACTTTGGACTAGCGTGAGTTTAAGCACTCTCAAAAAACTCCCCTTATAATCAGTAAAGCTGTCTATACACGGTTTTATGAATGAATCTCTTACATCATACATACTTTTGATGTTACTTCTAGCGAGAAATTAGTATTACAGTAATTAAATATCTGTTTAGTTATCACCAAAACTCATTCTATTTTGTTGTAGATCATTAAACCATTATGCAGCCTCAGAAGCCTGTCCGAAATCAGTTTCATGAGGTGCCTTCGTGCAAAAACGCTGCCTGCAAAGTCATTGCCTCATAAGGCAGTGAAGCAGCAAGTCAGCTGCCTAAGTTTTCGGATGCAGCCCGTGTGTTGCCATAGTTTCTAAAATCAGAAACTGAGGATATGTGGATATTACGTCATTGATAGGCGACAATGACCAGGAACGAGTCATTATTTAAAACTGCAATTTCTATGGATTTACAAATACTTGGGAACTTTTGGGATAACGTAAGAACACAACTGTATGAAATATATCACACGGTGCAAGTAGTTTTGGATATTTTATTACGAAAATCTCACATATTGTGCCTTTAATCTCGTAAGATAAGTGACCATTGGATATGTGGTATACTACATGATGTGGACTATATTATACATTTAAAAGTTTTATTATTCATACCACAAAACTAAATAAGTGTCTTTATTGAAATATTATACTATCTCAAAAGTCTGCTGAATAGATTATGACTCTTCTTTTCTCACCTAATGTTGGTGTGACGTACTTCAATCTATACTACACCGTGTTCAGTCACTTAGAAAACTGGTCCCCTGATTAAGTCTGGTTTCTCCCAAGGTTTTTTTATTTTTATTTTTTTTTTTTCCCTCCATTTCTGTCATCTGATGGAGTTTTGGTTCCTTGCACTGTCACATTCTGGTTTGTTTAGTTGGGGTCTTAAAGACTCTTAACAATAAGTAATTTATTGATATGAGTTAAATAATGACGCCAATGTATATTTAGACATGCTTTGAAGCAGAATTCTAATTGTCTCCAAAGTTGAGTTTCCATAATTGACGGTTATTTTCCCTTTTTATCACTGTGAAGCTGCTATGACGCAATCTGTATTGTATAAAGTTTTGTAGAAATAAAGCTGATTTGACTTGACTTTAAAAGTGACAAATAAAATTATCTCTTCATTTTAACAGAGGCGTGTAATCACGTACAGTATTTAGGATTGGTGGTTTAAGAGTTAATCAATTTGTTGACCATTAATTTGTACTTGGAGAACAAAAGATAGAGAATAAATGTGTGTCAAGATGTGAAATATAATAAATGTTCTTTTGTGACATCAGACTTTTTCTTTTTAGTTTTAATTGGAGCCTTATCTTAAGAGTTTAAAGGTGGTTCCCTAATGTGTGTGGAAGTTACCTCAAGTCCTGATCCTTTGGACTTTTTAACAGGTTTTTTTAACATTCTAAAGTAAACTTTCAAATGAAATGTTATGTATGTTCTTGAGAACAACCTCATTATAAATAAAAAGGTGGGTAAATAATGAAGTGACTAAATCCAGTTACAAAGAAAACAAAGCTATATTTTTTTTTCTAAGCATTTCTAACTGTAATGAGCCTCTAAATCGTGTATTTATAAGAAGGGCTTTAAAAGAATATTTTATAGGCTACTGTATCTCTTGTATTCCATGTCTCTGCTTCACTAAATATATCACTATTTCAGAAACAGCGTGTCTGTCAGAGGACATGATCCAGTTGATTTACATGGTAAGGGGTGAAAAATCTGAATCAGTAAGCAGTGTTTAACTGGTCTGTTCCCAGCTGACATCAGAAAATGGTGTGTATTGTGCAAACAGACCTCATTTGCTGTGGTAACTCACAAATATTACCACATTGCCATTCTGAAAATAAAGAGAGACACAACACATACAGTACTGTGCAAAAGTTTTAGGCCACTAGTATTTTCACCAACTAAAAAGTGGTTTTAAGTCAGTTATTTCTATCTTTTGCTGTAGTGTGTCAGTAAGAAATATCATTTTACATTTCCAAACATTCATTTTGCCATTAATTATAATAATCCAGTGAGAATATTGTTTACACAAGGAGTCTGACAACAGCCAGTGCTCCAAACAGAGATCTGATCTCATCATCCTCCAGTCTGTCTGGAATGACATGAAGAAACAGAACAAACTGAGACAGACTAAATCCAGAAGAACTGTGACAAAGTCTCCAAAATGCTTCAAGAGACCTACCTGCAAAGCTACCTGAAAAACTATGCGCAAGTGCACCTAGGGCAAAAGTTGCTTTAACGCAAAGAATGGTCACACCAAATGTTGATTTAATTTAGTTAATAGAGGTTAATTGATAAGGAAAATCTATTTATGACACTATTTTGACAGCATCCTCATTTTACAGCATTTTTACACAAGTGCCTGAAACTTTTAACAATACTGTAGCTTTGCAGGCAGGTTTCTTGAAGCATCTTGGAGATGTTGCTACAGTTCTTCTGGATTTAGTCTGTCTCAGTTTGTTCTGTTTCTTCATCTCATTCCGGACAGACTGGATGATGATGAGATCAGATCTCTGTTTGGAGCACTGGCTGTTCTCAGACTACTTGTGCGAACAAAAATCTCACTGGATTATTACAATTAATGGCAAAATGAATGTTTGGAACTGATATTTCCTACTGACACACTACAGCAAAAGATAGAAATAACTGACTTAAACCCATTTTTTAGCTGGTGAAAATACTAGTGGCCTAAAACTTTTGCACAGTACTGTATATGACACGAGTTTTATGTAATCAAGAGGATTGAGTGGTTTGTTTACATAGTATCATGCAATTCAATACACCACTACAGTCAGAAATGCCAGTATTTATCAGTGATCAATCTGTGCTCAAATCAAGCTGTAGTCATAATACATATGTGCATTTGTCTTGCTTTTAAACTGGCAAATATTTTAAAATGCCTTTTGGGCATTCTGCTTGCCTGTGTTGCGAACTGTTTTGACAGGTAACCCAGACAAAATGTTATCAAATGACTGAATCAACCTGTTAGATTATTTTGACAATAGTCACGTCAACAATATGCATATTAACATGAATTTAGTGTAATAAAAGTAGTTTAACTTTTTCTTTGTAAAGTTACAGTTAATTTTAAAGGCAACTTTACGCTTAAACAGACTGGTTAACAGTTTACATCCAGTTTACAGTTAACAGTTTACAGAGTTTACAGCTTACATCTTTCATAGATGGACGCTGCTGTGTGTTAGGTTAAAAATGCATAAATACTTGGTATATATCAAACAATCTGTAATAACAGACAAAGCAATTGTGATCACGTAATAAACAAACAGTTACTCACACTTGTGTGGTGCGACATTGGATCCAATATAGTCAGCACAGCGTCCAATTTTAATTTCAATTTTCCTGAAAATCCTGCGCCGAATGTAAATTAATTTGTGGTAAAATGTAGTGAACAAAGGACCAAGATCTTACTGATGTGGTCTGGATCTTCATTAAAAGTAAAGTTCATCAAATGAAGTTTATTGTTTGGTGTCTGCGTAGACCTGCGTTTTCTGTTCTTGTCATTTACCTACGTGCATGAATCAGTGGGCGGGGCTAAACAGGCAGCGATGTAGAAGCAGGTGTTGATCTTCTTCTGCAGAGGCGGTGTTTAGACACACTATTACATCATAAAGTGGCACATTCCCCAACCTTTCGTTTTGGCTGATTGGCTTCAATGTAAGCTTACTAACGATAACGTTTTGAGATCTGAAACTTACAGAATGTTTTTATAGCACAATAACATTTTATATATATCAAAAGATCAAGAGAATTTTGATTTCTCAGTTAATGATCCTGCTAAATTCCTAAAACGACCATGAAGATGACAACTTTCTGTGATCAACATTAAGCAATAATGCTGTCAAATTAGTTTGAAGGGATAGTTCACCCAAAAGTGAAAATTTGTCATTGTTTTCTCACCCTTGTGTCATCCCAAACCCACAAGACCTCCATTCATCTTTGAAACTTCTGTCTCTCCATTGAAAGTCCATTTCACCAAAGCAATAATGTCACTTCAAAAAATTTGGATTAAAAACGATCATTTCACTGTTGTCATTATGAACAATTTTAAGCTTGAAAGTTTTAGTTGAATGAACTTTCAGTAGAGAGAGGCACATTTCTCTCAGCTTTCATTAAAAATATCTTCATTTGTGTTTTGAAGTTCTTATGAAAGTCTTATGGGTTTGCAATGACATGACGGTGTACTAATAGTATGATACTGTATTCAATAATGATAATTCAGAAGTGGGTGTTACATTTTGATATTTACAGTATATGGTTACATTTTGGTTTTAATATATATGGCAATAGCTACACTGAAACTATATTGGAGTGAATAATGACAAAAGGAAGTGACGTTTTGTTCAATGCAGTCTTCCAAATATGGTAACAGATGAAGAAACTGGAGAGCTGGAGAGATCCCAATGTCAATATTTTCCTGGACATCTCACAAACAAAATCTGCAAACTTTTACTTCCACCACCCAGGACTCCTGCCCAAACAGATAGTTCTCCTTCCCTCACTTGAAATTCATAATCTCTCTTTTCCTGCTCTTTTCACATCATTAAAAAGAGAAATCTATAATTATAACTTTCCAAACAGGCAAATAATGACACAAAAGACATAGATATTTGTATACCTAATGCACTGTCCTGCAGTTTAGTCGTAATTAATATAACTAAGGATATGATTCCCATCTTCTGTGTATCTTTCCTGGAGATGACAGTGCGTTCTGTTTACATTGACTACTAAAAGCAACATCCTGTTTTTTGTTGTTAACAATGCCAAGAGAGTGTGTTTAAGAGCATTGGAGGTTAAAAAGCCCTCTCAGCTAAGTTGTCTTATTAGTGTAGACCTTTTTTCTTGAAGTCTTATCTGGGGACTTGAGTCCCAGCTTCAAAATGATACAGCAGAATTCTGTCTTTGGTTTTAGGCCAAAGCAAAGGAACAAAATGTGAACAGCAGCAATTGCTCCAGGGCATCCCAGCATGACAGAGGAGAGAAAGCCATTTTTATAACATAATTAATGTATAGATGCATGCTTTGAACTGCATGCTTTAAGCTTAAACCATTATGATTCATTCTTCAACCTCAATTTCTAGAAGTCATCCAATTCCCACAACAGACACAAAGAGAAATGATCTCTTAAACAGTACTTGTGCTTTTGAATAATTGTATTCATTCACCACAGCAAGTTGTGACAACAAACCAGCCCACGTTTGGTCTTTGTTCAGTGCGTCAACTCTCGCAATGCTGTAATTAGTTCGAAATGGAGCCAGGAAGTCCATTTACAGCATATGGGAAATAATTGGTGGTGGTTATATTCTCTTGGGATCCTGTCTTTGATTATTCAGGGGGAAGATGAGCTCACTAAATGAAGTGCCAAGGAGCACAAGACTCAAATCACCTGGCTGCTTCAGTATGGCACCTCTTATTCTTCTCCCTGACAGAAAAATCTATGGCTGGTCACCACAAAACGATGTAATTTGCGTCTCTTTTCAGCTCAGGGAGCCCAATGCAGAGTCGCTATAATTGGCTTACTTTCCAAGTGTCATACATTGAGGGTGTGGAGAGAACATTGACTGGAGGGTTTATCTGACTTAGAGATACATTGTTAGCAAACCCTGAATCGTTTCTGCAGGATTCCATTTCTGCATTAAAAACAGATGGTAATATATATTTAATTTACTGTATAATACAGTATATGTAATACAACACTGACTTTTTTTTAAATACAATTTTAGATTTTTCTTAGAATTTTAAGCTTATCTAAATTTGTACTATACACATTATATGAAAGTCACAATTAGACGGTTATTAGCTCAAAACAACTCATAAAATATAATATGTAAATGTACAGACATTTAAAACTATATTTAAAAAGTTACAAAGAAACATGCCCACCAAGAATTTATTTGCTCAAAAACAAGAAAAAAAAAAAAAATCTAATATTAATACAATTGAAAATATCTGTTTTAATGTTCTGCAAAATGTAATGTATTCCTATGATGCATCATTACTCCAGTCTTTAGAATAACATGATCCTTCAGAAATCATTCTAATATGCTGATTTGGTGCTCAAGAAACATTTATTATTATTATTTGTTCTTTCTTATTATTCTTAATGAAAGCAGTTAATATTTTTGTGGATTCAATGACTTTTTTTCAGTGGTCTGTAGCATGAAGCCGGTTTCTGTTTTTACCAAGGTAAGTTCATGTTTAGTTTGAGCAAACTCAAGAATATGGGTTGGTTTTGAGCGGGTTTCGTTACCATGGTAACATATGCTACATGGCTACCCTGCTCTGCAGCAGGTTTTATTCTGGGTTACAGATCGGAAACCCAAACTGGACCAATCAGCTGTGAGCAAAGTGAAATCTGTCTGATGCAATGAAGCCACTCCCCCATATCTCTCGCTCCAAATTAAAGCAGTTAGAATTTTAGAGCCAAAATTGCCCGACTTTTGCGGCTACTTATTTATTATATTTTATTATATTAATTAAAATTGTTTATAATTCATATAATATATTCATATAGTTATTATATGAAGTGGCAATTAATTTTAAGCTTTGCATTTAAATTTAAAGTTAAATATAGATACATATAGATAAGCTTTAATATATCCAACTTTTAAAATGACTAAACCTATGTTTTCCTTTTGAGCTCTGTGTGAAACTATATAAGCAATTAAATTCAGTTGATTCCTTTGCACAGTCATATATTTTCTTTCCGCTGCCTTCTCAAACTTTTGCTGCAGCAGCAGTGTTTATTCCTGTCTTGTAAATTCATTTAAATTTATTACATTTTTAATAACTACATCTCTTAATCTTCAGCAGAAAAGTGCATTGCGCTGACTCTCATGAGGAGTGAATCCAGCTGACGCTTTGCTGATGCTCTCCACGTTTCGTGTGATTGGCTGTTTGCTGCACGTGTCACACTTTCAGGTGCACATGCTCCAGAGTTAATCACATTTATATCGAGCTTTGTGAGCCCGGTGAACCTGATCTAAACCAGGTTGGCTTTATCGGGTTTTGTCAAATCAGAACTTACTCTGCAACTCTGAGTTTCTTCATCTCGCTTCGTGCTACAGGCCACAGGAATTAATTAATTAATTAGTTTGTTTGTTTTTGTATGTTTCTTTGTTTATATATTTATGTGAGTCACTTTTGAACAATTGAACAATTTGATGAATAAAAGCATCAATTTCTTTAAATAAAAATTTTTATTTTTAATTTGTTTTGTCATTTTGCTACAATCCATATGCAAGTTAATGAGGCTATGCTCACTACATCTTGCATCTTGTTTTCTGTTATTATTTAATCATAAGAGGTAGTAAAAAAAATAAATAAATAAAAATAAAAATAAATAAATAAATAATAAAATAAAATAAATAATCCAAGAAAAAAGTTATTATAGATAGGGGAAAAAGCTACAATTATAGCCATGAAAAAAAAATTCTCAAATGCAGCAACAATATATCTTGTTATTATTATAATTAATTTGTAATATACAGTACTATTTTTAAAGTAAATATTAAGTAAATACAAATAATATGAAGTTTCTATATTTCAAAGAAATATAAAAGTGTGTTGATTAATGCAATAAATGTCTTACAAGATTTTCTGATATTGCTTTTACATTTGGCTATTTTGAAGCCATTTAGAAATGATGGTTATTACAAATGCAAAACATCAAGGAAGAATATGTTGGACTTATGCATCTAGGTAATAAGAACAGGACAAAATGTCCCTGGTATAATGATGAAATTATACATACAAATAGACTCTACTGTAATGGCATAAAATTGCTGGCACAGAATCCCTGCCAATGTCAGGCAACAGGAACTTATTAAACATCAGCAAGATGTTTTGCTGACTCCCATGATGCCCAGCTAAAGTGGCACCACATTTAGTTTAGCATGAAAAAGTATGAGGAATGTCAATTTTCAAATTACACTACTAAAGTAAAGGATCTGGGAATATTATTTAATGCATCTACTAAATGAAAACGATGTAAAAAATTACACCTTAATCAAATTGCCTGCATTGAGTAATAAGATCATATCATGTACATGAGATCCTATCATTGTGAGGAGAAAAACATTTGAAATATTATTTAAAATACCATTGCAAAATACCATTTAAAATACTTTTGAACTTCGCAAAATCAGGAACAAAATCTGACGTTTTTTTGTATTTATTTAACCATTCCTGTGATGTTGCATATAATCCCTCTCCCATGATTCTATGTAATGCCCCTTTTTAAATGCCATTGTGTTTTTTATTTATAATGACATAAATTCTTGTCGTAAATTCTTGACATAAAAACTCGACTGATGAAAATGGTAACACATCAAGAAGTGGAAAGATAGAAAATCAAAAGAAGCACACAGAAACTTGCAAAATGCTAAATTTTGAGGGGGGGAAATAATAATAAAAAAACTTTTTTGATTTCATAATTAATGCATGAGAGATTAAAGAGCAGGGATAGCAAATCTCTATCATTTTTATTTCAGATTGCTAGAATTCTTCCCATCCTCAAGTCCTCAAATGGCTTTATGATGCCTCCAAATGCCTCAAAATCACTTTCCATTTGGCTGCATAACCTTAATTCCTTCATATTTATTGCAGGATGTTTTTTTATTTATTGCCCCAACTGTTTCCTGCCACAGATTTAAGCATCAAGAACTAATTACCGTAAATTGTGCTCATTAATGTACCAGTGCATTAGTGTGACAATAATCTGCCCCACTCGTCCCCGCTCTCACTGCTGTGTGCACAGTGGCCACAGCTAATGTGAAATTCAACAGAGCCTTAAAATAGTGCTATTCTCTGAAGTAATATGAGATCTTGCTCTCCTGGAAGTGTGAGACCATATAATGAGAATTTTTTCTTTCCATGTAAATATTGCTGCACATCTTACAATGGCATTACTCTGGGCATGATTACACACACAGGATATTATTCTGTATATGTAGTCAAATATATAGGGAAAGTGCACTCCTTGAAGAGGACTACTGCATTCTTAGGACCTGGCATGAAAAAAGGAAGGAAAGGAAAGTGACATGTGGCCAAGTATGGTGTCCCATACTTGGAATTTGTGCTCTGCATTTAACCCATCCAAGTGCGCACACACAGCAGTGAGAATTGAACACACACACACCCACACCCCACCCACCCACACACACACACACACACGCACACGCACACACACACACACACGCACACACACACACACAGAGCAGTGGGCAGCCAATGCTGCGGCACCCGGGGAGCAGTTGGGGGTTCCTTGCTCAAGGGTCTCACTTCAGTCATGGTACTGAGGGTGGAGAGAGCGCTGGACATTCACTCTCCCCACCTACAATCCCTGCCGGACCTGAGACTCAAACCCGCAACCTTTGGGTTGACTCTCTAACCTGCCGACTCTCTAACCATTAGGCCACAACTGCCCACATAATATACCAGTAAATCCAAACAAAGCACAAATGCAAAAATATTATAGTATTTAATGCATAACATATATATATATATGTATATGTGTGTGAGTATATATAATTTTGTATAATATTTACATTTACATTTAGTCGTTTAGCAGATGCTTTTATCCAAAGCGACTTACAAATGAGGACAATAGAAGCAATCAAAACCAACAAAAGAGCAGCAACATGCAAGCGATATGACAAGTCTCGGTTAGCCTAACGCAGTACACGTAGCAAGGTTTTTTTTTTTTTTTTTTTTTTAAACAAGTAGATAGAATATAGAAAAGAAAGCTAGTGTTTTAGTTTTTTAAGGAAAGCTAGCAGTTAGAGAATAAATATGCAATTGATAGAGGGTCAAGTGTGTGTGTGTGTTTTTTTTTTTTTTTTAAATAAAAAGAAAGGAGATAGATAAAATAAAATTAGAAAAGAGAATGCTAGAGTTAGAGGGTCAAATAAAGATGGAAGAGATGTGTTTTTAGCCGTTTCTTGAAGATGGCTAAGGATTCAGCTGCTTGGATTGAGTTGGGCAGGTCATTCCACCAGATGGGAACAGTTAATGAAAAAGTCAGAGAAAGTGATTTTGTGCCTCTTTGGGATGGCACAATAATGCGGCGTTCACTTGCAGAACGCAAGCTTCTAGAGGGCACATAGGTCTGAAGTACTGAATTTAGGTAAAGGGGTGCAGAGCCAAAGGTGGTTTTGTATGCAAACATTAATGCCTTGAATTTTATGCGAGCCGCTATTGGTAGCCAGTGCAGATTGATGAACAGAGGTGTGACGTGCGTTCTTTTCGGCTCATTAAAGATTAATCTTGCAGCGGCATTTTGGATTAAGTGTAGAGGTTTGATGGAATTGGCTGGAAGACCTGCCAAGAGAGCATTGCAATAGTCACGTCTGGACAGTACAAGAGCTTGAACAAGGAGTTGTGTTGCATATTCCGAAAGAAAGGGCCTGATCTTCCTAATATTATATAAAGCAAATCTGCAGGACCGGGCAGTTTTAGCAAAGTGGTCTGAGAAATTCAGCTTATCATCAATCACAACTCCAACTAATATTGTATAATATGTATATATTTGTTGTAATATAAAATTTTACTTGGCAGGGCAAGTAAAAATTTAAACCACTGTTGAGCCCATATGGCCAAATCTTCAGTTGCCTCACGATTTGATTTGATTATGTTTATGCATCTCAATGCATCTTTTCCTCCAATTAGCAAATACAAAATAGGCCTATGAAAAAAATTGAATTAACAGTACTTTTTTTTTAATTTTACATCTAATTTACAGAAGCATTTAAGTAAGAATAATACAGAAATGTAATAGTCAAATGTAAGTATAATCATTGCATAGTCTTTAGTGTATTAATTACAATTAATAAAGCTACAAAATTTATTCAGTCAAGAGCAGTGAGTAATTCCCTCTTTTCTTTCGTTGTTTGAGTTGTATTATATTCAGTGTTGGGCACGTTGCTTTAAAAAAGTAATTATAGTTACTAGTTACTTCTCACAAATAGTAACTGAGTTAGTAACTGCGTTACATCATTATAAAAGTAACTAAATACCAGGGGAAGTAACTATTGCGTTACTTTAAAAAAAAAAATGTTCAAATGTCAAATAACTTGGATGTCCCCAATATTAAATATGTTAAATGAATGAAATGGACACTAAATAGAATAAATTATTATTATAAAACATTGTACATTAATCTACACTATTTATCTACTGATACTTAGCATCAGTTAGTCAAGCATTATAATATGATATTATGATAATTTAGCATTATATGATGATAGAACTTTAGTAATTAGAATAACCAAGTATGAATGCATATTTGTCATGTTGACTGAACTTAGGACTGGTGGTGGAGTTTAAGATATTGTTTGTCATTTTCTATAGTGTTTCTATAAAAAAGGGGAAAAAATTGATAAGATAACAAAACTACTACGAATTCTACTACTAATAACAATATAAAACGCACTAAGGATTAATGAGCTGCTGGGTTCATGAATATTAATCACGTAGTCTGCGGTCGCTCGAATTGATTTGCTGAAATCAAAACAGGGACGATAATAGGTGAGCGCCAGCCAATGAGATTGTCGTTTGTGCATTAGTTCCGCCCACAGAGAACCCGGCAGTTCTTAAAAGCTGAAGAATTCCAAAGGAACTCCATTATTTTGACAGGAAAATACAACAAATAATATCGTTTACATGTAGCGCGTCAATTATGCATGTTATGAAAGACTCTCTTGCTCTGTATCTTTGCGCGTGTGAGACAACGCGACGGCGAGATGTGCGCCTTCACACTAGAGTTTACGGTACATCAAATACAGCTACACTGCACATCCATTCAGATGAACTGAAAAATACAATTATAATAATATTATAATAAATTACAGTAATGCCGCATTTTATTGTCAGTAACGGTAACGGCGTTGCAACGGGGAAACAGTAATTCACTTGATTACTCGTTACTGGAAAAAATATGCCATTATTCCCATCACAGATTATATTAAAGATCTAAAACAGTAATCTAATCTAATATGTTACACATCAGATTTTTCCACAACTGTTTACGTTCAAGTAAAACAGCCTACCCATCAATGTTTACGCGAATACTCCAAAGACAGATAGCCTATATTTTGAAGTAATTCAGTGTTGCATGCTGAGAGGCAGCTTTCCGTCCGCGCGCGTCAGGTGTGTCAGTCAGCGCAAGTAACACATTGAGATCTTTTTTTGTGTCTTAGCCGATTGCGCTTAAAATCTCGTTTTATCATCAAGCACTTCCCGCATTATTTTCTCATTCATACATATTCTTTTCATAAAAAACTAAATGTGCCCAAATATCTTGCTTTATGAGAAGTTTATGCTTTGCTTCCAAAGGCATATGCAACTTTTCTTAATTAATATAGCCTATACTTTCTTATAATAAAACAGTACATTATATGATACGACTATTTAATTACATTTATGCAGAATCGTCTACATCAGCATCGCGATGCGTCATAAAAATGATTATACATTATACAAATTATACAAATGATTTGTGTACATTCATGCCAGTGCCCACGATAGCAGTGGTCCTCTCCAAGGAGCGTGCTCTGCGTTTGAGGGGAATGTATTAATAACTATGAAAATCACTTTACCCTTCATGAGCACTGAATTACACGCAGAAACAATCCTCCATCTTGTCACAGTCGATTTACGATGCATCTCTGAGGAAATCAAATCGCATGCAGATGTTGACACTCACGTTCCGCATTAATTGTAGGTATTAATAAAGACATAGGTGGATGCGCGTGCATGCGTAGTGTGATAATTAAAGAGCAGGTCTCAGTCTTCTGTCGCTCACTCTGCAGAGTTCAACGAATAACCTCGCCTGCTGCAGAAAACATGATGGATGAAATATTGCATGAGGATTGCTCAGCTCATTCTAATATAAATAAACGAGTACCTCGGTATGCCCTCTGCCATGTTCCACTTTTGCTCCCCGTGGCTGCACACTTGTCCACCAACTGCAGCCAGTCAGATTAATCGTTGGCAACATGGTTGCCCACACACAACTGGCAAAGTGGGTGGGCGACAGGTGTCATTTATAATGTATGGCTTCACTTGAGGGGGCGGCATGATTTCCAATTACACATCACACCTCTAGGGCCTCACTGTGTAATTATGCAAGAGAGGAAACCGGTACAGAAACTTAGGCAGATAAAACTTAGGTCAACTTAAACGGTTTTTGAAACAAAGTTGCTGTCAATTATTGCGCACTGAAAATTTAAAAGTCAGTATGAATATGCATATGTAAAGCGTCAATTAATTCTAAATAAAAAGTTGCTAAAACAGTGTTTTTATAGTAAGAGCAGCTATTAGAAACACTGTTACACTGTAAAAAAATCCAATTTTCGAAAAGTTCTACTAAACAATGTAAAAAAAAGTAGCCTGAACAAAGAATTTTTAGTAGAAGTCAGTTAAATTTTTTGTGTGGCCTGAACAAAAATACTCTAAACATGTTGCTAGCAAAAGTTGTTTTGTTTACCTTATACTCAAGTATTTGTTCACAACATATCCAGATGTTCTCCCAACTTTTCAAATTAAGTCATCTGAACAAACAATTTTACATTGAACAATTTTGTACAAGTTCCCAGCATGCATTGCAGTTCGAAAACATTTTATTTTAATTATTATTAAAATATTATCATTGTTTTAAATTTTACTGGCTTGTTTTATGTTTCTGCTGCTGTTGTCACTGTCAGTTAGCTGTCATGTGAATCAGAGTTCATATTTTTACTGATTTAAAATTTGTTGATCCTCACCATGGTTGAGAATCATGTGATGAGGTACTGTATATGTGCATCTCATTGCAATTTGTTTAATACATTTGTCTAATAGCATAAATTTTTACCTTTAGTTTTAAGAGGCAAATACTACCCGTATTATGTAGAAGGCTTTGAAAATAAACATAAATCTAAAAGAAAGAGGATTGTTAAAAAAGATTAGCATTGCTAAATGCTAAAAAAAAAAATATTTGGTTGCTCTAACAGATCTTTTAACACTCAGTAGACTGACTTTTATTCATTAGATGAACTAAAGTTTTTAAGTTGTCGGTTGCTAGTTGAGTTAACTTAAAAAGTTGATTGTGATAGGTTGCCTTATTTTTTGCCTTAGGTCAACTTTTTTTCTTTCTTTTTTTTTTTTTTTTTTTTTTTTAAGTGTAACTAAGCAATGTGTAACTAAGCAATGTGCTAAATTAACACATCTACCCCCGGTTTCACAGACAAGGCTTAAGCCTCATCCCAGACTAAAATGTAAGTCTGAGCTGTTTCAACTTAAAGAACCTTGCATTCACTGATCTTAAAATATATCAGTGCCTTTATTTTGTCTCAAGATGCACACCAGTAATGTTTTTTCTAAGGCATGTTTATTAAAATTAATTGAATGTCTTAATTGAGCCATGGTCTAATCCTGGCTGTGAAACCAGGCCCTAGATTTTGAAGACAAAGCAGTTTCAATGCAAATTAAATAGATAATTCACCCAAACATCAGAGTTCTGTTGTCAGTCACCCTCAGGGTTTTTTTTTTTTTTTTTTTTTCAGTAGAATGGAAAGGAGACTTTTTAAAAAAGATTTATATTCATCTCTTTTCCATGTTAAACAAGAAAAGAAAAAAAAGAGAAGAGAAGGGAAGGGAAGAGAAGAGAAGAGAAGAGAAGAGAAGAGAAGAGAAGAGAAGAGAAGAGAAGAGAAGATTAAAGGGCACCTATTATGCCCCTTTTTACAAGATGTAATATAAGTCTCAGTTGTCCCCAGAACGTGTCTGTGAAGTTTAAGCTCCAAATACCCCACAGATCATTTATGTCATTTTAAAAATGCCTATTTTGAGTGGAAGTAGAAACACGCTGTTTTTATACACGTGTCTTTAAATGCAAATGAGCTTCTGCTCCCTGCCCCCTTTTCCAGAATAGGGCTGTGCCTTTACAGCTCATATCTCAGGTACTTTGCTAAAACAAAACATCTGTTTGGTTTTGCTTATCATGTCTATCACGCTGAAATCATGCTTTTTAAAGCCATATCAGTTTAAACTTTTGACACAGTTTTCTGAGCACACACATCCGAAGTACGCACACAGAAAGTGACTGTCACACAGCATGTGAGTATTAAACCAAGTTCTCTTTAATGTCTTATTGCGCTATCAAACTAACAAATACACACAAGGTTAAGTTAAAACAGACATAAATTACAAAAACACAGTCCGTTATGTCTGTGAAGGTAAACAGCTGGGAATGAAAGCACATGTTTATATCGGATCTGTGTATTAAGTGACAGCAGCGTAATATACAGTACCTATACTGCTGTCTGCACTGTTAATTAATATGACTCAAAAAATAAAATATTAACAGAAAATCACTCATTGCTCTTGAATTAATAACTTCTATAGCTTCAATAAGAAGACATTTCTCACTTGAAAATGCAACTAAAAAATAACTTCCAGTTTTACAATTCATTTTAGTATTTACATTAATTTAAAAATGTACTAAACAAATATAAGCTATAATGTTTTTGTTATGTAAAATAATTGTTTTTCATATATTATTTTCAGACATGAGCAGACCTATATACTCACCTAGGCTAATTAACGTTACATGTTTAACAAACACTTACAAGCACGCACTTTGGCAGAATTCAATTTCGGTTTGCCCCGCCACTTGAAAATGTTCAGGCAAAAGGAAACGCCCATACTACGCAGCAATCATCCTTAATTGCAGAAATGTGGCAAAATATCTCTGGAGAGAACCTCAGATTATTAAATTCAAAAGTGCTTTCCATATTTGTTCAACATAGGCTATATTTGTCAACGCATATTTTTTGCAATGTCACGCATCAAGTAACGCTTCCATCCGCAACTTCATTCTGTTACTCCTTTCGAGCTGAATTTCACAAAATTGGTCAGCTCCCGACAGCATCAGGTGTTTTATTAATGGTGAGTAGAATTATTTATTTATTTCAATAAATGTAATCATTTAGATATTATTTAGGCTATAATATTATAAATCTGGTTGGTTTGTATTGGTGACATAATATGTAAATGATATGCAGCCCGTGAGACTTGCACTTGGACCATAGTGTGGCCCAGTGGAATAAAAGGTTGAGAACCACTGCTCTAGTGTGAACATAAACATGGCGGATTGTGTGCGGCTCACTCAGGGCATGGACCAGAGGCCTCATCTCCATTCAAAACGAGGGGGTGTCACAATTCAATGGCGAGGAGCGAGGAGACGGAGTAAACGTGAACAAAAAGACTTTAATAATCAAAACAAACCAAAGGGGAAACAGGGCAGGCACAACACAGGAACTGGTAGACATACGGAATGACGTAAGACACCGAACACTCGACACTGGGAAACACAGGGCTTAAGTAACAAGGAACTAAATGAGGGAATAAATGGGACACAGCTGGAATCAAACCAACATAAGGGGAAAAGGAACAGGAAAGACCAAATAAGGGCATAATCAAACACACGAGGGAAAACTAGGTAACGGGGAGCACACTGGGAGAAAAACAACAACAAGACAGGAACACAGGTCTGACATTACCTCCCCCTCCCGGAAGGCGTGTCCACGCGCCACATAACATCCAACGGGGAGGGGGGTGGGAGGAGGCCTCTAGGGACAGGCTTACACGGGACGGAAGGCCTCCAGGGTGGTAACCGACCCAAGGCGGATCAGGCAGTTCAGGATACCATGGCGGTGCGGGTAGTTCGGGGAGCCATGGCGGAGTGGGGAGCTCAAGGGGCCATGGTGGAGCAGGCAGTCCAAGGAGCCATGGTGAAGCAGGCAATCCAGGGAGCCATGGCGGAGCAGGGAGCTCAGGAGGCCAGGAGGCCAGGAGGCCCCCCCCCCCAAAATTCCTTGGGGGCAATTAAGGGTGTTGAGGCCCTCCATGGGTCAAGCATTGGAGCTGCAGCTCTTTCTGGGCCTGACGTGGGGGCAGGAGCCCTCTCTGGGCTTGATTCGGGGACTGGATCCCTCTCTGGGCTTGATTCGGGGACTGGAGCCCTCTCTGGGCTGGATTTGGGGACTGGTGCCCTCTCTTGGCTGGACTGGGAAACAGAGTCTCTCTCTGGGCTGAACGTGGGAACAGGAGCCCTCTCTGGACTGAACGTGGGAGCAAGAGCCCTCTCTGGTCTGGACTGGGAAACAGAGTCTCTCTCTGGGCTGGACGTGGGAACAGGAGCCCTCTCTCGACTTTGGTCAGGGGCTTTAGCCATCTCTTGACTCTGGTCAGGGGCTAGAGCCATCTCTCGACTCTGGTCAGGGGTTAGAGCCATCTCTTGTCTCTGATCAGGGGCTAGAGCCATCTCTCGTCTCTGGTCAGGGGCTAGAGCCATCTTTCATCTCTGGTCAGGGACTTGAGCCGACACTGGAGCGGACTCAGGGGCTGGAGCTGACACTGGACCGGACTTAGGGACTGGAGCCCACAGTCTCTTCCTTCGTATTCTTCTTTTTTGGGTTGATGTGAAGGAGACAGCTGCCGTCATCCTAGGGCTAGTCACTGGAGCGGCTGGCGGCCTTGACTTCGGAGTGGCCGGTGAGCATGACTTTGGAGCGGCCAACAGTTCTGGGCTGAGGACTAGGGAGGAGCTTAGGAGAACTCGGGGAAGTGCAGGTGGAACGGAGGGAGTGGGCTCATAGGAACCGTATGTGGAGGGTGCTGGCTTGTGGTGAGCAGGAGCGTTCACATGCTTCCGGATGGAAGGAGGATGAGGATCCTCCACAACAACAAAGAATTTGGAACCATTTAAATCAAGAACAAAATTTAGAAAATCCGCTACGGGTCTGCGGCAATCGTCAGGAGTCAGGAATTGAAACAAATTATCATCTTTTAGTCCCATCTGGAAGCACGCATTAATCATTGAATCGCTCCATCTCACCAGGTGGATCACGCTCAGGAACTCCTCCACATACTGCTCCAAAGGCCGTCCCTCTTGCTGTAACTTGAAGAGATAGTCCTCTGCCCAGTTCATCTTGTTTGGTTCAGTGTTCTGTCACAATTCACCAGTGAGGAGTGAAGAGACGAGGAGTAAACTTCAACAAAAAGACTTTAATAATCAAAACAAACTAAAGGGGAAACAGGGCAGGCACAGCACAGGAACTGGGAGACATACGGAATGACATAAGACACTGAACGCTTGACACTGGGAAACACAGGGCTTAAGCAACAAGGAACTAAACGAGGGAGTAAATGGGACACAGCTGGAATCAAATGAACATTATGGGATCAGGAACAGGAAAGACCAAATAAGGGCATAATCAAACACACCAGGGAAAACTAGGTCACAGGGAGCACATTGGGAGAAAAACAACAAGAAGACAGGAACACAGGTCTAACAGGGGGCATGTGCCCCCTATGATTTTTGAGCTGATTGGATTTTGAATGCAGCTTCCAAAAGACAAAAAAATAGCCACATATTATACACACACAAAGTTCGGGCATGAAACTCTAGATGGTGCAGTCCGATGTCCGATAGATCTAACTCAATATGATATAATGAAATCATTATCACATGGAACAGCTGATTTGTTCTCTCCTGTATCAGTAAAGTTGTATCCAATAAGCTCACTGCTCAACATTCAAATACTTGTCAGTGTTTGCTGTAGCAGTAGCAGCGCACTTCAGAAACATCTGAAATCAACATTAAGTTAAGTGAATGCTCTTCTAATCCATATCGCTGTGTGTATTGTGTGGTCTGACTAATATAATTAAAAAATGAGCAACCATAAACAAGGTTAAAATAAGTGTCATGTAAGCAGTTTGCATCGTATGCAGGACTGAAATATTAAGCATATTAGCAGCAGCATTTACGCATCTGTGTTTATACAGCTGGAGCAAATGCAGTCTAGAGCATGAAATCACTCTAAGGACACGCTGATAGTAATAGACATAAATACAGGCTAAATAAAATAAGCATTCTTGTGTAAGCATTTTAACCGGGGTATGCTATATTCAGGGGCGCAATCTTAATGTCACGTTGTTAAATCTAAGGTTGATGTTTTATCAGCTGTGCTGAGTGTGCGGTTGATTTCAGCTGCATGCAGCGTCAAAAGCACACGCTTTTATCGATCCTAATGGATTTATACAATTGGAGAATATTGTTATATTAATGACAGATATCAAATTAATAATTTATGACATTTGCTCAGGTGGGTGCTGGGGTCTTATCTATCGGATTGCAATGCATATTCTTGTTAACACTTGTGAACATTAGACATAGTGCACATCTGATTAGAGTTAAGCCCGGTCGGCATGGTAGCCCAGGCTCACATAGCCCATAGGTCCAATAGATCTAACTCAGTATGACATAATGACATCATTATCACATAGCACAGTTGATTGTATCTCTCCTGTATCGGTAGCCAATGAGGTCGCTACTCAACATTCAAATACTTGGCAGTGTTTGCTGTAGCAGTAGCAGCATACTTCAGAATCCTCCACCTTCCTTGACTCCACCTGTATAGATCTGCTATGGGGTGATCATGTATGCTATGGGGGTTATTCATATATGTCATATGTGCAGCAGCAATATTCTTTACATGCTCACATCAACATGTTGTAGGTGTATTGCAGCAGCACAGCAGCAGCAGATCTATTCTGCCAAGACCAAATACATTAACATTGTCATGTACATTCCCATGCAAATTACTCAGTGAGTTTACTCTCTTGATATTACAGTTTTCACAAAAATATCAAGCAACAAAAACTGTTATTAATAACTGAACACCAATAATAACTGCACAAAATCAGCATTTCAGAATGCTTTCTGAAGGATCATGCAACACTAAAGACTGGAGTAATGGCTGCAAAAAAAATTCAGCTTTGCCATCACATTTTAAAATTTTAATGTTAAGTTATTTTAAAATTAATTATCTCACAATATGCAATAGTTACTGTAATCAGAGTCAGATGGACCCTGTCTTTCTATCCACCAAATGAGTCCATAAACTGATATTTGTGAACCATTTACAACAGCTAAATAAATAAACACACACACACACACACACACACACACATACATAAATAAATTTGTCTACTACAAAAAAAATGCACTTCAAAAGATAATTGTGTCAGTGCAATTTTTCAGCATGGGTTCATGGGTCCACACTAGCTCCAAAACTTTCATGTTCCATGGAAGAGGATCTCACCTAGATCCTTTTCACTATCATTGGACCAGGAAGAGAAAGAGACAGATGTATTACAGATTAAAGGATTAGCGTAAAACCTGCCTCTAACTCCTAATTTGAAAGCCTTAAGCCTCTATCAGAGCCTAGAAGGGTTTATCCAAGGTGCTGATCTGGCTCATCCATGCTTGTTAAGAGAGCTAGATCCTGACAAAGCCACATCATAAAGCTAGGGAGATTTTGCCAGAGACCATATTACTGACATGATTTTTCTGAGTACTGAAGATGATACTGCGGTCTTTGCTGCCAGTGACCTCATGAAATTTACCAATATGAGAAAAACTGAATGGATGAAAGGACCTTGAAGTGCTGTGGGAACCACCTGTGTCAACCCCGACATTGCAACAGGGAACATGAATTGTGACCAACTGACTTTTTTTTAATCATATTTTGTACTTCCTGAACTTAAATTTAAACTTAAAAAAAAAAAAAAAAAAAAAAAAAAAACATTTGAACATTTTGAAATGACCCTATTACTGCTTTCTGGTGTAATTTCTCCTTGTGACCACCTGGGCCAGTATCACAGTAGTCCAGTAATTGGTGCAACAGATGGATGCAGCTAAACCACAAACTGCACAAGACCCACTTTCACCTGGTAGGTGGGTTAATGTGGCTCTTATTTTTTGTGGCCTAGAGGAAAATGACAAGTTGGATATATTGTAATTACTCAGCAGCTAAAAAATCTTGACTTCTGAAGTGGACTAAATTTCGTGTCTGAAATGTAGTCTGATAGGAACATGGCTGAGAAATTCTAACAACTTTTCTTGCAATAATTAGACTTGTGGATGACATGTAGGTTACCTATTAGAGTTGTGTCTCATGGGCTCTGGCAAGAACTGACATGACTGAAAAATGTTTTGAAGAAAGAAATGTCAAGTGAGTTGTGCTAAAAGCACACAGTTTTATCCGAAACAGAATCAGAATCAGAATGAGCTTTATTGCCACGTATGTTTACACATACGAGGAATTTGTTTTAGTGACAGAAGCTCCACAGTGCAACAGAATGACAGCGACAAGACAAGACACAGATAATAAAAAGAATAAAAAGAATAATATACAAATATACAAAATAGACAATGTGCAAAATAGCAAAAAACACCATATATGATATAGACAATTATGTATGTACAGTTATGATATGTGCAAATTTGAAATGTAAATAAGTATGTGTGTTAAATATTGTATTATAGTGTTGTGTGTTCCGCGTTTATTGTCAAGTGTTCATGAGATGGATTGCCTGAGGGAAGAAACTGTTCCTGTGTCTGGTCGTTCTGGTGCTCAAAGCTCTGTAGCGTCGACCAGACGGTAACAGTTCAAAGAGGGAGTGTGCTGGATGTGAGAGGTCCAGAGTGATTTTCTTAGCCCTTTTGCTCACTCTGGATAATTACAGTTCTTGGAGAGTGGGGAGGGTTGTACCAATGTTTCGCTCAGCAGTCCGGACTACCCTCTGTAGTCTTCTGAGGTCAGATTTGGTAGCTGAGCTGAACCAGACAGTTATTGAAGTGCAGAGGATGGATTCAATGATGGCGGAGTAGAACTGTTTCAGCAGCTCCTGTGGCAGGTTGAACTTCCTCAGCTGGCGAAGGAAGTACAGCCTCTGCTGGGCCTTTTTCACAATGGACTCAATGTGATTGTCCCACTTCAGGTCCCGGAAGATTGTGGTGCCCAGGAATCTGAATGACTCCACTGCAGTCACAGTGCTGTTCATTATGGTGAAGTCCACGGTCATCTCTACTTTTTTGAGCATGTTCAGCTCCAGGTTGTTGAGACTGCACCAGATAGCCAGCTCTTTAACCTCCTGTCTGTAAGCAGACTCGTCACTGTCCTGGATGAGGCCGATGAGTGTGGTGTTGTCTGCAAACTTTAGGAGCTTGACAGAGGGGTCTTTAGAGATGCAATCATTGGTGTACAGGGAGAAGAGTAGTGGGGAGAGAACACAGCCCTGAGGGGCACCAGTGCTGATGGTGCGGGTGCTGGATGAGAATTTTCCCATCCAGCACCCGCATCTCACTAGCTGCTGCCTGTCTGTCAGGAAGCTGGTGATCCACTGACAGACGGAGGTGGGCACGGAGAGCTGAGTTAATTTGGGCTGGAGGAGTGATGGGATGATGGTGTTAAAAGCAGAGCTGAAGTCAACAAACATGATCCTCACATAAGTCCCTGGTCTGTCCAGATGCTGCAGAACATAATGCAGTCCCATATTAACTGCATCATTCACAGACCTGTTTGCTCTGTAGGCAAACTGCAGGGGGTCCAGTAAGGGTCCAGCGATGTCCTTCAGATAAGCCAAAACCAGTCTTTCAAATGATTTCATGGCCACAGACGTTAGAGCCACAGGTCTGTAGTCATTAAGTCCAGTAATTTTGGGTTTCTTTGGGACAGGGATGATGGTGTAGCGTTTGAAGCATGAGGGGACTTTACACAGCTCCAGTGATCTGTTGAAGTTCTGTATGAAGATGGGGGCCAGCTGGTCAGCGCAAGTTTTCAGACAGGCTGGTGTCACACCGTCTGGGCGAGGTGCCTTTCTTCTCTTGTTCTTTCTGAAGACCTGATGCACGTCATCTTCACTGATCTGAATTGCAGGTGTGGGGGAGACGGGGGTTGCAGGAGGTGTGAATGGTGTGAATGGTGATGAATCTGAAACTGATAACGTTTTATTACACTGGCTGTTGCACATATTGAACTTAGAAATGAAATCTCTGGTGAGTGGTGCAGGTTAACACTTTACTGTGTTTGAAAATAACATACAGTACCACCTACATTAAACAACAGTGTTAACATCACAAATGTAAGGTAAGAAAGCATTTTCTGAGGCAACCATGCCATTTTAGCTTTCTTCTACAAGTCTTTGACCTTTTAACATTATTTGTGTTTCACGGGACTTGTACCCAAGTCCTCTGTATCGTGAGTGCAACACTGTATAAGGTGAGCTACCAAGCAAGTTTACTATGCTAGAAAAGCCACAGATATGGCTGTGACAAATATTTATCATAAAATTCCCAATTAAAACAAGAATATTGCATTTCAATAATAGCTGGTTTTCCCTGCACACTATATTATACCACCCAAACATTCACAAAAGTAAGCCCACATTTTAATTATGCTCCCTTTCAATAGTACAGTAGTACAGTAGTTTTTGGAGGACATCCTCTGGTCATGAAATGCATGAATTTTAAGCAGAGCAAAATAATGGACAACCTTTGCCTCAAGTGTTTAATTAACATATGAATAGGGTCTTTCACCTGCATGCTCGGCCCCACTGGAACATCTGTCCGATTCCTCTATATCTAGCCCACAGGTTATGACTATCTAGAGTGACTTCTCTTTCCACTGACGTCTGACTCAGGGCTCACTCAAGAGCCCCTGAGGACTCATTAGCAAGACAAAGCAATAAGATTTCAACTTTCAATTTCTTGCCATCTCGGACAGATGGACAGACAGCCTAGGCAGAAAGAACATAAAATACTGATAATCCATGCAGTGTCTTTAAATTCCCTTGATCCTAAGCCCCCATGAGAAATGGAGTCAGCTACTGTCGTGAAGCTGTCAGTAGAGCACTGACACCTTTGAAAAGTGAATGGGGGACCATTTTGACTATATATTGGCTCATGATCATTCAGCATTTATCATAAATAAATAATCATCAATGAGTTTATTAGCATGAATTGTAGTGTTTGAGGTATGAAATTTAAAATAACTCAAAGACAAAGTTCTCATTGCTAATATTAGAGCACATTTCACAATCAGCCAAACCTTTGTTGTTGTTTAGGTCAAATTAATTTACTTAAAGGGTTACTCCACCCCAAAATGAAAATTTTGTCATTAATTACTTACCCCCATGTCGTTCCAAACCCGTAAAAGCTTCGTTCGTCTTCGAAACACAATTTAAGATATTTTGGATGAAAACCAGGAGGCTTGTGACTATCCCATTGACTCCCAAGTAATTACTACTGTTAAGGCACAGAAAAGTATGAAAAGCATCGTCAGGATAGTCCATCTGCCATCAATGGTTCAATCTGAATTTTATGAAGCGACGAGAATACTTTTTGTAAGCAAAGGAAATAAAAATAACGACTTTATTCAACAATTCGTCTCCTCTCTGTGTCAGCGTAGCGCCATTTTGGATATTATCCACTGAACGCAAGCAGCGTACGCTCTTCTGTATCAGCCGCAACACAAGGATACGCTATTTTCGTTCAGATAAAAGCGTAAATACACGTAGAATACATATCCTTGTGTTGCGGCTGATACAGAAGAGCGTACGCTGCTTGCGTTCAGTGGATAATATCCAAAATGGCGCTACGCTGACACGGAGAGACAGAGAGGAGACAAATTGTTGAATAAAGTCGTTATTTTTATTTTCTTTGGGTACAAAAAGTATTCTCTTCGCTTCATAAAATTCAGGTTGAACCACTGATGGCAGATGGACTATCCTGACGATGCTTTTCATACTTTCATGTGCCTCGACAGTGGTAATTACTTGGCAGTCAATGGGATAGTCACAAGCCTCCCGGTTTTCATCCAAAATATCTTAAATTGTGTTCCGAAGACGAACGAAGCTTTTACGGGTTTGGAACGACATGGGGGTAAGGGATTAATGACAAAATTTTCATTTTGGGGTGGAGTAACCCTTTAAGGAAATATCTTTACTTGAATTTAATTTGAGAAGCTGATGAGAAAGAATCATACTCATTGTAAAGCGCAAATTAAAAAAACACAGATGAAGCCAGATCATCACTGATTAATGACCAACGCAATCTACCAAGAACAGCACACATTAGTGTAGGGTCACATTCAAGCAAAGTCGATGATAATCAGCTGTGGGTAATCTAAAAATATAGGCACAGTTGGGTTAAGACATTTTGGGGGGACATTAAATAATGGCAAAAATACCAGTGAACTGACTACAGCAAACTTTATTTAAATAGTTTCATCCCATAAATTGTGCATCTGAAAGGGAAACACTTACAAACACAGAGGTCAATCTTAGCCACAAAAATAGCTGTGTCCATGCCTTTTCATCCCTAATTTTTCACTGTATTTAGTAAATCCTGACAGTATTTTTTATTTTTATTTATTTATTTTTTTTTAACAGCAAGAGAGGGTTTGCACTGATGCAAGCTGTTAGTAAATCTGGCCCTTAAAAAAATTAATGAATGAATATTGTTTTCTTTATTTACATGTAAATGGTTCAGTGTTATGTGTTTCATTTAGACAGATGCTAACATTAGATGTGTCAAAGCAAATGTTATTTTTATTTATTTTTTTTCTCTCTTCCATTTGTCCTGTTGTCAGGAGTAGATTAAACATGTAGAGTGTGCCATAAATTGAGTCAGTGATTATAATGGGTATTGTTTGCTTTTGATGCAACTCAATGCTCGCGTCCGGTGTGACCAATAGTGTAATAATGTAAAACTATTTGTTGATGTCTTTCTCTAGAGGCAGTGATATGTGAATGCATTTTCCTTTGTGACATCATAAATCCAACAATATCCAATAATAATCCTTGGCAAATGAATATGAATGCAATATTATATCATTACACTGGATTTTACTCTCTATAGATGCAACTAATTTTGCTCCATTTTACAGAGAGATCACTACATGATGGCGCATTCTACTTTAGATAGTTATCTTGGCAATTAAAAATAAAAAATAAAAAAAAATCAGGTATTATTACTGAGAAGTCAGAGCATAAAACTATTAGAGACCACCATTATGTGACCATCATTAGACTCCCTTTGATTATATAACACACTACACATTCTGTTCAAACTTGATGGTTGAATAAGGGAGGTGAAGGTTTATCTGTGAAAAGTGAATATCTGTGTGAAAAAAAAATAATAATAAATTAAATAAAAAAAAATAATCATTTTCTCAACCTCATGATATCCCAAACCTGTATGATTTATTTGATTTATTTATTTTTTATTTATTTATTTATTTTTTATTTTTTTGTTGTTGTTAACAATTGTTTATTGAAATTTTCTTCTAGGAACAGTTGTATAAAACAAAAAGCAGCTATACAAATTTAGAACCCACCCCTGGTAGACTTCAAAGAAAAAATAAATTAAATTAAATTAAATTAAATTAAATTAAATTAAATTAAATTAAATTAAATTAAATTAAACCAATAAAATAATTTTTACATAGATTTTAGAAAAGATGACACAACATTAAAAGCTGAATGCCATAAATTTACAGTTTTCACATTAGATCCATGTATACGAGAAGTTGAGAGTTCCATCGAGATAATGTGCAACAAATACACAGTCCAGGTTAGTCTGTCCATTGTGTGAGGAGGATTCCAACGGTTGACTAACAATTTTTTTCCTGCTGTGAGAGCAGCTAACAGTAAACATTTTTGTTGGACGGACAAGGTGAAGTCCCAAAAGTCATTCATAAAAAAATTGCGCGGAGTCAATCATATCTTAGTACCCAACAAATAGTCAAAGTCAAAGTCAAAGTCAAAGTCTGCTTTATTGTCAATTCTGCCACATGTACAGCACATACATACAGAGATTTGAAATTGCGTGACTCTCAGACCCATGGTGCATACAGTTAACAATAAAACACTAACAGTAGACGTAGAATGCAGATAAATACAGTTTAAAATATAAAAACAAACTATACAGATATACAAATAAGGACATTGTAGAAAAGAGTTAGATTAAGTGGCATAAGGCACATGGCAGATGAAATGCAAATCGGTTAAATAAATAAACAAAACTAAAAACAAAACTGTGCAGATATGAGTGTAGTGCAAAAAGAGCTTAACAAAACGAAACTGTGCAGATATAAAGAGTGTAGTGCAAAAATAGCTTATCAGGCTGTTTAAAGTGACAGAAGAGGTAGTTGAGTGGGGTCAGTTCAATACTGACTGAGGTAGTGGGCAGTCCAGTGGTGCACTAAGTGACTGGTGCGGGTCACAGTGTGTAAGTGGGGGGGGGGGGGGGGGGGGGGGGGAATGGGGGTCAGAGTTCAGTGGTGCGTGGGGCAAAAGAGGGGAGGGGGGGCAAGGTCGGGAGGGAGTTCAGCTTCCTGACAGCCTGATGGATGAAGCTGTCCTTCAGTCTACTGGTCCTGGCCTGGAGACTCCGCAGTCTCCTCCCTGATGGCAGCAGACTGAAGAAGCTGTGTGTCGGGTGGGTGGGATCACCTGCAATGCAGAGGGCTTTGCGGGTGAGACGGGTGTTGTAGATGTCCTGGAGGGAGGGGAGAGAGACACCAACAATCCTCTCAGCTGCTCTCACTATGCGTTGGTAGGTATGATAGGTAGGTATGATAGATATAAATATGATAGGTCCTGTGAATCCAAAAAGGTGAGAGAGAGGGGCACTCCCCAAAAAAATGCAAAAACGTGCCTAAAGCTCCTTGGGAACAGAGATTACACTTAGGAGAAGACGACAGATTCATATAAAAACGTTTCATTGGAGTCAAGTAAACCCTATGCAGCAATTTCCAATTAATCATTTGGTGATTAGGGTTTTTAGAAGACAGTTTAAACACCCCATACCTGATCCAAAAATAAAACATGCACATCCTCATTAAGATCCTTAGCCCAAACAGTTGTAATAGATAAAGGTTTGTATGAATGCTCAAGAAGAAAGAGATAGACGACTGAAGCAGAGGAGGGAGATTCCTCAGAATGAAGGATTAGTTTGCGCAAAGGGTGAACAGGCAGTTGAGAGTTCCAAGGCACCCCATATGCCTGTAGGGCCGATCTAATGCACAAATACATAAAAAAGGAGGTGCCTGGCAGATTATATTGAGTTTTGAGATTCTGGAAGGATTTTAAACCACTGTCACCATAGATATCTCCCAGAGTGTTTACTTTATTATGAGTCCATTGCGGACAATGAAATGGAGTATTGCCTGACAAAAGATTATTATTATTATTGTAGAAAATAGGCGAATGCCTATGCCATATTGTAACTAGTTGTGAACATCTTTCAAACATCCCTCCATGTGGAGAGGAGGTGGGTTACAATGGCACCAAACCGAGATTTACACTGCCTAAGTGGAACCCCCGAAAAAAAAAGATGCTTCAATTTATACGGATAAACAATAGATTCCTCAATTGCTCTCCAAGACACAGAAGTGTCAGGATCAAACCAAACTGATGAAGGGTGGAGGGAAAAGGCTTGAGCATACAGTCTATAATTGGGGAAAGAAAGACCTCCATGTAATCTACATCATTGTAAGGTAGTCAGTTTAATACGAGGACGTTTCCCATCCCATATATACCGTGAAACACATGCATCAAGTTTGTTCCAGTAGCCAACCGGTGAAGCAAGAGGAATCAAGGAAGAAAAGAAATTAATACGTGGGAGAACATTCATTTTAATCACTGATATACGAGCCTGAAAAGAAGTAGGAAGACGAGACCAATTTTCCAAATCTGAAGATACTTTGGCTAGAATACTATTATAGTTTTTTGAGACGATTTCCTGCAGGGAAGGAAAAACATCTATCCCCAAGTACTTAAAGTTTTTAACCAATGGGATAGATATAGAAAGGGACATGGAATCAATTTTAGAATTGAGGGGAAGTAAACATGACTTACTCCAATTAATTTTAAACCCAGAGAAAGATCCAAAATGAAAGTGAAAGTCGTGACGTATTGTCAAGTATGGTGACCCATACTCGAAATTGGTGCTCTGCATTTAACCCATCCAAGTGCACACACACAGCAGTGAATAGTGAACAAACGCACACACATACCATGAACACACACCCGGAGCAGTGGGCAGCCATTGCTCCAGCGCCCGGGGAGCAATTGGGGGTTCGGTGCCTTGCTCAAGGGCACCTCAGTCATGGTATCGAAGGCAGAGAGAGTGCTGTTCATTCACAATCCCCACCTTCAATTCCTGCCGGTGCGAGAATCGAACCTTCAGGTTACAAGCCCAACTTCCTAACCATTAGGCCACGACTTCCCATGGTCAAATGGTCAAATAAATTCAACACATGAGGAATAGAATGTGACGGCTTCTCCAAAAACAAAAAGACATCATCAGCAAACAAAGAAATATGATGATGAGTATTCCGTATAATTATGGGCGAAATAGTTTCAGACTGTCGGACCGCTTGAGCTAAGGGTTCCAAGGATAGGGCAAATAACAGAGGAGAAAGCGGGCAACCCTGACGAGTATGTCAATGTATAAAGAATGGGTTAGAGCGAACAGCACCTGTGAGAACAGTGGCTGCTGGATTGGCGTACAGAAATTTTATCATATTTATGAAACTCTAGCTGGTCGAAAGCTTTCATCGCATCTAGAGATAATATTGCGCAATGGAAGAACGAACTATTCGTTGAATTAATAATATGATATAACCTGCGTAAGTTATCTGAAGCTGAGCGAGATTTAATGAATCCTGTTTGGTCATGATGAGCTAGCCTATTCATAAATTTCTCTAGATGACGAAATAGTACTTTAGCATACAATTTAATATCAGTCCCTATCAAAGAAAGTGTCCGGTAACTAGAACAGGAAGTCGGATCTTTATCTTTTTTTTAACAAGAGAGAAATAACAGCCATATTAATAGATGGGTGAAATGAGCCATGAGTAACTGAAAAGTTTATCATATCTAACATGAGGGGGCCTAAATCTGACCAAAAAGTAGTATACAATTCGATTGGAATACCATCTGTGCCTGGGGATTTCCCCTTGTTCATAGATGGGATTGCTGACTCCAGCTCCTGAAGAGTGATCGGTTCAGCCAGGTATTCCGAAACAGAATCTGACAGCCTAGGTAAATCAAGGTTGGACAGAAAATATGCAAAAGAGTCAGGGTCACCATCAGCAGAAGAAGTATGAAGGTTAGAGTAAAAAGAGTGGAAGGCGATATTAATCTCTTTTGGGTCTCTCATAATGAGCCCAGATTGGGATTTCACTGCTGAAATATTAGCAAACTTTTCACTGTTGTGTAATCTTAGAGATAAAAGGTGGCTTGGTCTACTCCCTTGAAAATAGTAATTCTACCTGGATCTTTGAATCAGGAATTCTGCCCTGAATCTCAGTAATGAATTGAGTTCGGACCTAACCGCCATGATTTTACTGAGTGTATTGTCTGAGAAACAACATTGATTATCTCTAGTCAGATTCTGGAGCTGTGATTCCAGTTCAACTATCTTTTTGTGTCGGTTTTTCTGAAGGACAGAGGAATATGAAATTGAGTTATTCCTTATAAATCCTTAACTGCATTCCAAAGTGTTCGCGGATCATCCACTGAACCTTGGTTAATTTCAATAAACTCAGCAAATTTATTTCTGAATTGACTGCAAAAGTTTTCGTCCTGTAACAATTTAGGGTTAAATCACCATCTAGTGGCACGAGATAATCTGCACAAATTTCCATCATGATCCGACAGAGATAAGGAACAGATATCGGCAACACGAACAGCTGAAGATAAAGAAGTAGAAATTAAAATATAGTCGATTCACGAATAGGATTTATGAGTAGCAGAAAAGAAATTGAAAGACTTAGCAGAAGGATTAAATAAACGCCAACTATCCACCAATGAGGATGAGGTTACACATTGACGAAGTTTGTCTGAACAAAAAGCTTTAGAGTGTGATTTTTTTGGTCCAGATCTATCTAGGATATCCGACATTACAGAATTCGTATCTGCACCAATACAATTTCAAAATCCGATAATTTCAAGAGATAGGTTGACAAAACAGAAAAAAGTAGGGTCAGGAGTGCAAGGGGCATAAACTGAAAGAAATACAATATTCCTATTCTCCACTATTGTTTTTATATGTGTTATTCTACAATCTGTATGACAACCTTTATCTAAAATAGTAATATTTAAAATCCTCCACACCAATTTTAGGACACCCTTGGTTTTAGTATCTGAAGATGAGTGAGATACCACTTCATAAAACTTATTATTACACCTGCGTATATCCTCCTCTTTCAAATGGGATTCTTGAACTAACACTATATCAATCTTTCTTCTTCGCAAAAAAATCCAGAAAACCTATACGTTTGTGAGGGCCATTTAAGCCATTAATATTGCAACTCAAAATATTAAGGTCAGTCATAGGTATCGAACAGAATTACTGCATAATAAGACAAAATACAATTTGAAAATAAAACCAGTTGATTCTACCATTAAACCACTCTCCACCCCACCCTTCCCATCGCTATTCAAAAAAAACATAAACACATTCCCATGAACTATGGCAGATCAAACCAAGAACAAACCTTAATCTGCCAGCACCCCTTAATATGATCCATGGCATCAACAAAAACCTGCACATTACTGAAGCACCAACATTGGCCCCATAATCACATATTGACTAGGTAGTATCTCTATTTAAAAAATAAAAATAAAAAAAAGGAGAGAGACGGAATACAACTAAAACGTAAATAAAATAACATCATAATCAGTAAGTGATACTGTATGCACAATGAAAGCTTCTAGTAACTATGAATTAAGAAGTGAACATTAAAGTGATCAGTGAAAGACAGTCACTTAACCATTTAGAGCATCTCTTCTCCGGTTAGACAGCAAATGTCCAGCTGAAGCTCACTGAGAGTTGGTGGATGAATGGGATCTGAGAAAAACTCTTGCTTCTTCTGGGGAGTATAGCATTTTAAGTTCACCTTGATTGAGAATGACCTTCAGCGTTACAGGATAAAGAAGAAAATTCTGGATGCCAGCTTCTCTCATTTCCTTCCTAATTGGCGCAAATGCACTTCTTCTTTTTGCGGTGATCAGAGGAAAATCTAGAAAGAAAGACAGCGTTGCTCCGTCGGATGTTTTCACCGGGGCATGAAGTCTGGCAACCCGCAGAATGAGCTCCCTGTCTGTGTACTGCAACAGTTTAAAGATGAAAACCCGTGGTTTAGCGCGATCTAAGGACAGCCTTGTGTATAAGTGATGTGCTCGCTCCACTTCAATCTCTTTGCCCGCCAGAGAGGGTAGCCACGTCGGTAGCAATCTTTTCAAAAAGCCCATAGGGTCATCCTTTTCGGAACCTTCAGGCAATCCAACCAGACGCAGATTGCTGCGCCTATTCCGATCCTGTAAATCCACAACCTGTTGCTCGTGATCTGCGACAACTTTCTCTTTGACAACAACAATCTCCCCTGTAAGAAGATCCAATTTAGAGCATAGCAACTTCATACAACTGCATTTTCCTTTCCAACCACAAAGTGGAGCTACACTAGTTAATAAAGCTCTGGGTTATGTACAGTATGTTTACACTGTATGGGTTTGATCTAGAGTTTAGGCCTACATTAGATCCATTATCTAGAAATGACTAGAAGAACTTAGCCATTGAGAGCAAGGTGCTTATATTCACATTACCTAAAACAAACTCCTTGCAAATTAGTGTGTGTGCACCTACCTATACTGCATGACACATTAGTCTTATATGTAATTATATGTCATTGCTAACATTAGACATAATTTTAGAGGAGTGCTATGGTAAAATCTATATGAAATATTAGCCTACCATAGAAATTCAGACCACAGATAATCAGTTGCTCATGAACGTACATCCCTCTTTGGATAAGAAGTAATTTTGTTCCAGTGTTTATGTAATTCTCACAAATGTCTACATTTGGTGGCAAATTCATATTATCTTCTTGAGGTAATTTTGTATGATCGCTTTAGCGGTGAATCATTGCGGTGATGTCTACAAACCAATCTGACTATATTTATATCTGATTGTATTTAGACAACAGTTTTCTGAAATAGCTTTTGTCTGCATATTTCTCCTCAGTGTGTGTGTGTGTGTGTGTGTGTGTGTGTGTGTGTGTGTTTGCACGCTTTTTTCAGAACATGACAAATTTAAATGACCGTCCTTGGTCAAGTTCAACCTCTAATTCTACACACTTATCACAGTATGATGAATTGCAACTGATTCCTATCATAATATAGCATAAATTTAGAATTCAGATACCATCAGCTGTAAGACTATCAGATACTACGCAATGTAAAACTGTTTGTGTGATAATACGTAAAACATTATAACTGTTCCATGGTAGGATTTAGTTTAATAATTAAGAACTGGTGAATTCAGAACATGTGAACGTTGGTTTGAGCTGCTGAATATTAAAATGGTTGATATGACCGATCCGAGGGAACATGCAAACATGTTTTAAAAATGTCACCTCCAATGTCAGCTTCCATGACTTTCAACACATTTTAAGTGATGTCCTTCTAAATGCTTCCATTTTTCAGTCAAAAAAGTGAGAAATTGTAGCCTGAAAGAAAGCTGGTATGTGTAAATGGAGACAGAAATCATTACACTAAATCCAAATCCAACATCACCCCACAGAGATAAAAAAGTGATAATATTCTCTGTATGGCTGAGTATTCTGCAGATCATTGTCAGTTTCGGTGAGTCATAAAGCTGACAAATATGAAATCACTGCCACTGCTCTTTCAATATGCGTAGCTCACTGAGAGATTTGTCCTGAGCCCCAACATGAACAGGATGAAGTCAGGGAACTACAAATTACTGAATCAAGACTGCATCAATATGTCTTTTAGTATACAAGTGAATCTTACAAACGTGTGGAGAATATGTGGCCATATTTTCAAAATGAACTAAGAAAGATTAAAGCATTTGGCATTGTGGCACGACAGTTTCCGACAATGAGTCCCCAGTCGAATGTGTTCAGTTGTTCCCCTCCAATGATGTGTTTCAGGGCATTGAACAAATCTATTCCCTCCTTCCCTACAACAGGAAGTTCAAACAGGTTTGATTTCAGGATAGAAGCTAACCTGTATTGGGTTCTTCCTTTCGGCCTAGCCTTTGCGACTCTAGGGTATCCACACTGTTAGACATTTCAAAGGGTTTTTACAGTACTAACTTGCTGGCAACACTGTTGCCAGTAAGTTACTGTAATTTAGATTTACAGTAGCAAACTGTATTTGATTTGCAGTTGCAAACTGTACTGTTTTACAGTAAATTACTGTAAAAAAGCCAATTCATCAGTATACTACTGTAATTCATTCATTTTAATATAGATTTCATTAGATTTTATAATTTTTATATAGAATTCATTTTATTTTTACTCTACATAGGTACTACTGGCATTCAATGAAAACAGACACAATAATTACAAAATATTAAATTGTTTATTTAACCCTCTGGCCCTCTTCGGTCATTTTTGACCGAAAAATTTTATATTTTGAAATTTAAAAAATCTTAGCTTCATCAGAATGAGATGATACTTGGTGACTTTTGTCACATTAGCAATATGAACACACACACACACAAAAAAAAAAAAAAAAAAAAAAAAAAAATCATGGACATGATTTGGATAAGTTAAAGGGTCAAAAAAAAAAAAGAGTCACACTTCTTCGCAGTAGGAAGACATAGGAAATGAATGGGAAATACAAAAAAAAAAAAAGTGAAAACTCGTGAATCATTTGGTGGTACAAACCACAAATCAGCCACTGGTCAGAAAAAAAGTGTGCAGCAATCAAGGGGTGACTCTCTAGAATATCAGGAGTGCAAAATAGACACCCACACAAACACACACCCACACACACACACACATATATACATATATACACAGAAATGAACTGGCAACAGTTAGCTGTTTGTTTGAATAGTTTTGATCTTATTTTAGCCTATGTTCCTGATATCTGTTGCATGTGAAGCAATGCATAAAATAATTACAATTTGTATATATATAGTTAAAATTGTTTATAATTATAAAATTTTTATTCCTCTTTTTTACATCTACTGTTTGATACTGATTGTTTTTGGTGTTGTTAGTTTATTATGTGTTTCATCATAATTGCTGTTCCCCTCTGAAGTTTTAACATTTATTGAATTACATTGAATAAAATATCAATTAATTGCTAGATGTTTGTATAAAGTGTTTTAATTAGGGCTGCAGCTAACGATTATTGTAATTGTCGACTAATCTATCGATTTTTTTCCCGATTAGTCGACCAATCTATCAATTATCTTTCAATTAATCTATTTATTATTTTCCTATCAGTTGATGAATTCTTTAGTTAAACTATCAATGAATAATAACAGTAACTTCTGCTATTAATCTTTTAATATTTCTCATAATTAATAGGGACGCACCGAATGTTCGACAACCGAAATTGTTCGGCCGAAAATAGCAAACAAACCTCTTTCGGTGTTCGGCCGAATAAGCGAAAAGCCCGAATAAATTGTACCGAACAATGACGTGAGGCGATCAAATAGAGGCGTGCACTAATGCAGCAAACACCTCTGCAGTGTGAAAGTATTTAAAACTGTCAGAGAAAGACGCAAAAATCATTCCAAGCACGAAGCACCGACAGTTAGATGCTTAGTGCTGCATCTCATGTCTCCGATGAGAAGAGGAAGAGGTGGTTGATGCTGGTTACTATGATGATTGAAATCGCGAAATGGCCTCAAATGATTAGTAAAATAAACTGCAGAATGTTATGTTTTCTAATACACGGACGGATTGCATCTATTCAAATAGCACTGCGCGTGCTCGCGGCGCCAGGGTTCAAAGTCAAAGCGCGAGGAACATCTGCGCTAAAACACTGGTACTCCTCATTTGCTCAGTAACATTATTATTATTATTTTTAAAGACACGTGACAATGTGATAAGTGCGACAAACATCTTCCCAAATTCGTAATGAGAATCATTTAAATATCTGCATGCTGTTGTCAACAAAAAGAAGCATTAAGATCTTCCTGCGGGTTTCTGCCAAAATAAAGTCTAAGAAAAAGCAACAACTCCATCAACATTCATAAGTGTTAGTATTGTAATTTTACTGTTGTTCTGTAAAATAAAATAAAAAAATAAGACAGTAATAATGATAATAATAATTACCCTACAACAGCTCTATACATTTATTATAACATTCACAATAGTGTTCAAATTGGGATCTGTAATATGTTTTAAAAGAATTCTCTTTTGCTCAGCAAGGCTGCATTTATTTGTACAGTAAAAAAATACATGCCTGATTCAAGAAGGGGGTCTCAAAAATGGCCAAAAAATATTATTTTAGTAACTTATTCATTTTAAGTTAAATTGTGCTTTGTTGGTATAATGTCTGATAGAATGTTCAGTGTTAAGTAAATATTTTTAAATTGTTGTTTTGTAATTGATTTTGTTTTTTATTTGAAAAGCAGGGAAAAAAAGTAAAAAGCACATTCTGGCTGTTTAATTTATGCAGTGGTGAAAAAAAAAGAAGAAAAATTGGCCTACATGGTGAAAAAAATGCGAAAAACCGTAATCGGCCTTCGGCACAGTGTTTCAATTTGTTCGGCTTCGGCTTCGGCCAAGAATTTTCATTTCGGTGCATCCCTAATAATTAATACTTTACAAAAAAATAAATAATAATAGCAATAAACGAAAGAAAGAAGGAAAGAAAGAAAATAAAGAAATAAAGATAATAAGAAAAGAGAGAGAAAGAAATAACAAATAATTAATAAAAACTAAAAATGAAAGAAAGAAAATAAATAAAAAATAAGAAAGGAGAGAAAAAGAAAAATAACAATAAATAATTAATAAAAGAGAAAGAGAGAGAAAGAGAGAAAGAAAGAAAGAATGACAACAGGGCAGTGATACAATATAGAAATGCACTTTATGGCTGCATTCACAGTTACTGTTTGGGACTGACAGCAGTTGCTTACAGGTGAGAGACTTGAAATGTTTTATTTATTGAGCAGATTAAAACATTGAATACATATCTGTATAAATGAACAAGGGCCGTCGCTAGTGGGGTGAAAGGTGGTGGTGATGATTCTAAGGGCCCACGGCTGAGGGGGGCCCCCGGCGATCTCAACCGACTGGCTGAGGCCAGCCTAAAAAGACGCTCAGGACAGTTGACGGGCCACTGCTGCGCGTCGTCACGAAAGCTTACCGTTTGCGCGTGTTTTTAAGCCTTGCCAATTTAAACATTCCAAAGAGTTTAAAGCATTCAAACACAAGACGCGGAAAAGCTCAACTGAGTACTCGCGCGTTGTGTTCGGTGCGCACGCAGAGAGACGCGTCTCACGGACAGCAACACCGAACCGAGCTCTCCTTCACGTCCTCCTGCACCTGAACGAACAAATGCACATCGCAGTTTACACATGCAAACAGAAAATGATGTGAAAGAGCCCAATTCAGCACCTCTGTGCGCACAGGGCGCACGCAGAGAGACGAGTCTCAAAGCGCTTCAACACCGAATTTGCCTCTTCTTACTCGTGTTCCGACATATACATACAAAATTATGTCAAAATACCGGTCTTGGAGAGCATCCTCGAAAAAACTGTCGGTTATGTCTAAAGTGAAAGTAAACAGTGGGGAAAGAAATTGGATGTGTATAATTATAATGGATGCATTGTCTCTTAAAGTGACCGCACTTAATTTACTAGTTGCTGTCGGTGTCCTTAATGTTAATCCAAGAAAATGAAAGAGAAAAAAAATTACTCACTGCTCTTGACTGAATTACTTTGTAGTTTTAACAAGAATTAATCCACAAACCAAAAATTATTCAGACACCAGGTATAATATTTTTTATTTTTTATTATTATTATTATTTTTTACTAGTGGGTGCAGGACACTGTAGTTCATTTATGTAAGTGAGTATAGAAAATAAAGTAAACTGTGACATACCCAAAAAATCTTCATACAGTGGACTACAAGTAAAATGGACTACAGTGGACTACAAGTATTGATAGTTGAGTAAATATTGTCATACTAACAGTTTTCTGGATTTTTGGTTGATTGTAATCCATTACATACTTTTCTGTCAAAGTTATCTGACATTATCAAGATGAATTTGTTCTGACACAGTTTAACTCTGAGTTCTTGTCATATTTTATTACCAGTTTCGAAACTATAGTGAATACACTGTGATAATGTGAGAAATGTGTCTGAATAAATTTTGGTTTGGCTGTATATTTCATTTTTACAGTGAAGACTCTGCAGTGCTATTTTACATTTGATTATTCGGTTTATGTACCTGGACACCTACAAACTTGAAAAAAAACTTAAATGTTGTGTAAATAGCACAAATAACTAAATAGAACAGGCATAAAATTAAACAATTTCAAACAGGGCCCACGGGTACAACCTGCCCCGGGGCCCCGCAGACCCCAGCTCCGGCCCTGAAATGAACAGCTGAAGTCAAAACCGCATTCAGGACACTAGAGCGACAGAATCAAAAATGGCGTCATATCACCGGGAAGTTTTATCACAGTTGATAGCCCGTTTTTAAATAAATGAGCCCAGTCGAGGCTTGTCCAATCCATCACAGTTAAACAACTAACAATGACTTTAAATGCTTTGTTAGTGAGTGCAGAGAGCGCGTTTGGTGCGCGCGTCTCAGAGCTCGCGCAGTCGCGCCCACGGCACTGACTGCAGCTCCAGTGCATCTTCAGATGAACGCGAATTTCTCCTTCTCCGTCTCTGTGGGTGAATTAAACCCGTCATGATTATATAGGCAACTCGATGTGCCGTGCTGTTCCGTTCATTCAGCGCAGCTTTGAATGCGGTTGTGAATCCTGACAATTTAAAGGCGTCAGTTCGGCTATATATGCGGTTTTGACGGTCGTATAATAATAGAATGCGCTATGAACGCTCTATGAAGTGAAGTGATGTTGGCATTCTAGCGTTTACCTTCTGCTCTAGAGTCTTGTTTGTGTTAAACATGGAAGAAAAACAGTCTTAAGCAAGGATAACTGCAGACTCGCGCAATGGGCGTGGCTAAAGGTGCGACGCCTCGACGCATTCCATGCTAATCGATGTATTTTTATAGTCGACGTAATCGATGACGTCGACGAATCGCTGCAGCCCTAGTTTTAATTATCAAATACTGAGTAACAAAAATGCTTTCTGTGTGTTCCCTTTCTAACAAGATTTTAATGTTTGACTGTAATCAATGTAAAACCTGATACTTATCTAACCAAAAATATCTAAACCTTGACAAAAAGTAGTCTTTTAGAATGTCTAGATATAGATCTAAATGCAAAACCTAAAAAAATGAAGAAATTATATCTAAAAAGCAACGGGAATCCAAAAGCCTCTGTATATATCTATATAGGGTGCTAATACAAGAGGTTATGCAAAAAAAAAGTAGTAAATAAATAAAGAAATATATATATATATATATATATATATATATATATATATATATATATATATATATACACACACACACACATATACACACATACATATATACACAGTGTTGGGCAGCCCTGGGAAATGTAGCAAGCTAAGCTACAGCAACATGGCAAAAGTAGTTTACTACATCTAAGCTATTTTTTGTTTTTAATTATTTTTATATTGAACCAACATCATACCAAGTCAATGCTCTCTCAGTGATCAATAAAACTGTCAGTCAAGATAGATAGACAGGCATTCGGTTTAACGGTTTATTCAACAACTGTTCCAAACCAGTTTGGCAACAAAAATCACTATCATGTACAGGGCTGGATTTACCTCATATTGTGACATAGGTAAAATAAATTTTTCCTGTCGGCTGGAAACCTCCTATTGGTCACTGGTATTGTGGCTTTATTGTACACAGATACATTTATATAAATGGTAACACTTCACAATAAGGTTCATTAGTTAACATTAGTTAATTAGTTAACATGAACTAAGAATGAACAATTCTTCTGCAGCATTTATTAATGTTAATTTCAACATGTACTAATGCACGATTACAGTTTTTCTCAGTTGCTTTGGTGCATTTCTCAGATCAGAAATGAAATTCTCAAAACTACCTGTTCAAGCTCCACATCTTCTAGTCACTTGTGCACATCATAAAAGCAGTTTCTCATTCTTTTGAACAAGTTGCAATTGCTTTGGTACATTCATGCAACTGATTATGTACATTTGTCTGCGTTTTCCTACATTATCAGTTGCTAATGTTATATTGTTCACAATGTATGATATAGTTCTCTGTGCAATTGTCTTACCCCTCAAAACATCTAGTCATTAGTTCATTGTATAATTCATTAAATGCAAAATGATTGATCTAGTAGTCATAAACTGTCAAGCATATTTTCTAAACATTTATATTAGTCTTTTTGTAAATATGCCATGGATTGTGCAGGTGAATCTTAAATTTCTCTAATAAAGAGAATATAGATCAATGATAAACCAGTTCTCTGAAATTCCTCCATACAGTGCTACATGCAAAAGCAAAGCTCTGCCTGTGTTTGTCTTTCTAATTTTGTATTTTTGTCTTTGTGCCCATATTTATTTGTCTTTTCTATATCACAATGACGTTGTAATGTTTTTATTTATTTATTTATTTTTTGGTCAGATCACTAGTGAAAGTGTAACTGTGAATCCTATCCAGTCTCTTTCAATCACATACAGTAATATGTAAATTATATTTTTGAAACGGATATGGCAAACATAAGTGCAGCCTTCTGCATTTCAATACAGTAACTGTCATCCAAACTGTTGCCATAGTTTATATCAGGTAATACCAACAGTTTGCACTGTTAGGCCTATATTGACAACATGACTAAGCATTTTGACTATCTTGTTTGTGAACAATGACACAAGGACTTTTCATTCTGATGGCACTGTCTGATATGTTCATTGACATAAATACTTTTGAGAGATGAACTAAAGATTTTGAATAGGTTTCAGGCTTTTGCAGGTAATCCATTGTGTGGTGCTGTTTGTACAAACTGTTTTGAGAAATGCACATACTTTGCAAATATTAAGGACGATTCGAGAAATGCACCAAAGTGACTGAGAAAAACTGTAAAATCAAAAGTTGTGTTTGTTAACATTAGTTAATGCACTATGAACTACCAATGAACGACTGTATTTTCATTAACTAACATTAACAAAGATGAATAAATACTGTAATAAATGTATTGTTCATTGTATGCTCATGTTAGTTAATACAGCTAACATTAATGAAATCTTATTGTATAGTGTTACCGATGTATAGGCCTGGCTATTTGTATCGTTACATGTGTCATATTATTAACATTTCACCAAAATCAAGGTCAAGCTTTTGGCCGTCATTACCGCCACATCAAAGTTAGAAAAGAGCATCGCATTTACATTTTCATGAACTTGCAGGTCGACAGTTTTCTGTCGCTATGTGGGTGCTCAGTTTTTTTCTGTTATTTGGCCAAAGCATCATAAAAGATTCAGCGCTTGGCACAAGCTATTCGGCTGTGACTTGACAACAAAATGCTAGACTAAGACACTCTTCTCCACTCCTCAAATACAAAAAACATTAGCCTTTATAAATATAGAGTAAAGAAAACGCTGTATCATGATATGATACACGAACGAATGGAATGAGCACAGCGCGATCGCCAATCAAACAGCCCTTTTGCCGTCTCTGCGTGTCTCTCAAAACCCAAACCAGCTCTCTGTCAAGAGTAGGCTAATAATCAGCTTAGATACAGATACATTTTCTACTAGGCCTGCATGTTTGCTTCTTTATCTTTTGCTGGTTTGCGTGACACACGCACATTTGTTTAGTGAAGTTCAAAAAAGACTGCTTAAAGAGTTCTGCGTAGTGAAAAAGTGCGCCTTGAATTAATTCAGTCGTGTTCAGATAATTACTAAACGTTTGTCATGAAAGCTCTCTACTTGTATGATTAATTTATTTTTTTGAAATTATTTTTATATTTTAGAACACTAAATAGGGCAAATAGTCGAAAAACAAATATTTTTTCCATACTTTTCCAGACCTGCAAATTACTTTTTAATTTGAAATATATTTTTTAAACTGTGCAGTAACCAGTGAGCCAAAGAAAATCATGTTGTTTTACACAACCCTCTAAAATTGTGTGTGATTCTTAAAAAAGTGTGTGAAGTAAATGAGTGTAAACCCTACGCAGTGCTTGAAGTGGGAAAAAACGAAGTGCCGGTATATATATGTATATATATATATATATATATATATATATATATATATATATATATATATATATATATATATATATATATATATATATGTAACAATATATTTAGTGTATTATGAAATAAATGCAGACTTTGTGAGCATAAAACTTATTTATTAAAAAAAAACAAAAAACAAAAAAAAGCAAAAAAAAAAAAAAAAAAAACATTACAGACCCCAATCTTTTAAATGGTAGTGTATCTTCCCACATGTATTATTTTTTCTTGGTTACACAAAAGTGGTTAACTGAATAGTGAACTTGCTTTGGATATCATATAGTCCCTCCTGGGATGTTGGACAGCGTGTAGAATAGTGATAAATAGTTGACTCATGTAACATGGTCTTGTTATGTGATATAAACTACAGACTGTAGTTCACATACCCATTATTCCACTGTCATCCTCACACATTTTCAAGCCTAAATGCAGTAAAGTGTCATGATGCTCCTAAACTGTGAAATGATCTGAAACCCACTAGAGGGACAACAGCTGAGGGTTAGTCAAGGACAAACACTCTAATGCCGCTGACATTCCCTCCTCAACAGTCGAGCTGAGTTAAATTGGTTCTGTCACTTACAAAGCTGTGAATCACTTGGGTGAGACTAGCTTATCATATGAGGATAGGGAAAAACGCAAGCCTGGACTTGATAAAATGAAACATGGAAAAATATGATTGGGTGTCAGGTGAGAGAGAAAGTTGTATGAGATGCGTGTGTTCAGTGGAATGATAGTCATACAATGACTATGTTTATTTATAACCAACTACAGAACTGCTGATATTTCTGGGGAATATGACTGTCATGTGACTGAAAAAGATGAATATATATGAGAGACATAAGAAGAATAATTACAATTACAGTCCAGTTACATTAGACTTTTCCTTTAAAGGTACAGTTCACCTAAAACAAAAATAAATAAATAAATTAAAAAAAGATTATTATTATTATTATTTATTTATTTTATTTTTTTTCTCAATCAGCAAAAACAATCCAGAAGAGTTCTAAACAAATTTGCCAGTGGATTTTGATCTGAGAGGAGAACAGGGAATGAACTTTTTAACTGGAGGACGATTTTTATGTATTGTGGATGCTTTTGGCCAGAAGCAACAGTTTAAAGATAAAATGGCTTAATTTGATTTGTAATAATAGATTAATAGATTAATAGATTTGTTTCTTGAAACATGCAGCTTTCACTTAACAGACTTAATTGATGGACTGGAGTGGATTGCTTGTGGATTACTGTAATATTTTTGTCAGCTGTTTGGACTCTTATTCTGACGGCACCCATTCACTGCAGAGGATCCATTGGTGAGCAAGTGATGAAATGCTCTTTTCCGATGAAGAAACAAACTCTTGGATGGCCTGAGGGTGAGTAAATTTTCAGAACATTTTCATTTTTGGGTGAACTATTCCTTTAATTCTCCACAGCCAAATCCTAAAATAAAAGTCAAACAGGCATAAAATCGACAAGCACCCATCCTAACAGTCAAATTGAATTCCTTTTCAACCTGGCATAAACTGTTAGCCAAGCATACTCTATTTCATGCCCTGCCGGCTCATGAGGGTCCTTTATGCTTTGTCGTAAAGTATCTTACACATAAAACTACATCATGACTTTCATGTGCAGTTCAGTGGAATAAAATAACACAAATGGAAAGCTTTACCACCAGCATTTTCAACTTCAGTGGATTAATGTTGTCATTGTCAAATAGCCAACAGTTTTTAAAAAGCAGCACTTCCTTACTGGTTTCAACCAGCTTACAAATGAATTAAAATTCATATCAGTTTCATACCCATTGGTGCAAAGTATACAAAACTATAGAAATATAAATGAGCAATCCACGTTTCTATCAATGTAATGATCCTTCAACTTAAATGATGATTTTCAAACTATTGCAGTTTTGTGGGTACATTTTGTCCCCATAATATAGGGTATAGCTGAACCACAAACACACACACACAAACACCTTAGCAACAATATTGCAACACTTAAACAACACTGTAACATAATAATGTTCAAGATTTGCATGTATAAATGCCAGGAGTGAAATCACAATTCACTACAAAAATTAATGTAGAACATTTACAACATTTTCACACTAATTTACACAGATTAGAATATGTAAAATATTTATAAAATAATAATAAATATAGAAATGTTATTTAGAAGTTCAAGATGCATTATGGTTGTAAAAAATAAATAAATAAAAACACACGTTGCAGATGTCTCACTTGTCTCCCCAACCTTGATAAAGTATTAAGATCCACAATAAAACATTTATGTTATATATTTATTTTAAAAAATACTTCTAAAAAACTGATCATTTTAATAAGACAAATTTAAGTTAAAATACATTCTTGACAAAAAGAAAAACTAAGATATGCTATTTGCATAAATATTCAGTCCTTGTGTTGGAGAAGCACACAAATTTAAACAGATGAAAATCATTCATGAAGATCATTCATTGCCTTACAATTGGCCTCTACCAGTGAATCATTAAAATGGCTTCAAGATAAAAAAAAAAAAAAAAAAAAACAACAACTACCACTTCAAATTGTGAATCTGAAGCTTTAATGCATGAAGACTAAAGAGTGTTTCAGAGAAGCTAGAGATCAATTATAGAACATACATACATTAGGAAATAATACAAAACAATTTAAAGTATTTGTTGTGTTAGTGGGAACTATTGGTGAAATTACTAAGTGAAACCACCTAGATACTTCCTAAAAAAATTTTTGAAGGAGACCTTTGAAAGAAGTCCCAAAGAGGCAGACCACTTTAAAGGAGCTGCAGGCTTCAGAGAGCTTAGAAAGTAAATGTGCACCATATGAGACATATGAAGAGTTCTGCATATCACAAAGCCATATGAGAGGAAGGTACTGTGCAATTATGATCCGTGTAACGGTTTGCAGTTCTTTGTTTTATTTATTTATTTATTTGTTTGTTTTTGTTTTATTGTTTTGTTTTGTTATTTGAACACCTTGTTGAGTATCAGAATGTTTTAAAAATATTTACTCAGGTAAATAAACTACTCTTGAAGTGTGCTACTTGGGATAACCAAGTGTGAAATAGCCTTACCTAAATTATAGTGACCATTAGTGCTCATTGACAGTCTTAGCTTTATCCAGTTGACTGGTTAAACAGATTTAAATACAATTTATGGTGCAAGGAAAAATATTGATTTCAGCAGTGAGGACAATGTTGCTTCCCACACTAAACTAGCTACAAAGTTCAGAGTAATACAGCACCAAATTAATGTCACTCTCAATTTATATTATTAAGGATTTAGTGTTTATTATTATTATTATTATTATTATTATTATTATTATTTGATTATCTGTATTCCAAAAATAAGGACAGACACGATTATGACTGTGGGTCACAGAGTGGAAACAAGTGGGACATGGAAAGTGTGTCAGATATGAAAAATGCATGTTCTGAAATTAAATGAACAAATTCACTGGTGATGTTTTATTTAAATATTGCTGAGATGACACAACTAGTGAGCAGCAGATCACTGTCAGGGAGTCACAGTCACTTCAGTCATCACAGTCAACGCAGTCATCAGCCCCCACGTTCACAAGATCACAATCACCTAAGAGTTCTAATTCCCTGCACCTGCTGCAGCTCATCAAGCTCCACTTTATCAGTGCTCACTCCACACATGCTCCTTGTCCAGTCTACTGTTCACATACCTGAACCAAGCCAGACCCCTGTGATACTTACCTATGTGTTTCCCTACCTTAGACGTTCCTGTTTCTCCACCGCTCCTGCTGTTCCATGTGATTCCTGCAAGAAAGCAAAGGACTGTTACTTCAAGCTAAGCCATCTGGATCTTGTCTGATTGTGCATTACTCACCTCTCATCACCTCCTGGCTCTCTCCTCTGTCTCAGTCAATAAATACCCTTGTTTGACCACTTACCTCTGTGTCTCCTAGCCTCTGTCGTGACAATCGCAGCAGTGTGGTCAGTTTGTGCAGTAGGCATCAAAAACTTTGAAAACCCCTGCATCAATGTGATAAATTGTACAATAATAATAATAATAAATCTGTAGCAGATTAATGTGGTTTAAAAAAGTCAAATTTTGAGAGAAACACCACAACAATGTTTAATTTCAAATGTTACAACCATACCTGGTCTCACCTGTATACTTATGCTTGCTTGCTTATGTTTTTTTTTTCTACCACAGCTCTGCACATGCTACACATGCACGTGTTTTGTTTATCAAATGTTTGTTTTTGACACTTTGAACAGATATCATTACAGACATTATTCTAAGTTTAAAACATGGAAAAACAAACATTTCTACGTCTTTGAGCACATAATATGCTAAACAAGGATCTATTTGGAGTAGCAAAGAATGTGGCCATGACTTTACCTCGGTTAAGGCTTGTTGCTTTGGTAACAAGACTTAATGAATTAAATGTGTAATTGCCTTAACATGGTGATGTTTACATCCTTGCTCTCATAAAGTATGTTGAGTCAGGCTGTATTTGCAGTTCATCTTGTTTGATGGGGTAGAGAGGGACTCATTTTCCTCACCATTACTTCACAAGACTTAAAATATTTCTCTTCCTCTGCAAAATCATGCCGTTTGTGATGGATTTATTAATGTGGTTTGAAGATGTTTCAAAGTGGCCTACTTGTATTTATATTACTGTCTGATGGAGAAATATTCAGATGATATTGATATTGATAATGCATTATTTCCTGTTATTATATTCTTTCTTTCTTTCTTCATACCATACACTGTAAAAAAAAAAAAAAAAAAGCTTCCACTTAAATTAACTATTTTTATTTAAGAAAATATTATTTACAACCCGAATTCTGGAAATGTTGGGACGTTTGTTTAAATTTGAATAAAATGAAAACTAAAAGATTTTCAAATCACATGAGCCAAGTTTTTTATTCACAATAGAACATAAAGAACATAAATGTTTAAACTGAGAAATTTTACACTTTTATCCACTAAATGAGCTCATTTCAAATTTGATGCCTGCTACAGGTCTCAAAAAAGTTGGCAAGGGGGCAACAAAGGGCTGAAAAAGGGATGTCTTAGAGAGACAGAGTCTCTCAAAAGTAAAGATGGGCAGAGGCTCTCCAACCTGTGAAAGAGTGTGTAAAAAGATTGTGGAATACTTTAAAAGCAACATTTCTTAACGTCAAATTGCAAAGGCTTTGCAAATCTCATCAATTACAGTGCATAACATCATCAAAAGATTCAGAGAAACTGGAGCGTAGAAATCTCTGAGCGTAAGGGACAAGGCCGAAGACCTTTGTTGGATGCCCGTGGTCTTCGGGCCCTCAGATGACACTGCATCACTCATCGACATAATTATGTCATTGACATTACTAAATGGACCCAGGAATACTTCCAGAAACCACTGTCGGTAAACAATCCACCGTGCCATCTGCAGATGCCAACTAAAGCTCTATCATGTAAAAAAGAAGGCATATGTGAACATGGTCCAGAAGCGCCGTCGTGTCCTGTGGGCCAAGGCTCATTTAAAATGGACTGTTTCAAAGTGAAAAAGTGTCCTATGGTCAGACAATCCAATTTTGACATTCTTGTTGGAAATCACGGACGCCGTGTCCTCCGTTCTAAAGAGGAGGGAGACCTTCCAGTGTGTTATCAGCATTCAGTTCAAAAGCCAGCATCTCTGATGGTATGGGGGTACATAAGTGCATACGGTATGGGCAGCTTGCATGTTTTGGAAGGCACTATGAATGCTGAAAGGTATATAAAGGTTTTAGAGCAACATATGCTCCCCTCCAGACGACGTCTATTTGATCAGGACAATGCAGAACCACATACTGCAGCTATTACAACAGCATGGCTTCGTAGTAGAAGAGGTGCTGAATTGGCCTGCCTGCAGTCCAGATCTTTCACCTATAGAGAACATTTGGCACATCATTAAACGAAAAATACATCAAAGACGACCATGAACTCTTCAGCAGCTGGAAACCTATATCAGGCAAGAATGGGACCAAATTCCAACACCAAAACTCCAGAAACTCATAACCTCGATGCCCAGACGTCATCAAACTGTTTTGAAAAGAAGAGATGTTACACCATGGTAAACATGCCCCCGTCCCAACTATTTTGAGACCTGTAGCAGGCATCAAATTTGAAATGAGCTCATTTTGTGCATAAAATTGTAAAATTTCTCAGTTTAAACATTTGTTATGTTGTCTATGTTCTATTGTGAATAAAATATTGGCTCATGTGATTTGAAATTCTTTTAGTTTTCATTTTATTCAAATGTAAAAAACATCCCAACATTTCCGGAATTCGGGGTGGAGTATGACTGAACCAACCTGACCTGATGTGACCCAAAGCAGCCTATGGAAGCAGAATAATGACAATAGTCTTTGAAACATAAAGCATGCTGAATTCCACAAATCGGAAAAAAAAAGAAAAAAAGATGCATTGCAATTAACAGTGCTTGCATTTTAATGCCTTGTATTTCCAGGGCTTGCATTTTTAGTTCCTGAAATTTAACATAGTTGTTTATTTAAGCTGTGAATATTTCGATTCAAAATATTTCACACACATTTTCATAATTAAAAATTCAATAATTCATATTCACCTTCCAGAATTCACTTCCAAAATATTCAATATGTTTAAAAATACGATGTATAATATTCGACAGGCAGATTTCGGTCATTTTATTTCACTTTCTAAATTCACTGCCACAAATTCAGAGGTTAAAATTCGGCAGAAAATTCAGTGGTGCACATCCGGGAACCGCAGGAATAGCAGTAGAGCACCGATGCATGATCTCCTGCTGATGTCAGACGCTCACCAGCAGGTGGCGCAAGCAGCTGTTGATGAAGGCCATATGTGGATCAAGTCATTCATTTACAAAAACTGATTTGGAGAAATGGAGCAAGCGCTTAGTAGAAGTTTTGATTACTGGGGCCAGTATAAACGTGGAAAGGCTTATTGTGTGTAGCCTATGTTTAATTCAACATCTTCGCTGTTTCCCGAAGCCTACATGTAAGCAGCTTTCTCTGCCACAAAGGAGATTATAATGCTCTTTTACCCAACGCTGAAGCACAGAACTAACATTACATCTGAGGAAGACATATATTGCTTTCAGTTGCTTAGTTTCTGTAACTTTGTATCATGGCTTGTGTGACGCTGTGATGTAATACTGGGGTTCCCCTCATACGTCACACTCCAGGATTCCCCAATGACGCGTGACGCGCCTCAGTGAACTAATACCGTGATATAAGACCTCAGATCTCACAATACACTTTACTGATGATTATGCGAACTATATACAGCCAAGCAAATGAGGTCAGATCTATAGAGTCGACAGTCCTACAAAGATATCAATACCACGATTAGTTTCAACAGTAAGCAACCACTTTATATCGATATAAAAAAGGAGTTCAAGACCGCCTAGGTGTATTCTTGCAGCAAATGTAAACCGGAGAAAGCATTGACGCGCTATCGCACCCAAGGGGCCGTCTGACAATTCCACCGACTGGGTTAAAACGTCCAAAGAATTTAAATTAAAATGACTCCTAACATTTAAAATAACACACTGTCAAATTGTAAAGCTTGTATTGCTCATAGTGATTTACTACAGATGAGATTTTGCCAATATCTCCCTTGCTCATGTCTATTAGACACATGAAAAAAGAAATACCAGGTTCCCATTACTTCTCTTTCTTTGCACTGAGTAATTTACTTACACAAACCTGTTTACATTTCCACATGACAGGGCATTTCACTTCTTCTGAACATGCAAAATGTACATTTATTATTTATTATTACATTTGTTTGCCTCTCTGTGCCCACATACTGTATTTTGATGCAGCTAAATTCTCAATAAAACTGTTTTCATTTATATATGTTACTGTTTCTGTTGACAGACAACGGAATGAATATGAAATAGTAATTGAAACGCGACCCATAGGACTAAATAACCAGCTCTCTCTTCCAAGATGTTAATCTGCACAAAAATCCTGATTTATAATCCAGCCATCATCTGATAAAATCAAATAGGCTATACATAAGATAAAGACAATAGCTATGCTGTGATTTCGGCTATACTTGCATGTTAAATTAGAGAAGCAACATATTATCGGTTTTAACTGAAAGCGCTGTTCCTCTCATCCGCTCGCTGAACAGAGCAGACGCGGAGAGAGAGAGAGAGAGAGAGAGAGAGAGAGAGAGAGAGAGAGAGAGAGAGAGAAAGAGAGAGGTGTGTCCGCAGCGGGAAAGAGACCTCGCGCTCGCGCGGCAGTACCGGCGAGTCTCAGAAACTAAATAAGGTTTGGGCAAACCCTATAAAGATTGGTCGCTAGGCGCTTTTTGAAAAAAATAAAAAGTAATAATAAATTTTAAAGTGGTCTGAAAAGTGCTAAATTGGCAACACTGTCAGCATCTCCATCCATTTCCATTTCTCCAACTATAGTAGTACGGGTTAGGCCACGGGTCAAACAGAAAATGCGCACTGCGTTAATCGCGCGTTAATAAAATTAGTCCTGTTAAAATGAATTTGCGTTAATGCGTTATTAACGCGTTAACTTTGAGAGCACTAATATATATATATATATATATATATATATATATATATATATATATTAGTGCTGTTGTAGTACATTGCTAGATACAAAACTGACTTACTACAGGTTAGATTTTGTCAATATCTCCCTTACGGTATGTACAGTACACAAATATATTTTTAAAAAACTACAGTAATTCACCAAAAGGGATTTTCATGTTCCACAGGTTGTAGTACATTGTGAAATTTTGCCAATATCTCCCTTATTATATCTATAATTCACAATTATTTAAAAAAAATAAATAAAAAAATAAATAAAAAATCTGTAAGACCCCAAAAGGAATTGTTCATTTTCCAAAGGTTGTAGCATAAAATATTGATGTACTTTATGTACATTAAGGGAGATATTAGCAAAATTTCACCTATAGTAAGTCAGTCTAGTCACTAGGAATGTACTACAACCTTTGGAGCACATTTTAAAAAAAATAAAATAAATAAATAAATCTTTGTGAATTACAGTAATTTCTTAAGAATAATTATATACTGTATGTACAGTGAGGAAGATGTTGGCAAAATTTCAACCGTAGTAAGTCTGGTCACTAGTAACATAAAACATTTGGAACACGAAAAATCCCATTTTGGTGAATTACTGTAATTTTTTCTTAAAAATATTTGTGTTGTGTACATACTTAAGGAAATTAGGGAAATTAAATTAATTGTCTAAGGTGAGTTATTGGCAATATATATTTAGTCAGTTTGAGTAAACTATTCATTTACTGTAAACATTAATTTGAATAAATTATTGGAATTGAATAATTAAATTTACATAATTTAATAAATTATTATTTCGTTTTGGACTGTGAGGTAAATTTGCAGACGGTCCCTAAAGCAGCCTATGCGAATATGCAGCGAATATCAAACCTAAAACTACCGCGCTTGGTTTTCTACGGGAGAAAAAAAAATGGTTTGGTGAAACTTGTTTGTTGTGGGCTCATATTCTGGGCTCATCTGCTTAAATGTACATAATATATAGTAATATATTTTATTAATTAGATGCTGAATTTAATCATTTATTATCACTGAGGCAACAAACCACGTTAAGTGTTTTCTTTATGGGAAATGTTTAACGTACAGTTTTGCGCGTTCCGTATCTTGCGTTCATATCCTCATCTGTTTGCATCATCAGTAAGATCTGAGTTTGGTCTTTTAATAGGCTTGTTTGAGATGAGCAAAACCTGCGCAGAACCGATCACCGGGGATGCATGCCGGTTAGAAAAGTGTCCGAGTTTTTTTTTATTTTATTTTTTTTTATTAAACATATAACATTCACAGGGGATACAGTCAAAGCAATAAAATACACACGTAACCAAAATACAAAACAGTAAATACCTCAATAATAGTAATAACAAAAAAGAAATATAAAGAGAAAAACAAATAAATAATAGTTACCATGAACATCTTTTAAAATAAATAAATAAAAAGTGTCTAAGTTAGGTCATGATGGTAGGTCACGATGGTAAACGACTTGCCGAGGACACAGCTTCATGCTCATTGATTCAGGCAACTGTGATGCTGCGTTCTCTGCAAATGTTTTTTTTTTTTATATATATATATATATATATATATATATATATATATATATATATATTATTTTATTATTATTATTATTTTTTTTTAATCTGATTTCATGTGATTGTGTATTTAAATTATGCTTGAATATTCCCAAACACTATGACAGTGCCATCTCTGTGTGAGATATGCGATTGTTGTCATATTTATATAAAAATTTCAAATAAATGTTTGTATTAAAGTAGAAATGGATGATAAATACGCCTTTCGTATGGGATTAAATAGCAAACACTTTGAGTGTCTTGTTTATCATATTTATATTCATATAAAAGCAGCAGAACTGAAATTATATCAGATTTATCAGCAGCACAGCGCATGACAGTGAATAACGCGATATCCGCCTTTGATCTCGTAGGTATCTGTTCCGCTTCGAGAGGTCAGAACTGTCCGTCTTGACTGAGTTTATTTCACTCCTCCTGTCACTGTAGCCGCCTGCACTCACCTACATTTCAGGCGAGGCGCATCTCAAACAAGCCTGATTGCTGTCATTGCGTTAGTGCTCTACTGAGCCACGTAAAGCTTTTCTTTAACCAATTTCTGAGGGAAACAGTGTGATACCTTGCGCGTTCGTTCATATTCTACATCTGCTTAACTGTCGATATAGTTCGCATAATCATCAGTAAAGTGTATTGTGAGATCTGAGGTCTTATATCACTGTATTAGTTCACTGAGGCCTTGTTGGGGAATCCTGGAGTGTGACGTATGAGGGGAACCCCAGTATTACATCACAGTGTCACACAAGCCATGATACAAAGTTACAGAAACTAAGCAACCGAAAGCAATATATGTCTTCCTCAGATGTAATGTTAGTTCTGTACTTCAGCATTGGGTAAAAGAGCATTATAATCCCCTTTGTGGTAGAGAAAGCTGCTTACATGTAGGCTTCGGGAAACAGCAAAGATGTTGAATTAAACATACACGCAATCAGCGTTTCCACGTTTATACTGGCCCAGATAATCAAAACTTCTACTAAGCGCTTGCTCCATTTCTGCAAATCAGTTTTTGTAAATAAATGACTTGATCCACATATGGCCTTCATCAACAGCCGCTTGCGCCACCTGCTGGTGAGCAGCTGACATCAGCTGGAGATCATGCATCGGTGCTCTAAGCTATTCCTGCGGTTCCCGGATGTGCACCGCTGAATTTTCTGCAGAATTTTAACCTTTGAATTTGTGGTGGCGAATTTGGAAAGTGAAATAAAATGACCAAAATCTGCCTGTCGAATATTATACATCGTATTTTTAAACATATTGAATATTTTGGAAGTGAATTCTGGAAGGTGAATATGAATTATTGAATTTTTAATTATGAAAATGTGTGTGAAATATTTTGAATCGAAATATTCACAGCTTAAATAAACAACTATGTTAAATTTCAGGACCTAAAAATGCAAGCCCTGGAAATACAAGGCATTAAAATGCAAGCACTGTTAATTGCAATGCATCTTTTTTTTCGATTTGTGGAATTCAGCATGCTTTATTTTTCAAAAGCTATTGTCATTATTCTGCTTCCATAGCAGCCAACAATAATAGTAGTGACCATGTTGTGTGACTTTGGCTTGCTGGGACATTCAAATTATTCATATTCTTTGTGCCAAACTTGTTGCTATGATACATATCAGGGACCGAGCTGCTTAAGTAGTTTTGACCTATGTTAAGTGAAAAATATGTTTGATTGAATTGCTTTAAACAAGTGTAGCAGTTTTGCTACAGTGGGTCTCTGAAGGTTAAAGCATGCACACGCTCATATATGCGAAGCACGGCTGAAGAGGCCAGACCGAGTAAATCTTGATCCCTCTAGACAACTGTTGGATTTTCTGCTTACAACATTGCCATAAGGCTGCTTATGATATTCCCATAATGCAAATCAATGCAGATTATTCCAGTCGGTAGCACACAGATTACATATCAGATTATGCCTCAGGCCAGGGTCGCATTGGATGGTTCAGAATAATAATGTGACATTATGAAAGTACGATATATCAAAATATTTGCTTTTCACATGAAAATTGAACAGAAACTGGGAACAGAAAACCAAAGGTCAAAAAATATAATCACACACACACATTTTTTTCTGTCGCTTTGTGGTCTCAGAATTCATTCCGTCACCTGCTGGGTCTCTTACACCTGGATGCTCTGTGAATGCGGATTCATTTTCTGTTCAATGCTCCATATTCTCTCAGCATGCTGAACATTAACCAGCACATTGCATTTTTCTGTTCTTTTTCTTTTTCATTTGTTATAAATAGTTATATTAATGTGGAACAGTAGTTGCCCGTGTCCATTTTATAGCTCACAACTTCTGGTCATTTCAAGCTTTCAGATCTCCAGTGGCTGTTTATTTGTCCTGCAGCATTTTGTTGAAGGGCTCAGTGACACTGGGGCTCCGTTGTTCTGGGCTTTATTGTTAATTTGCATATAAACAGCATTCTAAGAGCTATTGATGCATCGGAAGACATGCTGTCCATTGTAATTCATGACTGATTTCCTGAACACACTGTTTCTATTCCTATTCTTCAGCTATCGGATTCTCATTGACTTTCATACAGGCCATGCAATATAGAAGGTTCAAAACAGTTGATCCCTCACAAAATGATAACTGTGTGTTGGGGGAAAAAATACGTGTGAGTGCATGCTGATATGGAACTGAGTATGAACAGGTGTGTGTGCAGGTGTTTGTGTGCACCAAAAAAATCCATTTCAAAAGAATGACTGATTTACTCATTTGACTTTAAAATGGACATTAAGTTTTAACCATTCTTTCTCATTGTTTTTTTTTTTTTTTTTAGCCTATCAACCTGAAAGGGATTATTTTGTGAAAACAGGCTGGCTTTTTATCTTGCTTATCACACCAAATCAAAAAAAAAAAAAAAAAAAGTCCTTCACTTATGTGCAGTTTGGCATATCCATCATTTTCCTGAACAACCAGTGAGTGTCGTGAAGATATTGAACATATACTTTTTTTTTTTTTATTGCCCTTTCTCTCTTTCATTTTGGATTGATTTTAAAATGGATATAATATAATTTAAAAAAAAAAAAAAAGCTTTACATTTAACCTCACAATATTTTACTTTATTTACAAAACAAAAATAAAAATATATATATATTTTGAATATTTTTAAGAAAAAATTACAGTAATTCACCAAAATGGGATTTTTCGTGTTACAAATGTTTTATGTTACTAGTGACCAGACTTACTACGGTTGAAATTTTGCCAACATCTTCCTCACTGTACATACAGTATATAATTATTCTTAAGAAATTACTGTAATTCACAAAGATTTATTTATTTATTATTTAAATAATTGTGAATTATACATAGATATTGACAAAATTTCACAATGTACTACAACCTGTGGAACATGAAAAACCCTTTTGGTGAATTACTGTAGTTTTTTAAAAATATATTTGTGTACTGTGGTGGTGCATTACCATTAAAAACAAAAGTAATACACTGCGTCTTCAGTGGCTCTGATGTCAGGAAAAAATTAAGTTTCTTATGTTCTTCTACATCACAAAACTACAAAATACCTGCATTGCTTACAAGACATTGTCGCTACAGCTGCTGGAGCATGGAGAAAATGATGGACTTCGTACAACTGGCTGAGGGCAAAAATATGCTAATACTGGACAGTACTTCAGCGGTTGTGGGCGGGGCCTGAGCAATATGAAATCATACTGCTCAGAAAATCAAAACGGCTTGATAATTGAGACTTTTTGGATTTTGGGAGATTAAAAAAGGAGTGAATGGATTTTTAACATTGTACGGTGGTTGTATCCACACATTGCTAAGATACATTTATATGCAAACACCATGTAAAAGTGAATTTTGGATCCAATGTCTACTTTAAAAATGAAATATAATCTTAATTCAAGTGATGAAGGATTTCGAAAGTGTGACAGTAATCAGTGTTGAGTACTACTGTAAGGTTAACCTGCCTGGTTTACATGTCTGAAAATGATAAACATTTGAAAATATTAGAAATTTAGAAAAGTAATCAAAAAGTAATCAAATGTAATCAGTTACGGTACTTTAATAAAGTAATTGAAAAATTACACTACTTATACCATTTTAAGTAGGGTAATGTGTAATCTGTAACCCATTACATTTCCAAAGTAACCTTCCCAACACAAATTATAACAAAACAAAAGTTCTAACTTTATTTTACTACTTTTATATATTCACTCAGTATTATTATATTATTGTAGGTTTTGTTCTTCATCTTGCATTATATTGTTTTTAATTATTTTCATTACATTTTTAATTGTCTTTTCTCTGTATTTGACTGTTATTAAATAAATACAATAAAGAAAAATACAGTAGGTGTTGCCATGATGACTCGCTACGTCTGTTGTGATATTTTGTTTAAAAAAAAAAAAGGGGGGACAGCCCTTTTAACTGAATAACTGACATTATTCAGTAAATCTTCAAATGTGTAAATCCACTGCACTCATTCAGTTTACCACTTGCAAGAAGATAGCAAGACTTGGCAATTAAATTTGAATTTAAAATATGTAAAATAGATTCATAAAAAGATTACATAAATGAAATCAGACTGTATGTCCTTCAGGGACCTTCATGGGACATTGGACTGTTTAACAACAAGAAGAGCTGTTTTGCCAGCATTTATAGGGCTGAAATATGGAGGCGGTTTTCATTAGCAGCAGCTTCATCAACTATAAACTGAAGAAGCTTTTGTGCCTTTATTAAACTGAAAAAGCAAACCTTTATTGCACACACACATCACATCAGTGGATGTAGGAAACTGTCAATAAGTGCCAGCAGTGATGAGCATTTATTACCTTAATGGGTGATTTATTACACCAGTAAATGATTTATTTCTTGATAGCAAAACTTGGCCATTCCATCTGAGAGTAACATATAAAAACCTGAAGACAAGAAGGAAATTCAGTGAAAATGTATGAAGAATCGGAGATAACACCAGTATAGCCTCTCTTATATCCATTCTAATGAGACGGCATTTTTACTGTTTGTAATGCAATGCAAACCATTATTGTGGTGGGGTCACTGCTGGTCTTTAGGACATAAACATATTTCTTGAATTCATATGCATGAGAATGCAAACTATCATCAAGCTTTCTATTATTGTTCTCAGAAAAAAATAGCATCTGTGTTGATGTAAAAACTGGTGATGGTACATAATACAGTTTTGCAGAACTATGTGTCCTGTTGTCAAAAGCTGCTTGCAGATAAGTAGAGGTTGTCAGTGTGTTTTCACGCAACAGTGAGATTTATCCTGCTCATCCGCCACCACTGCATTATTAACAGCCCCACTCATAGGAGAGCATGTGTGTGTGTGTCACAAAGCTGAAAAGCACTTCCAATGCTGCTGATTACTTGTCATTTTATGAGAAGCAGATCTTTCAAAGTCTAAAAATGTGCAAAAATATACATTGTCTTGCTTTGTGAATTAAAAATCTTGTCTGGGTATGGAAATGAGGTGTGAGGTGCTGTGTTGACAGGTTGTTTGATAACTTGTCATAACCAATTACAAATCAGTGCCATGTATTCATCTGAAAAAAACACTTCTAAATGGAAGAACAAAATTAGAGTTGCACAGAAACTTCTAAAGTTTTTAAATGAATGTTCAGGGTTCAATTAGCTATATAAGACAAGCAAGAGGGCTGTTGTTTAGAATATTAGCAGGCTGGATCGTACAGCTGAATCACAGCTGTGCTAATATTATCATCACAACAGCATTATTGTGAGCATGATATTCTTTTTATACAGTAATTCAGTTAACTAGAAGTTCCTTTACATATTGGCAGTTGTCTGTTTCCTTCACCATTGAAAATAGTTCCAAAACAACCCCAGAATTCAGAGCTCAGGAATGGAAAAACAAGATATCATGGCCACAAATTAATGACATGTTCAAGTTCTCCTGTGAACTTTGCATTTATGAATTGGCTAGTTGTAATTATGACATCAGTTCAAGTTTTTTTGTGAAGATGGCAATGTAATAATTTTTTAACTCTACTTCTACAAAATGATAAATAAAGAATGTACATCAGATGTGTTTTTGCTTTGTTTTTATTTCATTTTTGAAGGTGCAGTAAATTGAATACAACCCGAATTCTGGAAATGTTGTTTTTTAACTTGAATAAAATAAAAACTAAAAGAATTTCAAATCACATGAGCCAATATTTTATTCACAACAGAACATAGATAACATAACAAATGTTTAAACTGAGAAATTTTACAATTTTATCCACAAAATGAACTAATTTCAAATTTGATGCCTGCTACAGGTCTCAAAATATTTGGGACGAGGGCAAGTTTACCATGGTGTATCTCCGCTTCTTTTCAAAACAGTTTGAAGATGTCTGGGCATTGAGGTTATGAGTTTCTGGAGTTTTGGAATTTGGTCCCATTCTTGCCTGATATAGGTTTCCAGCTGCTGAAGTGTTTGTGGTCGTCTTTGACGTATTTTACGTTTAATGATGCGCCAAATGTTCTCTATAGGTGAAAGATCTGGACTGCAGGCAGGCCAATTCAGCACCCAGACTCTTCTACTGCGAAGCCATGCTGTTGTAATAGCTGCAGTATGTGGTTTTGCATTGTCCTGCTGAAATACACAAGGCCTTCCCTGAAATAGACGTCATCTGGAGGGGAGCATATCTTGCTCTAAAACCTTTATACGCCTTTCAGCATTCATAGTGCCTTCCAAAACATGCAAGCTTCCCATACCGTATGCACTTATGCACCCCCATACCATCAGAGATGGCTTTTGAACTGAACGCTGATAACACGCTGAAAGGTCTCCCTCCTCTTTAGCTTGGAGGACATGGTGTCTGTGATTTCCAACAAGAATCTCAAATTTGGACTCGTCTGACCATAGAACATTTTTCCACTTTGAAACAGTCCATTTTAAATGAGCCTTGGCCCACAGGACACGACAGCGCTTCTGGACCATGTTCACATTTGGCTTCGTTTTTGCATGATATAGCTTTAGTTGGCATCTGCAGATGGCACGGTGGATTGTGTTTACCGACAGTGGTTTCTGGAAGTTTTCCTGGGCCCATTTAGTAAAGTCAATGACAGAATCATGCCGATGAGTGATGTATCCAACAAAGGTTTTCGGCCTTGTCCCTTACACACAGAGATTTCTCCAGTTTCTCTGAATCTTTTGATGATGTTATGCACTTGCAAAGCCTTTGCAATTTGACATTGAGGAACGTTGTTTTTAAAGTATTCCACAATCTTTTTATGCACTCTTTCACAGATTGGAGAGCCTCTGCCCATCTTTACTTCTGAGAGACTCTGCCTCTCTAAGACATCTCTTTTATAGCTAATCATGTTACAGACCTGATGTCAGTTAACTTGCTAGATGTTCTCCCAGCTGAATCTTTTCACAATTTCTTGCTTTTTCAGCCCCTGTGCCAACTTTTTTGAGACCTGTAGCAGGCATCAAATTTGAAATGAGCTCATTTAGTGAATAAAAGTGTAAAATTTCTCCATTTAAACATTTGTTATGTTCTCTGTGTTCTATTGTGAATAAAATATTGGTTCATGTGATTTGAAAGTCTTTTAGTTTTCATTTTATTCAAATTTAAAAAATGTCCCAACATTTCCGGAATTCGGGCTGTAGGTACATATTCTATTGTAATTTTAAAGTGCTCTGTGCATGCAACTTAGCTATTTTACTGTAAATAATAATAATAATTTAATTAATTTCAACAAATTTACCATCAGTACAGATGCTGCATCCATTGTGTCTGCTGTATTTTCTCACTGAAATGCCCCCACCCAAAGACTGTGATGTATCCATCCTAAATGAACATGTATTTATTAACAAATCTGTTGGGAGAATCAGTCAGTGACTCATAAAGGCAGTCACTTGTCGCCAACTACTGGTGTAATGATGTAACCTTCAGTAATTGAAAAATTGCTATGATGCACAGACTAATTAGTCTTAAAACAGACCTATTTGACTATTTAAAGCTAGGAAATTAAACATTAAATTTAACACTATAAATGATTATGTGTGAACTGTGCAAAGATACAAGAAAGGGACTTTTAGTGTTTACATTGAGTAAATGCACGTGAATTACATGTGTAACACATGAATTAGGATAATTTATGCAAATTTACAGTTCAAACATTGTTTTACTGAAGAATTGACAAGCACTTTTTTTTTGTCACGCCTTGCATTAATTTACTCATTTGTACTTTTAGAAGAGTGTTGAATTAAATACTTTTTGTAATTTCATGTAGCACATATTTAACTGAATGTGCAACGGCATTAACAGCAGATCATTAATAATATTTACACTTTGATATTTCAAACATAGCATCTATGCCTTTCATATTCTCCCTCTTGGATTCTCACACTCGCAGGGATCAAACAGGCCGAGATATCTAAGCGTGGGAGAAACATCTGGTGAGCGCAGAGTCAGAAGGGTTTCCAAGAAAGTCTGGTCTTTTTTCCCTATGTGCTCAAAAGGACATGAGCCCCTCTGGTAACAGAGTTCATTTAGGTAACGAGATACCATGCCTGACACCACAAAAAAAAAAAAAAAAAAAAGATCAACAGGACCGCAAAAGATGACATTGATAAATGGAGTCAGTCAGACTGCATTTCCTTCAGGGACCTTCATGGAGCACTGGACTGTTAAAAAATGCTATTTTGCTTTTATGAGGCTGAAATATGGAGGAGGTTTTCATTAGCACCAACTTCATCAACTATAAACTATTTAAAAAAAAAAAATTAAATAAATAAAACTCTGTGCTGATCAAACCTTCACATCAGCAGAGGTAAAAAAGTAAAAATAAAAATAAAATTTAAAAAAAAAACTGTAAATAGGCACCAGCAGTGATGAACATTTTTTACTTTAATGGAATATTCTGGGTTCAGATCAAGATCAGCTCAATCAGCAGCATTTGTTTGTTCCATTCCTTTGAGGTTACAGTGCTTATAATGGAAGTAAACTGAGCCAATTTTTGGAGGATATAAAAACAGAAATGTGACGCTTACAAATTTATAAATGCCCTTACATTAATTCTTCTGTTAGAACTTGTGCATTACTGTATATGAGCAGTAAAGATGTTCAGTTTGATATAATTGTACACAGAAAGTGATTATTTCACACTAAAAATACATATGGTTTACATTTTGTGGCTGTAGTATAGTATTTTATTTTAATTTGTTTTTAACTTTTTACCTTGTCCGTTTGCTTTATTTTACTCTACATATTTTCTATATTTTCTTTATTGTCTGTACTATAAATGCCTAATGCCGTTTGGCAAATTTGTAAATATTAAAAATTATGCCAATTAGGCTTAGTTGATCTGACTTTGTTAAAAGAAAAAAAAAAAAAAATCAAATTAGCCATCATCAGGAAGATATTAGCTACAACTATGAAACCAAATATTCTATTAGTAATCAGATTGATGTTTAAGTCAGGTTGAAAAGCCTTTATAAAAACACCTCAATCGATCCGATTAAGCTTGATCCATATGAAATTTCGTCTGGATCGAAAAAGGTGGTGTAGACCTAAAATAACCAATTAATAAGAAAAAAGAAAAAAAAAAACAGTTTTCTCAATCGGATTTCAATTGGACATGACCAGTGTGTGATGTGGATGCATATAGGCTATATTGTTTACATTTATTAATGTGCACAGCCTATGTTTATTTATGTCTTATGAACCGGTCAGTGGAGACTGAATATCTACTAAATGTTGGCTAAAAAAAGCTCTTCTGACATATACTGTATGTCAGCCAGCTTGCCATCAAGGCAAAAACGACAAATCTACTCAGGGGAGCACTGGTGATAAACTTTCAGAATTTAAAATTGGACTGGATTAATTTGAATTAACACATACCTACCATGTTGAAGTAATAGGCTCTGTTTCAAATGCATTCACTGTGTTCAACATTCCCCACAGATGCTGTATGCTTCTTAAGGAATTGCACATGATTTTTTTGGGTGTAAATTTACAAATTTAAACATCATGGAGCTGAATCATATTAATACACAAACTCACAAATTCAGGCAACAAAAAAACAAGCTGTTTTAATTGGCTCTGCTCTGTTTACATAAGCTGAAGCTCTGACCCTGTCCATATGCCCCCCAGCGTTTACTCAAACTCAGGGGAAAGTGTGAACCGTGGGTAGCATCCTCATATTTACCTCCCCATTTGATAAGCCGCTAAATAAATTCACACATCCTTCGTTCATATTGGTCATCCCTCGCTCTGCATATTAATGTGGATTATGAGTCCACAGAGCCGCTGACCCGCTCTGCTGTTTTGACGGACAGCTGTGTGTGGGTGGTTGGTTTGTGGAGATGGACCCAAAGCTTGTTGGTTGACTGGCAGTGCAGGTCTCACTTTGAATGCTTATACATATTTTATATTGCTCAGATCCATGCCGTGGGCAAGTCTACAATGGACAGTGAAAGGAGACCTGGCTGCTTTGTATTAGCACAATGCGATTAATAAATAAACGCCAAGCAACTTTCCCCTCTCTTGTTCTTCACATTTTTCTTTACTCCATGATTACGTGGACAGCATAGAATGAGAGTTTTTGAGTGCTCAGAGCAAAAGAGAGAGAAAAAAAAAAAAAAGTTCTCTTGACTGATGGGATCTTACAGCAGAGCTGGAGAGAAGGTATTACAAACACTTAAGGCATTCCAATGCAGGCTGAAGAAGAAAGAAATATTTATCCCAGGAGTATAAATGTGGTATATTTCATGATTTTTCAAGCCAGATCTCAGGACTAGAAAATCATAGAAATATGAGGATGGGATCTTTTGACTAGGGCCTGTAAACAACCACCCTGAATATCTTATCACACCCTAGCAACCACCCAGGGGTGCGTTTCCTGAAACGGCTGCAAGTTCCATCATTACCAACATAGTCCAACGATTCAGTGTTTAACAAAACCATATGTAGCGTAGCAATAGGTATTCAATTACACTTTGAACGCCAAAACCTTAAGGGAAGGTATTAATGTTGACTACGCCACCCCTTTAAAGTGAGGGGAACTGAAATACTTGATAGAAATCAGACACACAGGTTCGTTACCATGCAGGGCAGAGACAGAGGTATCGGTTTACAAAATATTTATTAAGTTCACAATAATCAAATAAAACACTTAAAAAGACCAAGGATATAATTCAAATGAGCTAAACTACCACGGCTCAGTACACCACACAAAAACAAATGACCAGAATGACTGAGGCTTACCCGTAGCAGGGTAGGCTAGCTGTAAAGTGATTATTCTTAAACCACACACACGCGCGCGTGCACATACACACACGTGAGGTGAGTGATCACAGACAGCAATCCACACTCCGTACTCCAAACACCACCACCAGGGTACTAGGACAGCTAGCCTCCCGACTCAGGGCCTAAAACACGCACACACAACAACAACAACAACAACAAAACAATTAGTCAATGAATACACTAAATAAAGTTATACTAGAGCCTGATTGGAGAAGACAAGTTCCAGATGTTCAATAATACACAAACACAATTGACAGAACAATTGCCACTTAATAGAAAGAAAAAGCAACACAAAGTAGAGAGTTGATGAAAATAAATGACAAAGCAATCAGAATCAAACTGAGCAAGAAACAAAATAAATGATAAAGAAAAACATACAATAAACAAAACAAATCATACAAAGGCACGACCAATACAAAGACTAAAGGCACAAACAATAAAGGAAATCACATCAACACACTTGCACGAAGCCTGCAATTCTATGACTGGAGGGCAGGCCAGAGCACACAACCCAACACATACAGCGGTAAGATAATCGGGGCAGATTCAGTGTGGAAAGAACAAAGCAAAATAACAAAAACAAACCCAGCAAAACAGCAGTGCCGTCTTAATCCTGTTCTATGCAGGAGCGATCACCACAACCCCCACAAGACGGAGCACTCCCAACGAAATGTATTCGTCCTGCTAAAAACAAACCATTAATTAACTTAAATCAATTACTGATTAAAAATGTAACTATACATATCAAATATTAGTCACCGAGACACAAGTTGTACAGTTGCTCACAGCATGAATCTCAGCAGTTTATTCGACGATGAATGGACTTAACCCAGCTGGAATGAAAAACATGCAAGTTACGGCAAACGTGAACTCCATACAAACGATCAATCAGACTTAAGTCAGTCTTTGTACTGCTGCCAGTTGGTGGTGCTATAACTTTAACTCAGAATAGTCACATCTATCTTATCGGCCTCATACAACAAACAAACTGCTGAAGTTTGATCAAAATTAGTCAATATATGCTGCAGCTTTAACACACTTCCTGTTTCCGTTTCCAACTTTATCACCTTGTTACCGCCAAACCGGTCAAAATTCCCTTTGCAATTTAGCATTCTCAATGTCTTTATAAAGATCATTTCTTATTAGTATGACGTGACTTAATTGTGACCTTGGGCAGTACTTTCTATATCGTTCATTCAATTTGAATAGAGGCTATATTAGCATGTCAAAATCATCAGGCATTTTTGAAGAGTGTGCATGTGCATAAATGCATAAGGGAACTGGAGTATAACGTAAAAAAGAACCCTTTTAGCAAACATCAAATACAGCAAACTGACAGAGAACCAAAAGCGGTGAATATGCCATTTTTGTTACAGCAGCCACTCAGAAATCTGTTAATAAATAGAAGTTATTTATCCTCCACATGCATTTAACGTCATTGACGGCAGTCTTATATTGTATGTGTACATTTTACGTTGTTCAAATTAATGTGGTGCAACCATGTTACTATACTTTCAGTAAACAGTCATGACTAGTTGGTTAGTTTCGCTAATGCTGCATAATACTGTGGTAGTTAATCAGTGAGTTACTTCACTGTACCCCAGAATGCCTTTACAACCACCCAGAACACCTATGTACACTTCCAGTAGAGAGTAGGTTACATATGTGTACCTTCAATTCAAAGATATGGCAGATGCTGTTGTCTTATATTTTGCCGATGAGTAATCCTTAAAATCTCAATGTTAGCTGGACCTTGCTGAAAGCAGGTTTACTGCTCTAATGGCTCTTCAGTCCCTTTGCTTTGGCAATGAATGGCTATTAAATGTAATTTATTCACATGGACTGAAACTGTCTTGTAAAGAGCTCTACAAAGTCTGAATTTGATTTGTTTACTTTATTTTTCTATTACACAATGTATGGTGACCCATTTACAATTATCATGACAAATCTCTACATTTCCACAGTCTGTAAGTGAATATAAGGAGATCTGTATACTTTTGACAGTCTGAAGTACTTACACTCTCTCTTAAAGATACACTTTTATACTGTCGTTTGTTATGTAATTATTATTACACTAACACTTTACAATGATGTCTCATTTGTTAACATTAGTTAATGCATTATATCTAACATGAACTAATGAGCAATATATTTATTCATACAGCACTCTTAATGTTAGATAATAAATGTTCATGTTAGTTTACAGTACATAACTATTGTTAACAATTACAGCTTTTGAACTTTTACATAAAATGTATTAGTAAATGTTAGTAATTCATTAATAATGAATAAATGCAAAACTAAGATTTAAAAAATAAAAATGCTGAAGCATTGTTCATTGTTAATGTTAACAAATGAAACCTTATTGTAAAGGGTTACCAGTGAATATAAATATCAGATTTTGTGCTTGATAATATTTTGTAATGCAAACAACCATATACCCTATATATTGTTTCACACAATAAATAATGAAACAGATTATAGTTATTTCTTTGTTTAGATAGCAAACGTAATATATATATATATATATATATATTTTTTTTTTTTTTTTACAGATTTTTATAGTGCTCGGGGACAAGAGTAAAACAACACGGTCTATATAATAAAAGACATTAAAAAAACTAATAAAAAATGATAAAGACAACATAGATGTGACATTCATATAACAAAAAAGAAGACACAAATGTATCTGTAGTTGTAATGTCTGTAGAAGAAACATTTTCTGTGAACAAAAACAATCAATGCATTTCTTTTTTGTCAATATATGTAAAAGAAATTCCTCAAGGATCTCAAGCTTGATGAACCAAGGATAAGAAATTTCAAACCCTGTCAAACCCTGAAGACATAGAACATCTAATTTACTCTAGTAAATTTTCTTTCAAGACAAACACGTGTCCTGGACACCCAGAGTGTGCCTCATGTCCTTGAAGGTGTCTACGACAGTGATATTGCTCCTCATTGTCACGTCAGCTGAACGCTGTCTGATGAGAGATGTGTGCGTGTTCCTAGGAGATCAACTGTTTTTGTCTTGTATGCTGACACCAGGATTAATGTTTTACGGCAAATTTTCAAGACACTGACAAAAACTTTTAAAACAAATTAATATAATTGTCATTCTACGCTTGTTCCCGAATCTGTTCTACTAGAAACTAAAAGGCACAGACTGTGAAACGACCAGCTCAACTGGAATTCTGGAAGCTCATTCATTATCCTGTCCTCTTTCCTGGGTGCCGCTATCCTGACATAGTACGCTCAAACACACTCTCACCCTCAAATATTTATGCTCAAACTGTATGAATTGTAAATAAAGTGTCACTCACCGTGCATTAATCGAACACTCTTTAGCACAAACCCAAAATACTTTTGCTAGCACAGTGCTGAGAAGAGCACTTAAAGTGAATGATTTCGAACCATCTTCAGTGGATACTTCTTAGCAAAGATTTCATATAAGTATTAATATGACATGGACAAAATGCTATTGTTATTTTTGCACGAATTTGTATGGTTTGATTCATATGAAAATGTATGATTAATCTGACATGGTTCCAATTGACATGGTTGCAACTATTTTATGAGTTGGTGGATTTTAATGAATTTGTATTATTTAATGTATATGAAAACGTGTGTGATCTGACACGGTTCCAAAAATGCAGCTATTTTACAAGTTGGTGATTTCAAATGAATTTGTAAACTACACACACCACACTAGTTAAAATTGCAATTATGTATTTTAAATCTGCTTTCTTAGTATATCAAACTAAGTGTACTTCTTTAAAGCATGACAAAAATGATTAAACCTGATGATTTAAAATGTACTTAAAAAGTAAAACTTTTAATTTTAAATTATTTTAAGTGCATTTTTGAAAGTGACCTTTAATTTCATAAATATGATGATATATGCAAGTACAGTTTTTAATACATACACACACACACACACACACATACATTATATATATATATATATATATATACACATATACATACATACATATACATATTTGAAGTACACTACAAGTGCACATTCAGTACAATTAAGCACGCTTGTTTGTCTAAACAATCAGCAGACTGTTTGAAAAGCATAACGCTGGTATTATTTAGAACTATGGAAAACATGTACAAAAGTATAACTTCCCACTAACTTGGGAAGTCAAAACTCAGTATGGGCTTTGGTTTTCTTTGACCACAGGCAATATATTAAATGCAATGTTTGGCTAGCAGCCGTTAGCCTGTAGCTCTTTACTGGTTACTAAATGAAGCTTAGCAGACCTGAACACGTCCACTACCTGGTTGGGAGAACTCACTGGGAAGAAAGGTTGCTGCTCATTCTGTGGTCATTAGCAATCAGAGGGTGTTTGTAAAACTAGGCGTCTCTCACTAATGTCTCTTAATAAGCACCCTCCATGAACTGGCTGCATCATTCTGTCCCCTCTCAACTGGCAGCTGTTGTGTGGTGCACTATGACAGCCATTGCATCATCTAGGTAGAAGCTGCACACTGGTTAAGGAGAGTCTTCCTCTCTCTATAAAATGCTGTGTAGTGTTAGGATGACACATACTGTATGTCACATCACTCACCTGTGACTAAGAAGTGTGTGCATCACGCCGCTTTTCTGTGTTTGCCCATTCTAGACAGGCTGTGTGTAATAGTGGCGAGGAATTTTCAGTGATTTTTCTGCAGTTTACATCATTATGCCAATAGGTGGCAACAAGTGGCTGTTTTTATGAGTGAGTCAACCACTTTTCCAGCATCAGTCCAAACCGTTCTTGCTGCTTAACTGTTTCATTCCACGCTGATCCGGATATTGTTTCATTTTTCACTGCAGGGCTGATATCAGAGGTCATAATACAATTGCGTCACTCGTTGTCTTGTTATTGTAAGTGTTTACATACAGTATGAGATGCAATTAGCTCGCCGCGTTAAGGATGATCAGATATTTCTGTTTATTTATCTGAAATAGCGTTCTTGACCAGCTACAGAGAGAAACTAGTAGCCAGACAACAATCAAGTGATCAATCCTGAATGGCGACGTCACTACATGCACTCTATCAGTACAGTTCCCCATGTTGAGATTTCCATTCTGTGAACGCTCTGGAATCATACCATGCTGAACCAAGCACAAGAGGAAACATAATTGTAACCCAATGATGGAAAAGCGGTTATTGAGTCATTTATTCGAATGATTTATTCAAAACGCTGATTCATTCAGGAATGAAACAAGTGACTCAACACACAGAAGATGCAACTCACAATTAATTCACCCACCACATAGTCTGTGAGTACTAGGATACAAATTGACGATCCTAATGATGAGACCCAGCATATTAAACTACTGCACCAATTCAATGCTTTATTAATAAGCTTCATGGGAGTAAATGCTCTATGCGTACAGAGGTCGGAGGCAGAGACAAGTGTCTGACGCCTATGATCAGCAGTGGAGTGTGGCTGTATGTGAATGGTGGTGAGTTGTGGGTGGAACTGCATGAGGTGAGGCCCTTGGCTGCGGTCACAGACACATCAGAGAACAACATCAATCAAGCCCTTTCATTAGAGGCTGTCTAGGTCTCTCAGCGCCTCCATCAGCAGATGAGTCCTCCATTATTGATCAAACCAAATACATCCAACAGCCCTGCTACCACTATTTATCCCCCAGCTTGGAAGTTTACAGCCGGCTCCAGAGGAGCAAGAGAGTTTCTTCCTCAAAGATGCAGAACTGACTCATATGGGTGTTATACACTGGACTGAAAATAAATTCATTAATTAATAAACTAATCAACTCAAATAGGAAAAAGGATATAGGATTAAAAAATATCTTAAAAATTACTGTTGAAACAAATGTCTTGTCCAATAGAATTATTGTAAATGTAAGTTCTGACAAACTGAAGGACAAGTCAGAATTATTTAATGCCTTAACTGATAGAACGTCAGAGACTTCAGAGGTTAGATACAGTTAGCAAAACATATTTTACTTCTGTAATCTAACATTTATGAGTAAAACTAAATACTCAAAAGAAAAATCTAAGACCGGAACCAATTGTGAAATATGAAATAGTGTGAGATTTTAAGATGTAAAATCTCACTTTACATCTCAAAAAATGAGATGTAAAGTGAGAAATATGAGAAATAGTCACATTGTAAAATATATGGACACATTATGAAATATAAAGTCGCAAACGTGAGAAATAAAATCATTTTGAGAGACAAAAAGGTCACATTGTGAGATATAAAGTTGAAATACAAGAAATAAAGTCACATTGTGAAAAGTACCAAGAGAAATAGTCACATTGTGAGATGTAAAATTGCAAATATGAGAAAGAAAGTTATGAAAGTCATAATGTGATAATGTGCGATAATTATGTAAAATCAAAGTCGCAAATACGTCAAATAACATCACATCACGAGATATAAAGCCACACGGTGAAATGTAAAATTGAAAAAATTGCAAATACTAGGAATAAAGTCACATCACAAGATATTAAGTCACAAATATGACCAATCACAAACTTGCAAATGCAACAAATAATGTAACACTGTGAGATATAAAGTAACAAATCTGACAAATAAAGTCACATATGAAGTTGCAAATATGACAAATAAAGTCAGATTGCAAGATATACGTCACAGAGGCTTCAATAAATACTAAATTAGAGCCTTGTGGTTTGATGATAAGGGTTTAAAATGTAAATATGAATGACAAATGAAAATTGTTGAAATGGAGTGTAGTAATTAAATTTCATTTGTTTTTACAAAGACAAATTTCATCACTGCTGAACAGTTCTTCAGGTCTAAGTGCTATGCACAAGCTTTGACCTCCCATTGCTATATTCAGATATTCAGAACAGAATAATAGCTACTGCATACTGCACAGTATGCACTGCAACTGCTGATATTTTTTAATAGTGTAGAGTGGAAAGTTTAGGATGACATGCTTCGGTTTTCAAAAGGGTTAGAGTAATGCATGCAGACAGGAATAATGCATTTAACAGATTATACTGTCAGTGAATTTCAGCTCCCTCAGTGTGTCTGCCTTTGATCGTATAATAGTATGTGAAATAGCACACATTATGCAATGGTATACATTTCATCCAGCAGTATCCAATGCTGTTTTCACATGACTTCAGTGCTGTCCAGTTATCATCTAAGAAATAAATATCATGGTTGATATTTTTTTCAGATTCATTTCTCACACTGGAAATAAAAAGTCAAAATGTTATCCCACATAGTGTGCTTCGGTTGTATACTTGACATTTTGGCACATGTGGGGTAAATAGGCACAAAGCTGTCACTTGGGCAGTACCTTTTCTAAAGCTACACTTTTGTATATTTTTTTTACCCCTAGAAACTGTATATTAGATGCATATTACTACCTAAAATGTGTATTTGTACCTAAACGGTACATATTTATACCTTCTAAAAGGTGTGTGTGTGTGTGTATATATATATATATATATATACACACACACACACACACACACACAGCACAGATAGTAGAGTAAAAATGTAGTGTGCTATAATGAGCAGAGTACAGCATTCTAGAAGTAAAAGGTGAATTGTGTGGGGTCCTTCTCTTTTTTTTTTTTTCTTTCAAAATCGAGTTGTCATTTATTGCAACTCTGAAAATCTTAATTTTAGTAAAACGTCTAGAGATAAACATCAATTTCCTTCTTTGAAATGACTCGGGATAAGACTAAGGGCTTCTTTCAAGCATCATTTCGAATGTTTCCTTGTGAGGTCAAGCAAACAGCTTTCTTATGGACTGTAAATGAGGTGTTGTTGCTGAGCAACGTGAAAACTTGAACAACAAGAAAGCAAAGGTAAAAAAAAAAAAAAAAAAAAAAAAAAAAAAGTGAAAGTGTTATTCATTATCTAATTCCAAGAAGGCATAATGAGGAGCTGAGGAGCACTTTGGGAATAAAGAACATAGGTGCTAAATGAAACTGCCAAATTTGTTTAGAATATTCTGAATAATTGCACCGTTTTTATTTATTCTGTTGATGTGAACTGCATTTTACAATGAGAAATGTTTGAATATAATATGCATTACCTTTATACCTGTAAGCAATGATAATTTTATAACACATTTGTAATGACTGCAAACACTAAAAGCAGATATTGATATATAACACTTTATTCTACTATTTATAATAAAAAAAGGGAACAAAAACAAGCAATTAACATTTTGCGTGTTATAAGTTTGTTTATACTGTATTTAAAAAAAAAAAACACCTCTTTAATAGTTTCTAGTTAATTTTTTGGCAAAGCATTTAGAGCAGGTACTTTGTTGATACTGAGAGCATCTCAACGTTATTGTAAAGGGAATTGCTGTCACCTAGTGGTGGCTCATGAACCGTAGTGAAGGAATATACTCTATATAATGTAATGCACATTGTAATATATATATATATATAATACAATTTTTAGCTGAGTGATCCACGTTTGAATCCATGGTTAACATGTTGGGACTTGAGAAGGAGTTCAAAATTCGACCTGAAATACCAATTGAAAGTCAATGATTAGAACTATATGTTGACAAATTTAAAAATATCCATATGCAATATTAGTGGACTTACATGACATCCAGAAAAAATTTATTTATTTATTGTGTTCAAAGAACATGAAGTCCTACAAGAGAAGAATAACAGCAGATTATTCACTATGCTGAAACGCACAGAATTTATAGAGCAAGATTAAACGGATACAAACTGGTTCAACCAGTACTATCTTGATGTATAATAATGTATTTTTGCTTACTATGAGAAAACATGCTCCAAAAAGAGCAGCTTTGATCTTCACGTCCAGATCCATAGGAAAGGAGATTCCAAAATTGTCTGCATCAGTGAAAGCTTCTCTCACCAGACCTGTCCATTGTTTAGCGATTCTGCCCACCTTTGTTGATTCGTCCAAGGACAAAACCTATTTAGATGCAAAAAAATAAATAAATAAAAAATCTATTTATCATCATGAAAACTGTTTTGTGGTATGTAAAAGGATCACATGGTTTTATACTTTTATGACTAAGATTAAAGACCAAGTCAAATGATCAAACTATCATCAATATTTCTGTCTTGTATGGTTCATACATCAAAGTTCACATCAGCGCAACATCTGCATGAACAGAACGGCCCCACGATCTTCAGAACTGCTTCTTTCTTCTCATTCTGTATGGTATACTTGGGAAGGAAAGGATGCCAATTCTGGATCACATATCCAATCGGGTTGCCCGGTGGAGACTGGATTTCAAGCTAAGACGACGACAGTTAAGACACAAAAACAGTGATTTGAGCTTAGGCATAATTATTCTTGAAATATAGTAGATCTGTATAATTATTCACAGCTTAAAGGTTGCATTTAAGCTGTTAATTAAATCACGAACATGACCAATGATGGTGGCTTTGCGGAGTACCCATCAACAGTACATTGGTGAAGTTGATTTGAAAGCATGACATGCATAGGCTGGGTGTTTATTTAGCAATGGTCTAAAATATTAATAGGGTCAAAGACATCTAAGAGTGTCCATGAGTGCCCAAATATCTTAAGTGAGAATGTTGAATCGTGAATTATTAATATTATCATAAAATCAAGATATTACAAGTCGCACCACATGATATTTTACAACCTCAACTAACCTTGCATTTTCATGAAAAGGTCAAATTATCTGATATTTTAGGAGACATATAGACCTTGACACACAGTCATTAAAATCCATTTTTTTTAAATACCAAATTATTTAATAAGGTTTCATTTTCAATAACTTCACTCTTGTAATGAGGCTTTCTTTCTTCAATTGGTATCACTGATTTTTTTTTTTTTTTTTTTTTTTTTTTTTTTTTTTTTTTTTTTTTAAATGCATGCCAAAAAGTAATTAATTTAGATTTAATTTAGAAAATTAAAAACCATGCCCATCATCGAAAATATACATTCAATTCAATATACAGTCTGGGTTTTAAAGAAATTAATAATTTAAATAATTTAATGCAAATTTAAGATCCAATAGGAGAATTTCTTCAAAAACATTAAAAAAAAAAAATAAAAATAATATCTTATCAATCCCAAATTTTTGGACAGTTGTTTACATATGGATTGTAAAAAGACTTTCTTCCAAAGCATTTTTTTTTTTCTACACAAACAGCACAATGATAATGGTTCATGAATCTACAATCTACATGAATCTAGTTTGAACCTACAATCTTTCACCAACCAGCTTATATCTTTAACATTGGAGCCTGAGATTCAAATCAAAGACTTTGAAACCTGAATAAAAGTAAGAGTTACGACACAGAATGTAACTTCATGAAACAAAATCTGTATTACCTCTTGCAGGCAACAGGGAAAACAGCAGCTTCCACACTTCAAAGGACGAGTGAGTGTCATCACTTCCTGTCCCATGTTATCCTGAACATGGAGGACGAATGAACGCAGTGGTCCACAGAACTGTCTATTACAGCAGTCGTTTTCCTCAGCAACAAAGAACACCTGTTGCCCCATACTGTTCTTCACTATGTACTTATTATTGCTCTCCCAGCCCAATATAACTGTGATATGACAAAAAAAAAAAAAAAAAAAAAAAAAAAAAAATACAAAAGTAAGATCCATGTTTTTTTGTCAAGTTTTGTGCACTGCATTAACTGACCCATCAGCAAGCCCCACCTTGGTTACTGGTTACAATCCTGCCTTGCAATTGCCTGGCAACTGTCGCCAACTACCATATTAACAGACAAGCCCTTGCTGTTTTCTAAATCTATGGAAGTGTGTTTGTGTGGTTACAGAAGTTACACAAAAACAAGGTAAAATATTGTGGCTGAACAAAAAGTATCTAGAGAGAAAACAGTATTTTCAACCTATAAATAATAATTTAATTAACTCTCTGGTTAATTTTTGACCAAATTTTTCTTAGAACTTTTTAGTTCATCTGAATTGTACAAACTTGGTAAAGGTTTTGGCACTTGTTATGAAAATCATGGACATGATTCAAAAAGGTTAAATGATCATGGGAAAAAAAAAAAAAAAAAAAGTCTATTCATGGTCAAAATGCACTGTAAATGAATGGGAAGTGAATTTCATCTAGTGGAAACATTTGGTACTGCACCCACAACAAAATCTTCCCAAAGCACATTTTTTCGAAATATCAGCCTCAAATTTGGAACACAATTTTAGATTCACGGCTTTGATTTTCACACAGTTTTAGAGTAAAACATGTTTTGTAAAATATATCAAATTTAAAAATAGCATTTTGTGCAATTTCATAAACTTTTTAAATTTTTTTTTTTTTTTTTTTTTTTGGCTTTTGTTACTTTTTTCAGCAATAATCTGCCAATTCTTTTAAAAATAGACCCAACTTAAGTCTGTGCTCTGAAGTATTCAAGATTTACAAACAGTTTAATTTGGAAGTTTCATTTTCAGGTCTATGCTCAAAAAATGTTAAATAGGCAATAAATGGACCATAACTATTCTATTCCATATACATGCTATACATATATACATATACACACACACACACACACACACACACACACACACACACACACACACAGTGGGGCAAAAAAGTATTTAGTCAGCCACCAATCGTGCAAGTTCTCCCACTTAAAAAGATGAGAGAGGCCTGTAATTTTCATCATAGGTATACCTCAACTATGAGAGACAAAATGAGAAAAAAAAAAAACAAAAAAAAAAAACAAAAAAAAATCCAGAAAAATCACATTGTAGGATTTTTAAAGAATTTATTGGTAAATTCCTCGGTAAAATAAGTATTTGGTCACCTACAAACAAGCAAGATTTCTGGCTCTCACAGACCTGTAACAACTTCTTTAAGAGGCTCCTCTGTCCTCCACTCGTTACCGGTGTTAATGGCATCTGTTTGAACTGTTTGATCAGTATAAAAGATACCGGTCCACAACCTCAAACGGTCCAACTCCAAACTCCACCATGGCCAAGACCAAAGAGCTGTCAAAGGACACCAGAAACAAAATTGTAGACCTGCACCAGGCTGGGAAGACTGAATCTGCAATAGGTAAGCAGCTTGGTGTGAAGAAATCAACTGTGGGAGCAATTATTAGAAAATAGAAGACATACAAGACCACTGATAATCTCCCTCGATCTGGGGCTCCACGCAAGATCTCACCCCGTGGGGTCAAAATGATCACAAGAACTGTGAGCAAAAATCCCAGAACCACACGGGGGGACCTAGTGAATGACCTGCAGAGAGCTGGGACCAAAGTAACAAAGGCTACCATCAGTAACACACTGCGCCGCCAGGGACTCAAATCCTGCAGTGCCCTACGTGTCCCCCTGCTTAAGCCAGTACATGTCCGGGCCCGACTGAAGTTTGCTAGCGAGCATTTGGATGATCCAGAAGAGGATTGGGAGAATGTCATATGGTCAGATGAAATCAAAATAGAACTTTTTGGTAAAAACTCAACTTGTCGTGTTTGGAGGAGAAAGAATGCGGAGTTGCATCCAAAGAACACCATACCTACTGTGAAGCATGGGGGTGGAAACATCATGCTTTGGGGCTGTTTTTCTGCAAAGGGACCAGGACGACTGATCCATGTAAACGAAAGAATGAATGGGGCCATGTATCGTGAGATTTTGAGTGAAAACCTCCTTCCATCAGCAAGGGCATTGAAGATGAAACGTGGCTGGGTCTTTCAGCATGACAATGATCCCAAACACACCGCCCGGGCAACGAAGGAGTGGCTTCGTAAGAAGCATTTCAAGGTCCTGGAGTGGCCTAGCCAGTCTCCAGATCTCAACCCCATCGAAAATCTTTGGAGGGAGTTGAAAGTCCGTGTTGCCCAGCGACAGCCCCAAAACATTACTGCTCTAGAGGAGATCTGCATGGAGGAATGGGCCAAAATACCAGCAACAGTGTGTGAAAACCTTGTGAAGACTTACAGAAAACATTTGACCTCTGTCATTGCCAACAAAGGGTATATAACAAAGTATTGAGATGAAATTTTGTTATTGACCAAATACTTATTTTCCACCATAATTTGCAAATAAATTCTTTAAAAATCCTACAATGTGACTTTCTGGATTTTTTTTTCTCATTTTGTCTCTCATAGTTGAGGTATACCTATGATGAAAATTACAGGCCTCTCTCATCTTTTTAAGTGGGAGATCTTGCACAATTGGTGGCTGACTAAATACTTTTTTGCCCCACTGTGTGTGTGTGTGTGTGTGTGTGTGTGTATGTATGTATGTATGTGTATATATTTCTTTATTTATTTTTTTGTTATTTTTAACCTAATCAAAACAATCAAACTGCAGTTGGATTATTTTGATTGGGTAAAAAAAAAAAAAAAAAAAAAAGTGTATGTATATATATATATATAATAATAATAATAATAATAATAAAGCTAAATAAACGGACAGAGGGGGAAACCCCCCCTCACACACACACCGGGTCCCGCGTCAGCTAAGGATGGCTCTGATTCCAGCCCATATAAAAATTATCACAATATAACCAAGGGGGGGGGTCAGTTGATTTCTGTTATGTTGAGATAGTACTCATTTAATCTCAACACATGCAAAATATTTATATAATATTGGTTAAAAAAACAAAAACAAACAAAAAACACACTAAAACAAACATCACAACATTACCTTCTGCCAGCTCAACTTTCTGCTGTACAAGAAGCTGATCAATCTGTGTTTGGGAAAAAAAAAAAAAAAAAAAAAAAAAAAAAAAAAAAAAAAAAGGTTAAAAACCATCTTTAGGACTTTGGATGGCATGATAATCATGTTTAAAGTTTTTCCAAAGTATTTCACATTCTTCCAAGAAGTGGGGCATTTGTTGTGGCATTTCAAAGCCCAGAAAGCCCAGCCAAGTCAACAATTCCTGAGAAGATACTCTCTCGTCTCGCCAAAAAAAAAAAAAACACACACAACAAAAACAACCAACAACATTCCATCACTGCCTACAGTGGCATACAGAGCTGTTCATATCCAGCAGTAAAGCTCTACCTGGGTCAGGTACTCCAGTCCTGGTGGGCAGCCAGCAGGTCTTTGTGGAACTGGCATCACAGGCACTTGACCTTTCAAAGAGAAGAAAATGACGTGTTAAGCAGGAGCATCTGCAAAAATGAGGATTATGAAAATTCCAAATTTCCTTACCTTGGCCTGGTATGGCTGGTCCCTGGTTATAAAGAGGGGCGGGATTAGTTGCATTTTTCTGTGGTTGGAGGTCTATTGGGTAACCTGGTTTAAAGAGTATCAAAGAACATCAATTGACGTTGTTCTCACTGTCATGTGAAAGCCAGGGTGTTTCTTTGAGTTATATACTGTATAACAGCAATTTAACAGAGTGCTGTCAGGATCAGGTTGCACACTCACCATTATTTGTTGCCATGGTGGAAGGCTGCAAATTACGCTGTGTAAACATGCAAACCAGAAAAGCAAGTTAAGCAAATAATTTCCTGTAAGTTTTTTCCATGCTTTGTAGGGAATGGAGTTTCAGCAGCCCAAGATTTTCATAGCAAGTGAATCCTCAAAACAAACAGGATGGCATTAATACGCAATATTCAGGTTGGGAACACTTGGGAATTTACCAGGAAATAACCGGGAAGTTGGACTGCAGGTACAGAATGCAAATCACATGTAGCCTTCCTAAACACATTTTAGGATAATCCACTCGAATACAAGAGGTTTGTAACATTAGTTATTATTCCATGTTTATTATTGTAATAATTGATATACACTGCAGCTTTTGTACTTAAAGTAACCAGTACACCATAATGCATTCATAACAAAAATACACAGAAAAAAAAAAAAAAATGAAAAAAAAAAAAGTGAATTCATACTTTTATATTAATTTAACATATTTTGAAGACATTTAAGGAGACCAAATAAACAATCAGTCAGTTATTTAGATAATTAATAACTGGATTACTCAGTGAGCCAGATCATTATATACACACAATACAAACAATAATAGAAATTGTTAATGATGACTAAACAAACAAATAAATAATATATTATTATTTACTACTTTCCACTACTAGGCCGTCAGTATTCAAGCTAAATACAGTTTTAGTGAAGAAATATGATGCATAAATTAATAACTATGACAATCATACATAACGTGATAATTCTATGAATCCAAAGGGTTAGAAACTATAGGCTACTGTAACATGTAAACATGCAATGGTTACTTTAAGGATCTATTCTAGCTGATTTCTATGCTACTTCGTTGATGTATAACTTAGTCCGATTTATTCAGTCTTAGTTTTGACATTACAGGTTAACTGACAAAACTTTTTTATTTTTTTTTTTTTTACAGTGTATGCTGCATTAATTTAATATGCAAACAACTCACCTGTTACTTGTTCAAAGTGAAGTGCTGTGGATACTGATGCCGTAGATCTTGTTTTTTAGTCCTTCATTTAAATTTAATTTACTACATTCCGCTCTGAGAGAGGCCGGTTCTTTTTTTTATATATTATTATTATTATTATGATTTTAGTGGGCGACAGTAACACAGAGCTATTTTCTCTTCGCTCTTTATCTGCCTCACACACTGTACATGAGTTTCCTTCCAAGGAAACAATCTGCTTCTGCTCACGAACACACCCCTTACAGAAAAACGAAAGAGACTAACAGGGAAAAAAAAACTCATGATTTTTTTTTTTTTTTTTCTCCTTCTGTGAAGACTCTTGGCATTTTTCAGTAGGTTACGTCAAATGACTCATTTGGCTTTTAGACGGAAGTGTCTCCATGGATATAGACAGTTATGTATGTCTATGGAAATGGTCAACATTTGGGCCAACGTTTTCGAAACCGACTATGTTTTTCTTTCAGGTGTAGCCTATTTAAAGTTTCTTCTTCTGCTTTTTCAGAAACCTTTTCAATACATTTCTCAGGTTTTTACTGTTTGAGGTTTCACTTTCCTTTTTTCATGTTTAGAAATTAGATGAGCCTTGACATGTAATCTCACAATCCACCCATAATTAACAGGAAACAGCTTATTAAAACAACACACAGTGGAATACAAAGTTGAGGCAAAGGTTAAAACTATAAAAAGGCAGAACTGAATAGCTTTTTGCCCCTTAAGTATTGCCTTGTATTTATATAAAACTCTTTATTTTTAAGAAGGTTTAATCATTTGAAACCATATTTATCTCTAACAGTTATCACACACACACACACATACTTGTTTCACTATCCTTGTGGGGATTTCCATAGGCATAATGTTTTTTCTACTGTACAGATTCTGTCACCCTACACCAACCCTACACCTAAACTTAGCCCTCACAGGAGACTTTCTGCATTTTTACTTTCTCAAAAAAACTCATTCTGTATGATTTATAAGCTTTTTTACCCCTGGGGACTTCAGTTTAGGTCCCCACCGTGACACGAGTCCCCATGAGTATGTGTGTATTCAGGTTTAAGTCCCCACCAGAATATATAAACCAAACCAAACCACACACACACACACACACACACACAATATTTATCAAGTAAATCATGGTTTACCAGAGGCAAATGGTCCTGGTTCCTCACATCAGAAACGACTCCACAATCTGTTTCTGTATCTCTTTACAACTGGTTCTCTAAGAGTTTTATTACCATAGAAAGTATTATTCATATCATGACATGGTATCAATCATAAACAAGTAAGATCAATATGTGTAGTCTTGGTTCTTGTTTCAAGTACCCTCACCGGCCACTTTATTAGGTACACCTGTTCAATTGCTTGGTAACACAAATTGCTAATCAGCCAATCACATGGCAGCAACTCAATGCATTTAGGCATCTAGATGTGGTGAAGACGACTTGCTGAAGTTCAAACCGAGCATCAAAATGGGGAAGAAAGGGGATTTAAGTGACTTTGAATGTGGAATGGTTGTTGGTCCCAGACGGGCTGGTCTGAGTATTTCAAAAACTGCTAATCAACTGGGATTTTCACACACAACCATCTCTAGGGTTTACAGAGAATGGTCCGAAAAAGAGAAAATATCCAGTGAGCGGCAGTTGTGTGGACAAAAATGCCTTGTTGAGGTCAGAGGAGAATGGGCAGACTGGTTAGAGATGATAGAAAGGCAACAGTAACTCAAATAACCACTTGTTACAACCAAGGTATGCAGAATACCATCTCTGAATGCACAACATGTCGAGATGGGCTACAGCAGCAGAAGACCACACTGGGTGCTGCTCCTGTCCACTAATAACAGGAAACGGAGGCTACAATTCGCACAGGCTCACCAAAATTGCACAATAGAAGATTGGATAAACGTTGCCTGGTCTGATGAGTCTCGATTTCTGCTGCGACATTCAGATGGTAGGATCAGAATTTGGCATAAAGAACATGAAAGCATGGGTCCATCCTGCCTTGTCTCAACGGTTCACGCTGGTGGTGGTGGTGGTGGTGTAATGGTGTGGGGGATATTTTCTTGGCACACTTTGGGCTCCTTAGTACCAATTGAGCCTACCTGAGTATTGTTGCTGACTATGCCCATCCCTTTATGACTACAGTGTACCCATCTTCTGATGGCTAATTCCAGCAGGATAATGCACCATGTCACAAAACTCCAATCATCTCAGACTGGTTTCTTTAACATGACAATGAGTTCACCTTACTCAAATGGCCTCCGGAGTCACCAGATCTCCATCCAATAGAGCACTTTTGGGATGTGGTGGAACGGGAGGTTCGCATCATGGATGTGCAGCCGACAAACCCGGTACTAGCAAGGTGTACCTAATAAAGTGGCCAGTGTGTGTGTGTGTGTGTGTGTGTATATATATATATATATATATATATATATATATATATATATATATATATATATATATATATATATATATATATATATATATATATATATATTAAAAAAAAAAAAGAGTCATTGTACGAAATGGGTGCCATTTGCACTTTGCAACTTTCAAAATTTTCACTAAACTTTTTTTTTTTTTTTTTTAAAAACCTACAACTTGAAAGATATGTTAATCCTCCAAAAAAAAAACACATTTTCCCACCTCAGGCACAAAATCCTTAATAATATTGCCCTTTTTATTCAGGCAAGGGTGCCTTTATTGTACCACCCCGCAACGGACAATATGTACACCATTAGAGTGGTAAAACAAGAAATTGATTTTTAAAATATGATGTTTTCCTAATAGTAAACTGTTCCTTTTTTAGAATCTATCAATAGAAAGTATGTAATTGAATGCTTTTTTTTTTTTTTTTTTTTTTAATTCTTAGATTTTTAATCTTGAAAAAGGAATTCAACATTTCAATCGCCTCATTGTTTGTACTGAAAAAACAAACTCACTTAAAAAATACTAATAAATTTACATTTATTGGATTAGTCCACACAACAAGAACATCATTCAGCATTAATGTAACATTACATTTCCTTTCTCTAAATTTTTAACAAAATGATCCTGTGACGGGGTGGTTTACTGTGACAGGATGGTAAAGACAAGTCATGTACACCGTATGTAAAAACAGTTACTCATCAGTGAAAGGCCTGCTGCTTTTTCTCTACAAGTGTCCATTTATTTATAACCCTAACTCAGAATCAGAAAGAGCTTTATTGCCAAGTGTGTTTACCCACACAAGGAATTCGACTTGGTGTCAGGAGCTTCCAGTACAGAAAATACAAACATAGTGCAGACAGACATATAATTTAAGGTAATAAAAACACTAATAATAAAGAGAATAGGCAATAAATTATAAATGACAAAAGTAATAAAAATATAGAGAAAAATAAATGTCCGTAGACAGAATTGTGGATGCTATTTACAGATGAAGGTTTGATGAGTTGTTTACAGATGTACAGTCCTGAGATGTGTTATGTGTTGTTCAGGTGGGATATGGGCTGGGGGGAAAACTGTTCTTGTGTCTGGCTGTTTTGGTGCTCTGTAGCGCAGACCAAAGGGCAACAGTTCAAAGAGGGAGTGTACACTATCTGACCTTGAAGATCCTATCTGCTACTTTGACTATTGGACAGGACAGTCTGTGCTTCTTAGCCTCTGCGTTCTCTTTTCTCTTCTTGTTGTGCTTCCTCCACTTTTTATGCAGCAGACACTTCCCTTGTTCACTTAGATCACTAATCTTCTTCTTTTTTCCTTGCTCCATCTCCATCTCTGACATTCACTCAGGGGTGTCAAACTATTTCCTGGAGGTCCACAGCCCTGCACAGTTTAGATTCAACTCTAATTAAAGTTCTTCAGGCTTATTTGAAAACTACATGGTTTGTGTGTTGGAGCAGTGTTGGAACTAATCTCCGCAGGGCTGCGGCCCTCCAGGAACTGAGTTTGACACCCCTGCTCTAGATATTTTTTCCTCCTCTCAGGATCAGCATCCCAACGTGCACAGCATCGCTGTTGTCTTCAAATGTTATAAAATATAATTCATTAAACACAGATAGTGAGTGAGTGATGAGTGACTGAAAGAGATACGTGTAAGAGTGATATAGTAAGTGAGTGAATGAACCAAACAGGGTTAAGTTAACAGAAAAATAAATTGATTAGCCTATTAGAATCCTTGATTTCACACATCCTCACATTCAGACAGGAAGCAGAGCCACTCCATTACATCCCTTACCACCTCGTCACAATAAAACATGTTACGGGTTGGTATGTGACAGGGTGGTAAATTTCATCCCAAAACGGCCGCAGATCTCCCATGTAGTCAAGTTCCACACCCAGCATACATGCATTCAATCTGAAATATAATTTTATTTGCATTAATAATGCAAAAAATGCAATAAAAAACTCTGTTTCCTATCTATTTTGCATGACGGGTGGTTGGTTTAAGCTTGACGAACCCTGCCTAACATGAAAAGCCAACACATAAACAATGTAAAAGAATGTCAGTACTAGCCTACTTTTGTTCTTGGTGGCTGCAAGGCTTAAATGATGTCACTTCTGCTAAATGTGAAGTCATTTATAGCAAAAGTACATTATTTACAGCTAAAACAAGTTAGTGTGACGGGGTGGTAAGTCAAACTGCACTGTAAAAGATGATGCACTGTTAACTTAGTAAAATTACGTTCATTTTACTTATGTGTTTCTGCTCTGTTGACATTACTCAGTTTGATCGAGTTTTTATTACTTTATGTTACTTAAAGCATTGCAATTAAGTTCAATAAACTTGATTTCTTTGTGTTCAATGAAAAGGTCGAACATGTGACTCCTTTGTGCATGTGTTATAGACAGAGGTGCACATTAGTTTTTCAGCCTGGTTCTCATAAGAGAACCTGGAGATTTGGTTTGGTCCTCACACTGCACATAGTGTGACCCTAATAAATAAATAAATAAAAAGTGCTGTTTATTTTGGATGTGATTAATCGTTTGACAGATATATATGATATTTGATATATATGAAGAGTTTATTTGCAAACAGATAACTATTTATAATTTTCAAAAATCATGTTTTTATTATGTTATAATGTTTTTATTCTGTTTTATTGTTTTAGTTAGCTGTATTTTTAAAATAAAAAGTGAGTATTAAATACAAATACAATTATTATATAGTAAACTTAATTTTAATATTACTAATATTTACTTTTTTTTTTTTTTTTTAATATGAATTTTCATCATTTTCAAACTTGGACGCGTGCGAGCACTTTTGCTACCGCGGGCATTTTCAAAAGATATTTGCATGCGTTTTTATATATTGTCAAACGGCGGTAAGTTATTTACTTCCACAGTCTATAAATATATAAGCAAAAACACTGTAATGGTAATGATTAAAGTGATGTCAGGTGGTAACTGAAGCAAAATAAACCCTTTGAAATTAGCCGCGAAAGTAACTGTCTCATTCTGAAGGGACGCAAGTTAAACATGATGGCGCAAGCAACCGCGAAGACTGAAGATATTAATTCTGTATATTACTAAAGACTGAAGATAATAGCACCGCGATAGATTCTGTATGACTTTATTCTGCGTTGAAGACCCTTTATCAAACCTACAGAGGACGGGACTCAGAGGCCTTCACTAACATGACGCAGTTTGAAAATCTAACGGTCTTCTGACAGTGACGCAGCTCTAACGGTCTTCTGACAGACTGACGGGTGCTAAGCCAAAGGTAAGCTTTATAAATCTACTTTTATTTGTCGTTTTGTCCATGTAATGTTAAATTTCACTCTAAATTTATATTTTTCAGTGTTAATAAGTTTTCAAATTCACCTCTTTGTTATTTTACATGGGCAATCCCTGTTCGTGTATTTGCGCTTGAGGTGGTTCAAGATACAGTCTGAGGTAAATTTATGTTTATCCCTTTTAGTTGTTTAAATTGGTCACTAAAACACGTAACTTTACAATAATATATTTAATATTTTCAAAACTTTATCTGGTTTCAAGTGTTTGTTCTTGTAGTAAAATAGGTTTTTGTCGTGGATCCCGGATGCTCACGCGAGCCTGTGAGAGTGAAAAAAATAAATAAAAAAAAGCACACTGAAACGATTCAGTAAAGACTAAATATCAGTCTGACAGAAGCCAAAATGAGCATTGTGAAGCTATATTTATATTTATGATAATCGTTTTTCAATTGTGTTTCAGGGCAGTTCATGAAGTCAGTTCTAGCTCCACCTGCCACATCAGACTCTGCTGTATGGAGGCCCTTATGTGTGTACTTCTCATTATTGTGCATGCAGATATTATTCAGGTGCATGAACACTTGACTATTGCAAGAATAATGAATGTACCATCTTTGAATGTACCAGAATTTTAATTGGTTAATTGCAGTTTAAATAAAAATGAATTAGAAATGTTCCCCCAATTCAGCTCCAACAGGTGAACATGCACTACTAGTTAAAAGTTTTTGAACAGTAAGATTTTTAATGTTTTTTTTTTTTTTTTTAAAGAAGCCTCTTCTGCTCACCAAGCCTGCATTTATGTGATCCTAAGTACAACAAAAATAGTAACATTTTTAAATATATAGTTATAAGTGTATAAAAATATTAAAATATTTTGAAATATTTGGTGAGAAGAAGAGACTTCTTTAATAACTTAAAAAAAAAAAAAAGAAGAAAAAAAAACAGACCTTACTGTTCAAAACCTTTTGACTGGTAGTGTTCTTTATGGACCCAACTAAACTAAATTGTTTGTTATTTATTAATTGTTATCCACTGTATGAGAAGTAAAGTTTGTTTGTTTTATATATTTTTACTATGTCTGTGAGTTGATTTGTATGAGTTTTAATTGAATGCATCCTAAGAGTGTTCATTTTGTCAAGCAGTATAAATGATGTCTAAATGAGACTGCGGTTATTTCTAGGCAACCATTTTGTGTTAATGGCTCTCATATCATTTCAGGCATATGCTAAGAACACACTTAAGCAGAAGTGTCAGCGCGGGACTATTTAATGGATTATACGTTCTTCTTTCGTGTGGGCGAATTGTGGTAAGTTATTTACTTTGACAATCTTGCAATATGTAAAGAAAAGGTAGTGTAATTGTAATGTTTGAAGTGTCTGTTAAATTAGTCCCAAAAAGGCCACGTCTCATTCTGAAGGTGTTCGCTAACAATAACAATGTCAATAACACCTAATGTACTTGTTACATCGTAAGAAGTATGGCATCTGTGTTAATATTAGTCTGTTTCATTCTTATTCCGAGGTCACCGTAGCCATCCGGATCTAGTCCATATCCAGATCAGATGGTCACTGCAGTCACCCGGATCCAGTCCAGATGGTGGAGACAACTCTACAGTGCTGAATGTCAGCAGAGACCGTGTCAACTAGATGAGCCCCAAAGACAGATCCCCAGTGAAGGCCTCATCACCTATACCACTCATCGGCACAAAACCTCAGCAAAGACCACGATGACAAACACCACGTTGGTTCGTCTGGCCAGAGGAGAACTGGCCCCCCGACTGAGCCTGCTTTCTACCAAGGTTTTTTCTCCATTTCTGTCATCTTTGGCTTGCTTATTTGGGGACACTTAATTTTTGGGAATATTAACGACTTGATTGCAGAGACACTTTTTGAAGGGAACTGAACTGAGCTGGATGATGATGACATAACTGAATCAACGATGAACTGACTTTAACTGAAATATTGACTGTTTACTTTTGTCCTCTTTTTAGAGCTGCTTTAATGCATAACTGAATTTTGTTTGCATTATTGACATTTTCCTGTTTAACAATGTAAAGCTGCTTTGACACAATCTGTATTGTATGAAGTGCTATATATAAATAAGAGTGAGTTGACTTGCTTTTGACAATTCTTCATAGAAATGTTAGTGTGCTATCTGTTTTGAACAATTTAGTATTTTTGAGAATTGTATTAGTAGCCTTCAATGTGAAAGAAATCAGTAAAATAAGATTACATCAAATCAGTCTCAAGTGAATTGTAATTACACAGATGCAATAAGTTGTGGTTACTTAATTTTCTCAAGGCAACGGGTTTCCTCAATTTAATTAAGTAGACAGAACTCAGATTAACTTGTTAGTTTTAAGTTAAGTAGATTCACACTTTTAAGTAATCGCAATTTAATGAATTTAAGTTAGTCCAACTTAAAATAAAAAGTGACCACAACACGTTCTTTTGTTTATTTGTTACTGTAACTCAGAATTGTCAAGTTCACTTAACTTTTTTCTTTTAATTTTGCATGAATTTCCTTTACTTAATAATTTTAAGGCAACGGGTTTCCTCAATTTTTTTTAAGTAAAGTCAACTGATCGCTTTTTACAGTGTGAGGGACGCACACAAATCATAAAATATTTACAAAAAAATAAGTTTTTTTTTTTTTTTTTAAATATGTCTTATGTAAACAGGGACACATAATGCTCCAAAAAATAAATAAATAAATAAAAATAAACCTTATTTGGTGATATTTTAGATGCAAATGTCACATTGGTCAACACGGACATGTGTAATTGGCTATTTACTAATGAAAAGTGATTAAAAAAATAGTATGTTACTCTTTAAGAAAAGTGTTTTATCATATATCATGTTAACAAGAACACTTGAATTAATAACTTTAAGCTTTAGAAACACACTTTGGGACATTTTTTGTGCCTTATGCATATCATCGAATGTTGCAGACCCAAACGGCACATATATGACATATATACAGTGGGTATGGAAAGTATTCAGACCCCCATAAATTTTTCACTCTTTGTTATATTGCAGCCATTTGCTAAAATCATTTGTTCATTTTTTTTCCCTCATTAATGTACACACAGCACCCCATATTGACAGAAAAACACAGAATTGTTGACATTTTTGCAGATTTATTAAAAAAGAAAAACTGAAATATCACATGGTCCTAAGTATTCAGACCCTTTGCTGTGACACTCATATATTTAACTCAGGTGCTGTCCATTTCTTCTGATCATCCTTGAGATGGTTCTACACCTTCATTTGAGTCCAGCTGTGTTTGATTATACTGATTGGACTTGATTAGGAAAGCTACACACCTGTCTATATAAGACCTTACAGCTCACAGTGCATGTCAGAGCAAATGAGAATCATGAGGTCAAAGGAACTGCCTGAAGAGCTCAGAGACAGAATTGTGGCAAGGCACAGATCTGGCCAAGGTTACAAAAAAATTTCTGCTGCACTTAAGGTTCCTAAGAGCACAGTGGCCTCCATAATCCTTAAATGGAAGACGTTTGGGACGACCAGAACCCTTCCTAGAGCTGGCCGTCCGGCCAAACTGAGCTATCAGGGGAGAAGAGCCTTGGTGAGAGAGGTAAAGAAGAACCCAAAGATCACTGTGGCTGAGCTCCAGAGATGCAGTCGGGAGATGGGAGAAAGTTGTAGAAAGTCAACCATCACTGCAGCCCTCCACCAGTCGGGGCTTTATGGCAGAGTGGCCCGACGGAAGCCTCTCCTCAATGCAAGACACATGAAAGCCCACATGAAGGACTCCAAGATGGTGAGAAATAAGATTCTCTGGTCTGATGAGACCAAGATAGAACTTTTTGGCCGTAATTCTAAGCGTTATGTGTGGAGAAAACCAGGCACTGCTCATCACCTGTCCAATACAGTCCCAACAGTGAAGCATGGTGGTGGCAGCATCATGCAGTGGGGGTGTTTTTCAGCTGCAGGGACAGGACGACTGGTTGCAATCGAGGGAAAGATGAATGCGGCCAAGTACAGGGATATCCTGGACGAAAACCTCCTCCAGAGTGCTCAGGACCTCAGACTGGGCCGAAGGTTTACCTTCCAACAAGACAATGACCCTAAGCACACAGCTAAAATAACGAAGGAGTGGCTTCACAACAACTCCGTGACTGTTCTTGAATGGCCCAGCCAGAGCCCTGACTTAAACCCAATTGAGCATCTCTGGAGAGACCTAAAAATGGCTGTCCACCAACGTTTACCATCCAACCTGACAGAACTGGAGAGGATCTGCAAGGAGGAATGGCAGAGGATCCCCAAATCCAGGTGTGAAAAACTTGTTGCATCTTTCCCAAAAAGACTCATGGCTGTATTAGATCAAAAGGGTGCTTCTACTAAATACTGAACAAAGGGTCTGAATACTTAGGACCATGTGATATTTCAGTTTTTCTTTTTTAATAAATCTGCAAAAATGTCAACAATTCTGTGTTTTTCTGTCAATATGGGGTGCTGTGTGTACATTGAGGAAAAAAAAAGAACTTAAATGATTTTAGCAAATGGCTGCAATATAACAAAGAATGAAAAATTTAAGGGGGTCTGAATACTTTCCGTACCCACTGTGTGTGTGTGTGTGTGTGTATATACATATTAGTGCTGTCAAAATTAGCGCGTTAATGCAGGCGATTATTTTTTTCAGTTTAACGCCTTAAAATTATTTAACGCCGTTAACGCAGGGGCGGGGCCTAGGGTTGGCCACCCCACTCATAACTGCTAATTCTGTCTCTTTTTTTCTTGACAAGAAGTGCATTTATTCAGTTGCAGAACGTCTTTACGAGCACATCAAAGAGGAGACGTTTCAGACGCGCGCTCCAGCTTCACTTCAGCGTCAGGCGCGAGTCAAATGAGCGCGGAAACCGCCACGCGCTGTAGCCTTTATCAATTCATATCAAAGCGCGAAATAAACTACGTGCACGCAATGTCGTGATCAGTTAAGTCATGAAGTTACCAAAAAGGCGATTAAAGCTGCCATAAAACTGTGCGTGCATGTAATATGTTATATATGAGTTACATTAAGAACATGTCTCTGAAATGGTTTTCAAAACTGTCCTGAGCATCCCAGCACTGTCTCCCTCATCAAACACACCCGATTCAACTCGTCGGCTCATTAGTAGAGACTGAAATGGGTCTGACCTGAAATGGGTCAGAAAAGGTAGAGTTGAGAGAAAATACGATGCGTGTCAGATCCGCGTCAGGTTCAACAGCGGCAGCTCTTAAAGTAATAGCAGCCAAAACAATCTAATAACCAGCTGCTGTGATGTTTGTTCATCAAAGAACAAAAGAAAAAAGAGGAAATCAATAACTTTTATAGTTTTAAGGATTCATCTGTATTTAGTTTAGAATGTAGTGTTTGATAACTTTATTCAATTTCTGTATATTTCTGCTGAGGGTCACAGGTAGATAAATATGACATTTATTATAATGGATTTATGTGAAGATAGTTTTAAGTTCACTTAAATTAGAAGTTATTTTTAAAGTCTAATAAATGTTAAAATTGATAGCTCTTAATTGTTATGTTTAATGGCTATAGTCAATGGTTAAATATTAGGGGGAAACATTTTTAATCGCGATTAATTTCAGAAAAATGTGCGATTAATTAGTTATTTATTTTAATCGATTGACAGCACTAATATATATATATATATATATATATATATATATATATATATATATATATATTGCAGAAGTCAGGTGGTGGATCTTGGGCTAAACCATTCTGAAATTTCTGAAGTTATTTATTACACGTTTATTAAACATGTTAATTTATGACAAAAAGGCACAAATGCATCAAATTACATTCACAGAAACACAATAACAAACACAAACTTGCAATGTAACATCATACGTACTTTTGTACTCGAATCCAGTTTGTGGTACAAACACAGATCAGCACTTTCACACAAATTCACATGTAGTATCTTTTGTGATACATCTGTTGCAAAGCTAACTTGTGCCCTTGTAAGTATAAGAAAGGCCAGGGGTCAAGCAGAAGGGAATGTGTGACTTAAAATAGCACACTGATAAAGTGAGACAGGACACACAATAATGTCATGAACTGCTAGTAAATCTATAAACAGAATGGCACAGTTGAAGAAGTTTTTAAATAAGAATTTATCTTGAATTCTTTAAATGTGTCATCCTGCTTTTTAGATTCGTGGTCATTGTGAATCCTTAAATCAACATTTTATGGATTATTTAAACATTGACATGCTCTAGATGGCTGACGTTATATTTACAGCACGTTTATGGTGACACACCTTTCTTTATTTGAAAAAAAGAAAATAAAGAGGGGTAGAGTGACAAGAAGAAATGGGTATGAAAATGTTTGTACTTTTATTATAAAACTAATAATTATTAGTTAGGTGAGATAAGTGGATGTTTTACACTGTGTTGTAATGAAAAAAAAAATGTCTATGACCCACTCAATCTTTAGCTATGATATTAAGTGTAAAGAGAAAATTGTTCAGCATTTGTATTTAAAAAAAAAAAAAAAAATAAAAATAAAAAATACATAGTTTAATCAAATGGGGAACAAAGCTGCAGGATGGTTTCACTCTTGTTTTTGAGTGTGCTCAAAACACATGAAATCCTGTATATTCAAAATGGAAAAAAAAAGTACAAAAGTAAAGTAATGTAATTAGGAATTATGTAAATATGTATTATATTCAGTTAGAGCCTAAAAAAGGTTTTAAGCATAAATGTGTTTGATTGCACCATGATTGATATACTATTAGAACTATATTCTTAAAATTTGATAGGAAAGCTAATACATAATGGAAAAAATGTATTAATGAAGATCACCTATTACTTACAATAAGAAAGCAGACTCCTAATATAACTGCTTTTATTTTCACATCCAAATCCATTGGAAATTGTAAGCCAAAGTTGTCTGCATCAGTAAACGCTTCTGCTTCAAATCCTGTCCATTGTTTACTAACTGGACTCATCCAGTGACATCGCCTGGCATCAAATAAGCATGTGCCTAAATTGATGATCAGTTTGATGATCAGTTAGACACATAAAATGGTGTAGAATTTAATTTATAAATCAGTTGAACTTCATTCTGCAAGCACAAAATATGACATTCACAAAGTAATCTCATTCACAGCAAAATAGTTGATTTTATCTAGTAGTATATACATTTTTATACAATATAGACTACCGTTTAAACATTGGGATCTCTTATCATCAGCAAGGCTTAATTTATTTTAATTTATTCCTCTGATGCAAAGCTGAATTTTCAGCATCATTACTCCAGTCTTCAGTGTCACATGATCCTTCAGAAATCATTCTAATATGCTGATTTGGTGATCGGGAAACATTTCTTATTATTGTTAATGTTGAACAGTTGTGCTGCTTAACATTTTTGTGGAAAATGTTATACCATATACAATATATTTTTCAATATTTGATGCATAAAAGTTAAAAAGAACAGTATTTATTTGAAAACAACATTGTAAATGTCTTTACTGGCACTTTAGACCAATTTAATGCATCCTTGCTGAATAAAATTATTATTATATTATATTATATTATATTATATATTATTATTCTCACAGACTTGCAGTTGTTTTGTCTTAGTTTCTATTTTCATGGACTTCTGGTTTGTTTTCATTAATTCCTCTTGCCCTTTGTTCTAGTTTCCTGCCATGTATACGTTGTCATTGTTATTCATTTAACTGTTTCAGGTTTTGCCATTAGTTACCTTATTTGCTCTGTATTTAAGTTGCTCTATTTCACCCTTCAGTTGTCAGTTGTTGTTAGTGGCTAGTTCACACTGTTATGCCTGTTTGTTCCTTGTAAACCATGTTTGTATTTTTAACTGGCTTTATATTTCCAGACCATTTGTATTATATTATATTATATTGTTATATTATTATATTTTGAACATGACAGTGTAATTTATGGTGTAATGTATGCACCATACCTCAACATTAACATCAGAACAACATTTGCAGTCACAGAACGGCCCCACAATCTTCCGAACAGGTTCTTTTCTCTCATTTTGGATGGTGAACTTCGGCAAGAAAGGATGCCAGCTTTGTATAACATAACCAATTGGTCTGGCCGGAGGGCTTTGAACCTCCAGCTGAAATATATGAGGCAGTACTGACATCCTAAGGCAGCAACATAGATATTTTCCTAATATTTATAATAACTTGTCCTTTTTATTTGTTGGTATACAGGAATGCAAAGCAAGATGCAAAACTTTGGGCTAGTATGCATGAAACAGTATGAATGGTGAAGTGGTCATGTTGTACTGTACCTCTTGCAGACAGCAAGGAAAGCAACAACTACCGCAGTTAAGGGGGCGGGATAAAGTCATCACTTCCTGTCCCATGTTATCCTGGATATGAAGCAGGAAGGAGTGCACTGGTCCACAGACCATGCAAGTACAAAAATCGCTCTCCTCAGCAGCAAAAAACACCTGCTGTCCTAAACAATTTTTCACCACATATTGATTATTGGTCTCCCATCCCATGAGAACTGTAAGAGAAAGAGAGCATTTGTAGTCATGTGACAGGGGTTTAGAAAATTGTTTCTAGTGCAAACATTACCTTCCATTAATTCCACTTTCTGATGAACTAGAAGCTGGTCAGCCTGTGATAAGCAGCACTGTAGAACTTAATATAGGCATAGAGTGTATTATTTGTCCATCTGTACTTATAAGATGTCCATAATGCCACAAACCACATTCACCCATGCAGAGAGAAGCAGAGCCAAAGACACGTGCAGTTTTATTTTATTTTTATTTTTTAGAGGCCCAAACGTTACATGCAGATTAAATTATCTCATCATTTGAAAATAAAATAGTATTTTTTTTTTCTACACACATATACAGCGGTTTGCTATTCTTATGTGGACTCTTCATAGGCATAATGGTATACAGACAGGCAGACAGACAGATTTTATTACAAGTATTTAAAAAATTGTTAGGAACTGGAATTGTTTAAAAGAACTGAATCGGAACCATTAAATTCTTCATGGTTCCCATTCCTATATTCCTATAACACAGATTCTAGAGAAAGGTTCATATATGAACAATGATTTTTCTCTATAGTGAATGTAAAAGTTTAATTGTGAGAATACTTTAAATTCACCTGGGTCAGGTACTCCAAACCTGGTGGACAGCCCGCAGTCTGTCAGGGACTGGCATGACCATTGGGACCTGAGGTGGCACATAGCCTGCAGCAAAGAACATGCTTACTTACAATATGTGACACATTATGTGACACATTAATCAAATTTATGTCTTTACCTGCTGCTGGTGTAGGATAAACTTCATTTGCTGGATGAGGGCCAATGGTATATACTAAGGGAGAAAGAGAAAATCTGATAAACTATCAGATATCTGCACCTGTACAGATCATATGATCAGATACATGATACATGAAGTGAAGAGAATGAAAACATGTCGATCTAGGAAGAAGCGACTCATATGTCACTGCACTGATTTTTATTTTTTTATTTTTTTTTTTTTTTTACTTTTAAGAGTCTTTGAAGAGGTGTCAATATGTTTAATAAGGTTGTGAAATATATTGAATTCAACTCTCACCAGGTGCCACAGGCACACTGGGTGAAGGTACATTTGCTCCTCATGTCTAATCTACAAGTAAATTGCAGTTAAAATAGTTTAGATCATTAGATCGTTAAAAAAAAAAAAAAAAAAAAAATCTGAAAAGTGCTTTGTCATCATGGTAACAATCCACTTCATTGTGTGTATTTCCTCAGGACTGAACCAGTTTCTTGATAATCTCCAGATCATCAACCAAAACTATGCTAAATGCAACAAACCAAAACAACCCTTTACTGGATACAAACAGAAAAAAAAGTGTGATATTTTTTAAATTGAAACTAAAATCTTATTTAAAATCAACTCAACTCTGTAAACACTGACATGGTTATGGTTTAACCTGATGTTATTTTTCCTGTTTTTTTTTTATTTATTTAATTTTTGTTTTTGTTTTTTTTTTCGGCTCTGATAAGATGTGTGTAAGTATTACTGTACTGTATGTTTTTGTTGTTTTATTTTCATGTTTATTTGTAATTATGATTACCTGCCAAGGGACTGCGGATGAAAACTAGCCATTTGGCTAAATTCGCTACAATGCATGAAATGGAAACATTTATGTTAAAATTGTACATGGTCCCTTCTCAAATAAATTTTAATAATAATAATAATAATAATAATAATAATAATAATAATAATAATTTGATTTGCCCACTAGAGTGCAGCAGAGTAGCACAAACAAGAAACACTGTCATAGAGCAGTATGTTGTATGACAATTAAAGCAGAAAAAGGATTTACTTATATTCAACATTAAAAATGCAGCTACATCTTGACCTGGATATGTTTTAGCCTATAAAGTATAACGTCATTACATGACATTATGAACACATATTATATAGCCAACAATGAGTGCACATTATAGGGTTTAATGATTAGTTAGTGCAACAGCACTGTACATTTCATAAGAGGTATGTGTTCGCCAGAAGAAAAAAAAAAAGAGTGACTTTTGCCATTTTTTTTTTTTTCTAAACAATACAAGCTAAACAATACAAAACTTAATTTGGTCATATAGGCCCTATAGTATGATTCTTCTGTCTTCAGCTTTTCTTGAAGGACAGTTTGGCAGGCAGTCTGTAGACATTTGTCTTCTCCTGTGGCCTGTAGCATGAAGGGAAATTAACAAACTCTGAGTTTCAGGGTAGGTTTAGAGTTGACAAAACCAAACTAATCAAACCTGGTTTAGATCAGGATCAGCGGGCTCACAAAGCTCGACATAAACGGGCTCTGTCAACTCAGGGTTGATCCAGAGTTTGGGATTAACTCTGGAGCGTGTGCACCTGAAAGTGTGACGTGCAGCAAACAGCCAATCACACAGAACATGGAAAGCGTCAGTTTGATTCACTTCTCACAAGAGTCAGCGCAATTCACTTCTCTGTTAAAAATTAAGAGATGTCGTTATTAAAAATATAATTAATTTAAATGCATTTACAAGGCAGGAATAAACACTGCTGCTGCAGCAAACATTTGAGAAGGCAGCAGAAAGAAAATATCTGACTTTGCAAAACAATAAGCTGAATTTAATCATTTATATACTTTCACAAAGAGCTCTAAAGAAAATACATATCATTTAGTCATTTAAAAAGCTTTATATATTGAAACTTATTTATAGGCAATGTATATATTTAAATGAACTCAAATGCAAATTTAATATTAATTACCAGCTCATATAATATATTTTTAAATATTTATATTATTATAATTCATATGATATTAGTATAATAAATAATTAGCAGCAAAAGACAGTTTTGTTTCTAAAATTCAGGCAATTTTGTCTCTGAAATTCTTCTACTCTAAACCGCTTTAATTTGGAGCGAGAGATTAATTGCATCTGATTTATGCCACTTTACTCACACACTGTAAAAAATCCAACTTTCGAAAAGTTCGACTAACCAATGTAAAAAAGTAGTCTGAACAAAGAAATTTTAGTAGAAGTCAGTTAAATTTTTTGTGGGAAACTGAACAAAAATACTCTAAACATGTCGCTAGCAAAAGTTGTTTCGTTTACCTTTCTTTGATACTCAACATATCCAGATGTTCTCCCAACTTATCAAATTGAGTCATCTGAACAAACAATTTTACACTGAACCATTTTGCGCAAGTTCCCAGCATGCATTGCAGCTCAAAATCATTTTATTTTAATTATTATTAAAATATTATCATTGTTTTAAATTTTACTGGCTTGATTTATGCTGCTGCTGTTGTCACTGTCAGTTAGCTGTCATGTGAATCAGAGTTCATATTTTTACTGATTTAAAATTTGTTGATCCTCACACTGTAAAAAAGTTAAAGCGGTTTCAACTAATTATTATTTAGTAATAAGTTCCACAGAAATTTTACGTTACCAATTTCTGTCTTCAAAATGTTGCCTGAATTGTTCATTTTAAGCTGGCTCAACCTTTACTGAAAGTTTTATAGTCCATTCAACTAAAATTATTTAATTGGTCAAACATTTAGAAAACTATAGCAAATTGTGTCAATTAAAATTTATCCATTCACTCCGTGTTTCATATGTTACCTCAACTAAGATTTATTATTTGGGCATCATAAGAAATTGCTGTGGAACTAGTTATTATATTTTATATTGAGTTTAAGAAAATTATTACCTGGTCAATCACTAAAACACACACATTACAAAACATAATAGCCTTTATTTAATAACAATCTGCATTTATAACATTTGTCATACAGACTAAACATGCAGGCTTAAAGGGATAGCTCACCCAAAAAAAAATAAAATTTGTTGTTAATTGACTCACCCTCAGGCCATCCAAGATGTAGTTAACTTTTTTTTTCCTTCTATTGAACAGTAAAGGAAATTTTTAGGTGAAAACATGGTCTTTGAAAACATTGCAATTCACAAACTGCACGTCTCTGGCTACCGGCTTTTGAGAGTCAAATAAACATATACAGACAAGACCAAATTACCAAAGGCTCCTGCACTGTAAAACATTTCAAGTTGGTTAAACTTACAAATGAAAGTTCACCTGCTGCCTTAAAAATGTGAGTTAACTCAACTTAAAGATACTCTTTGTTTCAACTCAAGAAGTTATGTTTTACAATTTATTAAACTAATGGTCATTTGTTGTTTCAACTTGATGCTCTGAGTTAAAACAACTTACTATATTACATTATCAGCAGAGGTGTAAAGTCCAGGGGTCAGAAAGTAAAAGTCCTGCCGTATGTTTATTCAACCCATGAACTCAGCAGCTGATTTCACCAGAGGAGAAACCAAGTCATTCCTTTCAAGTCACAAGCAAGTCTCAAGTCAAATCCCAAGTCCTCAAAGAGTTAAAGTTAATGAGATAATTAAGTGACTAATTAAATTATGATTGTGCATTAGTGATGAACACCTGCTGTTAACAAGCGGCAATTAACTTGTAAGTAATTGTAATTTTGTTTCACGACAAACATTTTTGCATTGCTGAATCAAACCTTGAAGTAGCAGATGAGCTTACACTTTCTGTTTTATAACTCATTTGAATGAACATCATGAAGCAGTCTTTCTCTTTGGTTTATTGATTGACATTCAGCTATTACACAACTAAAAAAAAAAAAAAACTCCTATTAAACGAATGCCACCGTAATGCTTCAATATTGGGGAAAAAAAAAAAAAAAAAAAACCTGTATCAGCTCAGGCTTTTAGACATGAACACTTATCATATTCTCATATCCTCAATCCTCAACAGTGGTGACAATAATTATTCATACTGCAGTGCATGATGGAAGTTTTTACTATGGTGTTACCCAGCATGCATTGCAGCATGAAGCATTTTATTGATAGTCACCACTGTTGAGATTCATATGCTGGTTCTTGATGTCTGTGTGAGTCTCAATTTTTCAGGAGTTTAAATTTTGTATATACATTACATAGATTTAAAATTCATTTACTATGACTATTAGGGCAACACTTTGTTTGCGTGCTGTAGTTTCACAGGGTTGGTTATGCCAAACCTAAACATATAAATTAAAAAAGCAAAAAAAAAGTTATTTTGAATGTAATCAGGACAGCTCACGATGACTAACTCCTCAAAAACCAAAGCCAATAGCTGCTCACTGTATAGCACTGATCGCTGTGCTTTACAACACAACATGCATTACTGCAGAGAGAGATCTAACACAAGAAGTCAAGGGTCAAGAGCCCAGCTAAAGCAAACACTGATCTCCATGATGGTCGCATCATTTTAACCAATAAAACATCAACATCTGATCCTCTGTAATTCTCAATAACAGCAGGTGTTCATCACTAATGCAAAATCATCATTTAATTAGTCACCTAATTAGCTCATTAACTTTAACTCTTTGAGGACTTGGGATTTGACTCTAGATTTGCTTGTGACTTGAAAGAAATGACTTGGATCCTCATCTGGTGAATTCAGCTGCTGAGTTCATGGGTGGAATAAATATATAGCAGGACATCTACTTTCTGACCCCTGGACTTTCCACCTCTGAGAAACTTTGATGTTTTGATGAAATGGTTGTTTAAGCACTTGTGTTCTTAAATGGCTTTTTAAAACCTGTTTTCCTAACAAGAATTTGTATTCTCAAACTAGTGTTAAAGCTTGTACAACATTGCTTGAACTTATTTCAATATTTTTTTTATATTTTTGAGCAAACCAGTTACAAGTAAATATATTACAAAATATATTCTTGCTTTTTGGGGAAGAAGAGTGAGGGGGGAGAGTCAGAGGCAGGGAGGGCAGGGGGAGAAGGGGGTCGTAAATGAACAAGGGGAGTGGTGCTGTTTATTGTCTTTGGAGGTCTCTTCTCCAGATTAGTTTTACGGTTTTATTACATGGTATCTGTGAGTTCCTGAGTTTTGGCTTCATGAGGAGTTAATTTCATAAAGGAAATAATTTCACTTCTTTCAGGGACATATTGAGGTCTTAAGAAGCTAAACAATCAAAAAACCGACAACCACAGACGTGCAGTGTATGAATCGGCAAGGATAACTGTTTCAGATAAAAATCTTCTTTACTGTTCTACTGAAGAAAAAAAAGTCACTGACATCTGAGATAGCCAGAGCGTCAATAAAATAACAACAAATTTCCATTTTTGGGTGAACTATCCCTTTAAAGTGCTCCAGTTGTCAAACATTACATTTGTTTATCCTCAATTAATGTTTGGATGCGTGTCTCTAGTTCTAGTTCTCTGTCAGCCTAACTATTTCCCTGCATTTATCACATGTGAATCCCTCGTTGCCGACAAAGAGAGATAAGCTGTACATGTGGCAAGAGGTGCAAACAACAATAGCAGAAGAAGCCATTACTCACCGTGATTGATGAATGATTCTGACTTACTTAAGGAAATAGGGCAAGTTCAAAGGGAACCGAATCCAAAGATTCAAAATCAACTTGATTAAAACTGATTCAAAATGGATAGTTTACACTTTATCAACTATTCATCCAGCATATAGTTAAAATTAGTATATCTTAACAATTTTGATATTTGGTCAAAGTAGGCTACATGCTAGCAAAATTTTATTAACTGTGAGCTAGCTAGGTAAAAAAGTTCTGGGCAGAAGACAGTAGCTAATGATCAGAACACAAGACACTGCTCTTGTTATGAAAGAAGTTTTATTGAGCTACTATTGAAAGCACTCACACACACACACACACAGAGTTCAGGGGATGAGAATTACGGTTTGAATGGAATCCCAAAGTCTAGTATTTGCTACTAGTTCTTAAATTGCAACCTGAGAAAATCAAAGCAGAGATTTGGATTATCTTTAGCTGCTCAAGAAGATTTAGCAAAAGTTTTCAGCGAGAAAAATACTTTGTCTGTGTACTTGCATTTTGCACTGAAAGTGGGGTTTCCCTGGATGGCTTTTTACAGCAGAGGGAATCACAGCTTGGCTGACTGGTTGGTTGGTTCTTGGATGACATCTTCGGGAGGCACTCGATGATTGGGTGTTACTGACTGGATAGAGCTTCGGGTTGGCGGTTGTTTGGTTACGCAGGGTGACGCGCTAGAAGTTCTTCTGAGAATTGAAGTTTTGAGGTGCAAAGACTTTGAAGATTTCTGGCAGAGTGACGAAGCTTCAACGGAGTGTTCGAGAGTTCTGGATGTCAAGAACGCTAGTCGTGCTTTGGTTTCAGGCCACTCAAGTGGTTCAAGCTGTTCGGGCAGTTACAGCAGTTCAAGCAACGAATTACTTTGGTTTTAGGCGAGCCGATTTAGTCCATCCCATGAGGCTGTGTTAATACGGTAATATGGGCCACGCCCCGTATTACTGTACTTTGTGCTTAAATTAACATAATGCTCCATCTATCACGTGGGGAACATCTCTGTGAGATTTTCTTAATAGATTCAATAAAGTGTTGTAAGGCGAGTATTGTACATAATACCAACTTTTCACTCATATCAATGTTCTGCAAATATCATGACCATTCATTCAAGATTATACTCAACTATCTTGCATACACATAGTACAGTTAATAATTTTGTCTATTAAAAAAGGGGTATAATGCATAGATTAAACTCCACCGATTACATAAAATACATCAAGCATTTAAAAAGGCATCAAACACATCATTCGTGAATATAGTTGCTCTAATAGCAATGGTAATAAATGATTGTCTTTTAAACTCGAACGCATGAGTTAATGTGTTCCTTTGTTAGAGAGAGAGGGTGCGTTCTGGATTGTGCAGGCAAGAGAAGTGCAAATGTCCTGAGATTAAGAAAGTGTCATACTGTGGGAATCCTGTGAGCATCCCGGCTCAGAGTGTTGGATGTAAATCTGTCTTTCCTGTTTATTCGATTATCAATTTATGTGTAGCTGGTCACAAGTAATACTGGCCATCTGTTGTTTGACCCGACCTAAACAAAACGGAGTTCTCTTTTTGGTGCACCAGCCTGATGACCTTTAGATTTGAGTTGTCAGTAACATTTATTGTGAAAGCACGTCCACCACCACAGCAACACCTGTCACAACACTCGCTGTCCTCAAGAATACTGAAAACCTTGTTCCCAATGCCATCAGTCACAAAATATCTGTTGATAGGCTTTATCCCACAGCAAACTTTGAGAAGATAAAAGTTTAAGAAATTAAAAGAGATAAGGGTGTCATTCATTTGATTTTGCTGTATTTCATTCATGAAATGCTAATGATCAAACCCTCTGCAAGATATTCTTCCTTAGTTTCTTCTTTGTATACAAATAATTGATCCATCTAAAATAAACAAGAAGATGACAGGCAGTGTAAATTGCTGTGAAATAAATGCATTTGTCCAAGTCAGAGTAACATGCACACAATGATAAGCATTATTATTTTTAAGAATCATCTCCAGTCTTATCTGACTCTGTTGGAGGTCTCCAGATGAGAAGGACAGTGGTACGGGTCTGGGGAAGGAATCATTGAGGTGATCTCTAGTGAAGCATAAACAGCTTTGTTAAATTATTACACACTGAAAGCGGCAGATAACAACTTTCATGTTCACAATTTTAAGTTCTATAATACAATGATTGTCATAAACAAAGCAATCCTTTGTGAACAAAAAAAGTTTGTTTAATTAATTGTGAACTTTAGTACACTTTAAATTAAATGATTTGTCATTATTTTAATATTATTTTGTTATCATTTAAAGTTCCCTTATGTTGATTTGTTGACTAACATACAAATTGTAATGTACAAAAATGTAAAGTACCTCATTATCATTTTAACTGTAGTGTGACATTTTATATGACATTTAAGGTTAATATATATTTAAACTGCAACATCAAAAAAAAAGTGTAATTACAAATATACTGTATTTATTAAAAACATGACATGCAAGTTTCAATAATATGACATTAAAATATATTTTACTATAAAACTTATTAGTACATTCAACAGTACACTTTAACCATATTTCAAAGACAACAGAAGATGTGCTTAAATCCTAAAATGATTAATGTTAAAAAAACTTATTATTAATGTTAAAAAAAAGTTTTATGTTAAACTACTGCATTTATTATAAATATAAACTACAATACATTAACATTTAGCATCTAACATGCAATTAAGTGACTGAAAACATTACATTCATTTTACCCTTAAGTATATTTTTTGAAGTTTATTATTTCTATATTATGTACTTTTTTTCAAAGTGTACGTTTTTCACATGGGAGCATGAACAAGAACTCTTGGCTTGCCTGTTCTAGTAGTCAAAGAAACAAAACGGGAATAGGCAGACCCCCCATCCTTAACAAACTCACCTGACAATTCCATATTTGATTTTATCTGGAAAGAGAATGAATGAATGAATGAATGAATGTAGTTTTTGTGTGTATTATTATTAGTTATATATATATATATATATATATATATATATATATGTAGTGTTACTTTTTTATCATTTTTTACTTATAAATCATTGTAAATGTAATGGTAAAAACGCCATACCACTTAATAAAACTACACATTCATATATGAAATTTACAATTTATTATGATTTACAATTAAATAATATTGAGAGATATATTATGCATACCAATGAGATACAATTTGTCTGTTAGGCAGCGGCACTAATCACTCTCGCCCTCTCTCTTTCGGCTTGCTCTCTTTCTTGGCAGTGGTTGCTACAGTGGAATAATCCTTATAGCCTGTTTACATTTACATTTACATTTAGTCATTTAGCAGACGCTTTTATCCAAAGCGACTTACAAATGAGGACAATAGAAGCAATCAAAACCAACAAAAGAGCAACAACATGCAAGCGCTATGACAAGTCTTGGTTAGCCTAACGCAGTATACGTAGCAAGGTATTTTTAATTATTTATTTATTTTTTAAGAAAACAAGTAGATAGAATATAGAAAAGAAAGCTAGTGTTAGTTTTTCAAGAAAAGCTAGCAGTTAGAGAATAATTATGCAATTGTTAGAGGGTCAAGTGTGTGTGTGTGTGTGTGTGTGTGTGTGTGTTTAAATAAAAAGAAGGCAGATAGATAAAATAGAATTAGAAAAGAGAATGCTAGAGTTAGAGGGTCAAATAAAGATGGAAGAGATGGGTTTTAAGCCGTTTCTTGAAGATGGCTAAGGATTCAGCTGCTCGGATTGAGTTGGGCAGGTCATTCCACCAGATGGGAACAGTTAATGAAAAAGTCAGTGAAAGTGATTTTGTGCCTCTTTGGGATGGCACAATAATGTGGTGTTCACTTGCAGAACGCAAGCATGTTTTATGCTGAATGGCCTTCCTGCCACAACCTGGCACTGAGAGTGAACTAACTCATATAACCTTAGTGCTGCATGGGACGCACTCACAGTAGTGGTCAGTGGCACTAATACAGTAAAAAATAAAATAAAATTCCTCATGATACATAATCTTGAGTACTTTTTTTTTTTTTTTTGTCAGCATGATGTTTGTGGTTGAGCAGGGGTCTGACCCACTTCAAGTTTAGTCAAGTTTATCTGCAGCTTTATCATAAACATTATTGGCATTACATTACTGGCCAACATTACATTGGCACAGGATTAGCTTGTCATTTTTTTCATTGATCCACATCAAATGTGGAAAATATTAAATACGCTAATAACTGAACTTAAAAGGGTCATAATCTGTTTTATTCTTGTTCCAGTCAAACTCAACATATTGAGTTAAATAAAAGATTAAACCCTGCAAAGAACATTTGTGGAACAGTTCCTGAAGAATCAGTTACCAAAAAATAATCAAACAGGAAACATGCACTAAGGTCAGGGGAACGTTTGCTGGGTATCAGTAAAGTTCACTCTCCATGCAGACACAGCCAGTGATGATACTGTACCTCCACTCTCTGACTTTTTGAAAAGTCACACAACATCACTTAAGTGAACTGAATAGTTGTACTATTATATGTGTATTTGACAGTACGTTTATAAAAAAAAATCATGAGCTGAATTTAGCGTATAGCTCTTCACAACATGTCTAGCTCTTGATAGCCTGTAATTGTAAACATTCTGCTCATGGTTAAGATGTCTGAAGGGGTATGGCTTCATTAAGTGTTTGTGAAGCGGAAATGCCTTGTCTGCAACAAACATGAAGGGCACGACCATTTTAAGAGATTTCTGTCCATTGCCACTTTCAGATCACAATGGGCAGAAGCATTAGACACTATGCCCTGTGTACCAATATGTGCATACAGAAAACAATAGTTGGCATCTACAAGAGACAACAGGACTACAGTGAAATGACATTTATAATTCCTGAAGGTGCTACTATGTTGCTTGGTGGAGGGATGGTGATATGCTTACAATCTAAAGCACCAAAACCGTGGGGAAATTGTCATCTATCCTGCAAACCGCTGACCACCTCTCTCCACTCAGCCTCTGTAGTCAGCGTCTACAGAAAAATAAAAAAAACGTATCATGAGAATGCAGCACGTTCTTACTCCCAACTCGTCACATATTGATGCTTGGTCAGGACCCTTTGGCGTCACTTTTTGACACACAGGGTACCCCTTTAGTGTCATTTTTCGACGCGCAGGGTCCTCCATTGCTTTAAATAAGAAACCCTTGGCGTCAATATGCTGACGCAAAAGGTACTGGGAATTTTATCGTCATGATTAAATTAAATATTGGGTAATAATATTGCCATTATTGCATACAGTGCTGCTTGAAAGTTTGTGAACCCCTTACAGAATCTGTGAAAATGTGAGTAATTTTAACAAAATAAGAGAGATCATACAAAATGCATGTTATTTTTTTTATTTATTACTGTTGTGGACAGCACATTCCAGGGCCCAGTTTATGGCGGGGCCCCTCTCTGACCACGATAGTGGATAAAGGTTTGCTACATTTTGATTGGATCTTGGTGGACTAACATAAGCAAACTGTCCAACGCCATCAGATAAAGATGCCAGGACAATGGCCAGACACCTCTTAGAGGGCAAGAAGAAGACCTTAGGTACAAAGCCCGGGAAGGACGGGACTTCCTATTGGTCAAAATGCAGTTTTTGCCCTTCACCCACCAACAGACTGATTCCTCAGGTTTTGGTCTGTGACTGCCATAAAAATTCCTTAGGACCTCTGGACACAGCAGCAGTGGGTGAAACAAACAGGGATCACAGAGTTCCATCCAAATCCATTCATAACTGTGTTCTCAAACCTTAAACTGATGCAAACTACAACACACACATATTATACTTATTCAGAGAAATAAGTATTCTCAGTGACAGCGACGTGTAGTGCAACATCTTACACAAACTCAGCTGTTAATGGACAAATGAATGCATGCATGACAGTTCAATCTTCTTCCATCATGTTTGGACTTAATGTGTTCGTAACATTGCCAAAGGTATTCTGGTTGTGGTTTGGTAAGTGAATGATGCATTGGTAAAACTTTAGTGACACTTTTCTAAATGTGTGTTTGGACTATGCAAATAAGTTCCACAGAAGGAAAGAAGGGTGGGCCACTCAGTGTCCCCCCACTCTGATGGAAATAGCCAATCACAGCCTGGAAATGGAGAAGCGCCAGATTGCAATCTCCTCCTCATCGGAAAGGGATAAAGGTACCTTCCCAAAAGACACTCCTCGTTCTGAGTCTCCGGCCCATAAGGGAAGGGACAGTAACAGACACATCCGTTCTGAGTCTGAGTCCCGAAAGGGAAAGACGTTAACAGATAAACCAGTTCTGAGTCTAAGCCCTGCAAGGGTGAGACAATAGCAGATCAACCTCAGTTCTGAGTATGAGTCCCGAAAGAGAGAGACTCTAACAGAGACACAGAAACCTCTGGCCGTGAGGGTAGAGGCAACATCAGATACCAAGTCCTGAGTCTGCAGCTTTGAGGCAGCAACAGATCCGACCACATTCTGAGCCTCCAGCCTGTGAGGAAAGAGATAATATACATTCAGACTTCATTCAGAGTCTTCGTCCAGCGAGACAACAACAGATGCAGCACGTCCTGAGTCTCCATCCTAGAGAGACAAAGCGGATCGACCAAATTCTGGGTCTCTAGCCCAGAGAGGCAGAAGACACACAGACATTTGCAACAAGGTTAAGCTCCGGCGAGCAAACCTTCACTCCAAGGTACCTTTGCTTGCATGTTCCAGGCTAAGGACCTTCTGCACCTACTTCAGGGTCACATCTGCGTGTTCCAGATTTTAGGATCCTTTGGTGCTCCAGGAGATCAGCATCCTTCAGTGCTTCATGTTCAAGGCTGTCGAAACGGATTCCTGCTCCTTTCCCCACTGCATTGTTACCAGCACAACCAGTGGATGAAGTCACTGCCACCGGACTGCTCACTCAACCACAGAGAACGTAACTATCACCTATCCAAACCTCTTCCAGAGACCTTGGCATTGTTGTATATTATCAGTATATGATTTTTCTAATTGACATTAGATGTTATATAGCTGATTGCAGTTGATAACAAATAATCTTTCAGGTATTTGTTTGATGCATAATAAGGTTCTTCTTGTTTCAGAGTAGTGACAGTTTATCTTTCCAGATAACGTAGCTCTGATATAGCAACATCCAACATAATCACTTACATTTTATGCATCTTATGCACTTTATTCCTTTTTCATTCATGGTATTCATTTAGTAGTTGTTGATTACTCTTGATCTTTTGTTAATAAAATGTGTTTTATTACACTTGTGTCTTCCTTGTGTTGATAATGCAGTAAGGTTCTACAAGTTAGGTATCCCACCAATCTTTCCAATGGGATGTACTCCTAACCACACCTTAAGTGACACGTGATCAAAAAATCATAACGTCACCTGTGACGTGAGTACTCATCACTACACTATTTCGCCTCCTTAGCTTGGCGAAAGCAAAATTCATTACAGTACTGTCCTGAGTAAGATATTTTACATAAAAGATTACATTTAGTACACAAGACAAAAAAAAAAAAAATATATATATATATATATATATATATATATATATATATATATATGTAGCTGAAATTATTAAAATAACCCCATTCAAAAGTTTGGGAACCCTTGGTTCTTACTGTGTGTGGTTACCTGGATGATCCACGACTGTTTTTTGCTTTGTGATGGTTGTTCATGAGTCCGTTGTTTGTTCTGAACAGTTAAACTGAGCACTGTTCTTCAGAAAAATCCTCCATGTCCTGTGGAATCTTCAGTTTTCCAGCATCGTTTGCATATTTGAACCCTTTCCAGCAGTGACTGTATGATTTTGAGATCCATCTTTTCACACTGAGGACATTTGAGGGGAAAGTGGGAGGGTTGAAAACTTTTGAACAGGATGAAGATGTCCAAATTTTTCTTATTTTATAGAAATATAATTAATTTATTTTATGTATTTATTTATTTATTTTCCCCCATTTAGTATTGCCCTTCGGAAGCAACAGAAGATACTTTCATGTTTCCGGAAGACAAATTAAGTACAATTTACCTTGATCTTTAAATTCAAAAAGTTTTCACTCCCCGGCTCTTATTGCATCGTATTTCCTTTTGGAGCATCAGTGAAGGTTTGAACCTTTTTTAATAGTTGTGTTTGAGTCCCTCAATTGTCCTCAGTGTGAAAAGATAGATCTCAAAATCATACAGTCACTGCTGGAAAGGGTTCAAATATGCAAAAGATGCTGGAAAACAGATTCTGCAAGGGGTTCACAAACTTTCAAGCAGCACTGTATATGTTGGGGTGTGATTTTTCAATGTAAACAGTCACAACAGTTTTATTTATATTACATTATTTACACATTTATTAGCATGTAACCCAACCCTTGCCCCTAAACCTACCATTTGTCAATAAAACACAAGATATAACAGGCAGATACAACTACTGTCATAATTTATTCAAAAAGTATTAATATTCTTCCAAGGCAAAACGATGTATAATAAGAATAATAAGAATTTATAATTATTCTATAAATGTTACTGTAGCAGTTACTTTTTTTTCTTGATTTTTTCACAAATCTGGCCCTGCCTGCAAGACAGAATCATCTGAAACAACTAGTGATAATTTGTAATTTGTCAGTTTTGAATTAAAGATTTTTACAAATTTACTTTTAGAAAGAAATATAATACAAAAAAAATGCAATTCGGTTGTATAAACGATTCTTCTCTCTTCAGCTTTTATTGGAGGATAATTTGTCAAGAAGTCTGTACACATTTATTTTCTCCTTGCCTTCTTTCTGAATAACTGTATCTAAAAAAAGAATGTGTTACATATAAAATATGCGTATAAATATACATATATATGTTACATATAAAGATAAAATCTGCCTTGAATAGTGTACATTTTGTGCACATAAAAATGTCAAGTTAAGAAGTCACACCAGATCGGTTTCCTTTGTGACGTGTCATAATACATACAGTCCTGAAAATGTAAACAAAAAAAATAAATGAATAAATAAATAAATACATGCATAAAAGTCTTATAGCACAACTCTGGGAACAAAATCTTTAAAAGTGTTTTTTTTTTTTTTTTTTTAACAATATTTACGATGAGTATGCAGGCCCCCAGTACAGTAACCTTCATTTTGACATCCAGGTTGCTTGAAAACCTCAATGCAAAATCTGCATTTGGTCCACAGCATGAGAAAGGTTTGAAGATCTTGCCCAATGATCTGTCTGACGTTGCCACATTCAAAGACAGCAGCTGTGGTCACAGTATAAGAAAGGTAATAACACACATGAACACAATAAGCATTCAGACAAAGTTGGTTACTAGCTAGTCTACATTATGTTCCAATTTTTTTCACTTTAATATTCTATTTCCACTATAATAATTTCATATAAAAACAGACCTACTTTTAGTGACATAAGATAATTTTTTTTTTTTTCAAAAAGCAGCACTGGAACTTAAGCTTCATTCTGCTAATGTTTAAATGAGCACAAAGACCATGCTAGTTCTGACATTTAAAAAGGAAGAAACGTGTTTGTGGGTCAGGTTTTTGCCTTCATTGTGGGGATCAAATTACCCCAGAAATATAGCACAATCTGAAATCACCTACAGCTAATGTGGGTCAGGCAATGAGGTAAATGGCTTAATAAGAATACTAAACAGCATTTTAATTATAACCTAAAAAGGTTTATGAAAATTTATATTTAATCCTTGATGACAGAAAATATATTTGGTCAATTAAATTTAATAGTCAATGAAAAATTTAGTGTATGTGCCTCACCTCAAAGTTATGATCCATGCAGCTGATACAACCAACAAACGGTCTCTCAATCTTAAATGCCGGTTCACCTCGTTCATTCTCAACAGTAAATTTAGATAGGCAACAATGCCAGTTTTGTCTAACATATCCAATGGTAGTGCCTGGTGGAGACTGAACCTCCAGCTAAAATATAAATACAACACATAATATACAGCACATAACATATTTAGTTAAACAAGACAAGAATAACATTCGTACCTCATGGCTGTCACAGCAGGAAACAGACAAGTGCACCAGTCTGATGATCTTTATATTTGAGACATCAGTAACATTCATTATGAAGGAACGTGCACCAGCACAGAAATACCCGTCACAACACTCGCTGTCCTCAAGAATACTGAAAACCTTGTTCCCAATGCCATCAGTCACAAAATATCTGCTGACAGGCTTTATTCCACAGCAAACTTTGAGAAATTAAAAGTTAGTTTATAAGGGTGTTGTTCATATGATTTTGCTGTATTTCATTCATGAAATGCTAATGAACAAACCTTCTACAAGATATTCATCCATAGTTTCTTTTTTGTATACAAACAATTGATCCATCTAAAATAAACATGAAAATTACAGGCTTATTGCAGTGAAAACTTCTGTGAAATAAATGCATTTTTCTAAGTCAGATTGACATAATGAAAAGCATTATTATTATCATCATCATCATTAATAAGAAGCATCTCCAGTACTACTTGACCCCAGTCAAGGTCTCCAGATGAGAAGGACAGTGGTACGGGTCTGAGGAAAGAATCATCGCAGTGTCCTCTAGTGGAACATAACCAGACATACCGGTGTATGTATCAAACAGCTTTGTTAAACAAATTATTACATGTGTCACACTAGATTGTAGTAGATGAACACACACAAAGACGCAGGTTAACAGTATTTAATAACTAATAGGTAAACCCAAAACAATTTTAATTTAATTGTAAATAACATGCAATTAAGTATCTGAAAACAACAGTTTGCACTTAAGTATATTCTTAAGTACATTTTTCTGCATTAAGTACTCATTTTAAAAAATATGCTAAAGTGTACTGGTCATCTTGCCTTCACAAAGCGCTTGTTGTAGGCTAACAAACTCACCTGACAATTCCATATTTGAATTTATCTGGGAAAAAAGAAAGAAAGAAATAAAGTAATAATATTACTTTTTGTAGTAACTAGTAGCGTAACTAATTACTAATAAGATTTCAGTAATAATATTACAGTTACGATCCATAAAACAGCTTGTTACTTAGTTACTTTCAATGCCTCAACCCTTACTGATTTGAAGTCCAACAATCCAATCATTTGTTAGATTTGTTTTCATAATTTTCACATCTTGCACAGGCACATGAAGTCACCAGAGCAGCAGGCAAGATTGGAATATGAAAAACCTTACATTCAGCGGATGGAAATATTGCCATTACATTGATTTTTTTTTTCATCAATGTGTAAGTTGTGTCATTATGGAAGTTGTTTACTCTGGCATTACATCTTTCTGATCCTGGTATAACTTATATAAAATATATTTTAGAGAACGAAACATTTTCTTATGAATTTCTCTGATTTCATTTGATAAAATACATCGTATATGGGTAACCGAGAAATTAGAGCTACAATTAGCTTCAAGCTACACACGAGAATTAATGAGAATAATACAACACTTTTATTTAAACATTGCTATTAATCACCACTGAGTGTTTGTAATAAATTCTGACTGCGATCCAATGTGGATTTTGGTCAAATTATGATGCAGAAATATATTGTTGATAACATATTTAGAATTTTATGGGGAAGATATGCAATTACAACTTACAACTGTGCATGGGGCGTGAAAGAAAAGTAATGTACCTAGTAGTGTAATTACTGTTGTCAGAAAGTAAAAAGTAAAGTAATAATATTACTTTTGAAAGGAGTAACTAGTAATGAGTATATTACATTTTTGAGTAACTAGTCCAATACTGTATAAAATACACTATTTAACATAAGTAAATAATTTTTTTCAAATTATTGTATATTGAGAAATATACATGCCAGTGAGATACAATCCCTCTGTTAGGCAGTGGCGCTGATATACAATAAATGTTTTATTTTTATTTTTTTCTCATGCACACAATGAGTACCTTAAGAACACCAGAATGATGTTTGTGGTTTAGCAGGGCATGGGTCTGACCTACTTTCATTTTTAGTTATTTCTGGTTTCAACAGCCTGGAAATGTTCTGTGGTCTAATTATAATTCTGTTAACTTTAATAAATAAATATGCCATACACAATTGCAGGCATATTTTACCTTTTTAAATAAATTAGTTACAAAAAACAACAACAAGAAGTACAAAAATTTATAATACAAGTACACTAAATATGACTGCAAGTTTGTTGCTGTATCAACTAAGATTTCATAGCTTTTTTAAAATTATGATAATTTGCAATAGATTTTAAACAATCAGGCAATGAATTCCAAAATTGTACAAAATTGTACAACTGAGCAAATGACGTTTTACAATTTCCACTAGAAGCCACTCTAGGGGATCTACTGCTCTCCTGCAGTCTCTCAAAAAATTTACATAAGGGCATAGGGGCAAGACCATTTAAATATTTAAACACAAACTTTACATAGTGAAAAAAGACAAAGTGAGTAAAGCTCAAAATCTTGTATTTACTTAGGATCTGACAATGATGGTTGTTATGGAATCAAGAGAAAGGATTCAATTGCGGATATACAACAGTTTATTGAGAGAACAAGCAAAGTCACTAGTCGGAACGGAACTCATGCACAGCGTGGATGGAAGACGGGCGCAGGGACGCAATGGGCAGCCAAGTCCAGCTGTAGAGTCCTCCGAGGGCAGGGCAGGGCAGGGCAGGGCAGGAACAGGAACAGGAACAGGAACAGGAACAGGAACAGGAACAGGAGACAGAACGTGCAGCAGCAGAACAGGAACACAGAGAAACTCTGAGGATCTGACAATGAGAGGAACGTTAGCTGATCTTAAATAGCCCCAGTAATGAACCACAGCTGGAGCTGATCAGTCCGTAATCACGAGCTCGGACACACCCACTTACGCAGCACACAACAACAGACAAGCAAGGATGAGACAGTGATTCTATGAACCGTGACAGATGGTATCTTCGACATTTGATCTGATTAATTATGGATTGATTTGTCTGAGACCAAATAGCTAATCCATACCATATGTGATAACATTGAGTTTAAAAACAGAAAAAAACATGATCATATGTTATACAATTTCTTATTATGAAGCTGGCAAGATTTGCCTTAATTGTTCCACACAACTTTTTAGCATGACTTTTAAAATTTAGCTGATAATCTAAAATCATAGCAAGATATTTTTCCTCTGATATTTGTTCAATAATCTCATCTTTATTTCTAATGTTTAATGATTTTGTTACAGGTAATTCTCTTATTGAAAAACATATGGACTTTGTCTTTTTAGTAATTAAAGTTTAAAAAAGAGGCATCAAGCCAAGCTGACACTTTCTCTAGGTTTCTTGTTAACTTTTCTTCAATTTCCACACAATGCCTACCAGATGCATAAATAACCGTGTCGTCAGAATACATTTGAACACTCGCATCAGGACATACTTCTGGAAGATCATTCATATAAATACTAAAGAATAGGACCCAAAATGGTTCCCTGAGGAATTCCTATATCAATATTATGAGGTACTGACTTAACATTATTAATGACAACATTGTGTTCACCACTTTTTAAATATGAGTCAATCCTTAACAGAGATTGTTTTGATATATTATACTTTGAAATTTTTGACATTAAAATATTATGATTTACAGTATAAAATGCCTTTTTCAAAATCAGGAATACTGCACCAACTTTGAATCCTTTATCAAGTGACCGCTTAATATTTTCTAATAATAAGCAAGGTGTTTCTGTAGAATGGTTATGTCTAAAACCAAATTGTAAAGGGTGTAAAAGATTATTTGTCTCTAAGTGATGCAAAAATTATTCTGATACAACCTTCTCCAGCACTTTGAAGAGACCTGGAAGAAGACCAATTGGTCTATAATTATTTACATCATCTGAATTCCCAGATTTGAAAATAGGCTTTACCACTGCTTTTTTTTTTTTTTCAGCTATCAGGGAACTGCCCAGTTGTGATAGAAACATTAATAAGATCTTTAGAATATGTAGTATTCAATTCATTAATATTTATCATAATTATGGATTGATCCACTTCCTGAATTTCAAATAAATTAACATTATCATGCTATATTACCATTTCCCTTAGCTACAGATAATATGTGAAAGTAATAATTTGTTTTGAAATATAAATTCCTTAATTACTTGATTTCTTAGTCCTTTAAACAACTGCAAATCTATTTCATGTCTAATTTTAAGTAAAAAATGCAATCCCGCACACTATCAGTCCATGCTAAATATAGAAATTTATTTTTACAAGTAACAGCAACATTTCGGTCCACTGACCTTCATCAGGCCTTCATCAGTGGATCGAAACATTGCTCTTGTAAAAATAAATTTCTATTTAGCGTGGAATTTTTATTTTTAAGTTTTAAGTTTTCTAGCAATTAATACCATATGTAGCAAATTAGATCAAAAGGGAAATATTTATAATTAATTATAACTAGTTATAATTAATAATAAATATTCAGATTAGAACTTAGAATTAACTGAAGTAGAATCAATATTACGATTATTTGATCTGTCTGTCCACCGAGCAGACAATATAATCATTTATCAATTCTAGGAAAGATTATTTTCCTGGCCAAGGAAGAATAGCTTTCCTACTTTATGCAGTACTAGCAGTAGTTTAGCATGTAGCAAGGAGCAGTATTCAGTGACTTCGAATCATGAGCAGGACACAGAGACAATCAATTGTGAATATAAACGATTTAATAAATGAAACTATAGCTAACATACAACTTAACTAAGCAAAACACACACACACACACACACACACACATATATATATATATATATATATATATATATATATATATATACCGCATGAAGGAAAGTAAGGAAAGAAAGAGAGAAGAACAAAAGAATGGCAGTATTTCACATTAGTTAACCACATAATGAGAATCATCAGGGAATGAAAAATCACCTTAAAAGGGGCTCAAACTTAAACACGCATCTAAATAGTGGAAAACAGTTACTTGCATTGGTTTTGTTGCTGAGCAAGGACCTGATGCAGTAGACAACAGATGTTCTTGATGAGTTCTTTAGGAGTGAGCCGGAGGTTTTCCTATGGTTCTTCTGAAGATAAGAAAGTCCACAGCACAATCTACGAAAGTTACTTGAAGATAAAATCTGCCAGAAAATCAAACTCGAGAGGAGAGCTTTGGAGAGTGTCCGTCTCCAGAAGAAAGTTTTTTTCTGAGCCACGACTAGTCTGAGTTAGGGACTTTTGATAGTTCCTATCCACACCCACCTTTTGGGTGGAGTGGCCAATCAGAGGCATTAATTTTGAGTGGGAGAAACTTTCTTTGTCTCTGTTTATGGCCCATTTGTATTTTTATTGCTGGACTGGAGAGTTGGTGCAGTTTTACTTCAAAGCATAGTAAAAATTGTATGATGCATTTCACGATCACATAGTGTACATCATTGTTTCAGGAATAAAGAGAAGAATATTTTGATACCAAGAAAGAAACCTCTAGAAGATATTAAAGCAGAGATACACTCATATACTTGAATATAAGCATTGAGAGTCTAACTAATACAAATAAAGAGTTGTAACTAGGCTAATATACAAGGGGAACATACATACAACACACGCATATATCAGATCTATTTATAACCACTTAATTATGGCCTAAATAAAGAAAATGTCTTTGTGTGTGTGTGTGTGTGTGTGTGTGTGTGTGTGATATGTATTGTAAATCTAGGAGCTAGTCCACTAGTCTAGTCAGGCAGTTGGTGCCTGGTACCGGGGGGTCATTTATATCTCTTTGGGATGTGTTTGAAGTTTGATGGGGAGACCAGAGAGTTGATCTGTTTAGCATCTTCTTGATAGTGGGGGAAAACCATTGACAATTTAGCACCCATATAAATGTAGAATATGGGGCCAGGTCTGTAATTTATATGCAAATGTCAAAAGGCTAAAAGGGTTTTTTAAAACATAAAGCCCCAAAGATCATCACTGATCCTAAGCAGACGCTACAGAATCCCCCCTTTTGGCTGAGGATGTTCACATGGAGACATCGTCAGACAACAGTGGATCATGATGGTCGGATGGCAGGTGGATCATGAAGGCCGGATGGCAGGTGGATCCTGATGTTCAGATGGCAGGTGGATCAGGAAGGCCGGATGGCAGGTGGTTTCTAATTTTCCCCAGCCTTTGGATCCTCAGCTTGGGTGTTAACCTTGGTCAGGTTCAGCATTGTCTCCACCTGGGTCCCTCTTTTCCGGTGGCTCCATTTGAAGGTCCGAGGAAGTGCAGCCGTGCACCTGTTCATGGACCTTTGCACACCTTTGACTCTGTTAAACAGGAAAAAGGCAAGGCCGAGGGTTAGGGTGTACCCGATTGCTGTGGCGAGGCAAAGTACTGTGTCGGCAGCAGTCCATGATCGGGCAATGGGAAATTTGGTCTGGACAGGCAGCCAAGACAATGCTTGGAGGGCTTTGTCGATTGGGGTGATGTCAATCATCTGGGACCCCCCTTTCTCAATTCTCAGTTCCAATTCAGGTTGCAGGGTGAGATTGTGATCCTTGAAGAATGCTGGAATTTCTACGTCGGATTGGTACTCTTTACTTGGAAGGTGGTACAGCGCCAGGTCCCCGAGGTGGAGGATGGCACCTTTGGGTACTTGAATCCACATACTCTGGTTGGGCAGACTGACACAGGTAGCAGTGTCATGCTGGTCATAGGTCAATGTGGCAGTACGTATAGGCGTGTTGACGAGCCACTGATTTCCCACAATCTCTAGTTGCGTTTCTGTGACTTGTGCGTGAGGCTTGACCTCAGCAGGGCAAAGTGTCTCTCTCTGCATGGGTTGTAACCTGCAGATTCCTTCAGTGTTAATGTTGTCGTATTCCACGATGGGTAGATTCAGAAGAAACACCATCTCGCTCTGCTCGGGGTCAACATGTAGCAGGATGGAGCCTCCCAGGGAGTAGGCGAGGTGGGCTTGGAGAGAGTCAGATGGATGAGTAGTAGCAGAGGATAACATCGTTTGTACTAGGCTCAGGGACACCAGATACGGGGGAATTCTACCCATGGCTAAGCTGTTGATGGAAGAGCTCACCTCACGGAGCATGTCAGACATCAGTGTGGTGAACAGCTAAGTTTGGGCAACATCATTCTGTATAACAGAGAATAACAGTTTCACGGAGTTCACAGTTTGGAGAATCTCTGGAGGGCCCATACAGTACAGACCAGGGCTTTCTCACAGTCTGAGTATTTGCACTCTGGGGGAAGAAGAGTCTTGCTGGCATGTGTGACCACCCTTTTGTCCTGGTCATGCCGTTGGTATAGACCAGCACTGAGATAGTGGCTGGAGAATCCAGCATCCAAATAGAACTCCTTCTGTGGATCCGGGTAAGCCAGACATGGTGCAGTGCACAGATGTTGTTTTAGTTCATGCATGGCATTTTGCTGAGCATCTGTCCAGACAAATGGGCAGTCCTTTTTCAGGAGGGGAGTGAAAGAGCGTGCAATGTCCGAGTAGTTTTCAATGAACTGCCATAAATAGTTGCACACGCCTAGAAAACTTCAGAGTTATGAGACTTTGGCGGGTGGCTTGATGTTCTGAATGGCCTGGATGCGGCTGGTTTGTGGCTCAATACCCTGTGGTCCAATGAGTAAGCCCACATAGTTGACCTTGGTTTTGCACCATTGGCCCTTGTGGAGGGCAATCTTGGCGCCGGAGGCGGTCAGTTGGTGCAGGACGTGGTCAGTTTCTTTCAGGTGATCAGCCACCGTCATGCTTTTCATGAGAAAATCATCAACATAGATTAAATTCCCTCTTACTCTGGCATCTGGGCATGCTTTGTTGAGGAAGATGTTAAATTCGGCAGGTGAGTTGGCATAGCCAAATGGGCACCTTGTGAAGGTGTACTGTCGATTGCAGAAGGTGAATGCCAGCTTGTGTTGGTCATCTGGATGCACTGGTATAATCCAAAATCCTGAGGCCTCATCAAGCGTGGAGAAAATTGTGGTACCTCTGATTCTTGGCATCTCTTGTTCAAGCTGTGTCATGGGCCATCATGATAATGGCACCTGTTGATTCAGTTTCCTATAGTCGATGGTTGGTCGCAACTTGCCGTTTGGTTTGAGGACAGGCCAGATGGGGGCAGAATAGGTGCTGTTACACAGACGGATGACACCTTTCACAAGCATAGAGTTGATGATCTCCTGTAGAGGTTCGTACAATTCTAGCAGGATTTTGAATTGCTTGACAAAAGTGGGTGGAGCTTTTGTGTGCGTTGGGATCCGCACAACATGAAGGATAGTGAGGCCACAGTCTAAAGAGTCCTTGGCAAATGATTCTTTGTATTTGTACAGGACTTGGCGGAGTTTGCGGCGGTCTGCATCCTCCTGTATGGCATCAGCATCTTTCAGAATTTGCTGGACTTGTGTCTCAAAACCTGGGTATGGCTTTTTGTCATTAATTCCTCCGTCTCGTGTGCAGTCAGAGGTGCAGCAACACTGTCAGTCTCGCCGGTGGCGTGGCTAGAGACTGTATACACGGCAAGATGTTGGTCTTCTGTCTGCTCTGTTCAACACTCCTGCTCCTTGACCACTGGCATGACTGAAGTTATGGTGATGATCTTAAAGGGTGCTGTTGACACTGTGTGACCTGAGCTTCCTTCTGGAATCATTGAATCCGGGATGGGTCCAATTATCGGTAAAATCAGTTCAAAGTCATGGAAATCATAACTCACTAGCCAACCCAGCCGGTAGGCCTTAGGCACTCTGACATCCATTGCTGTGCAGTTGTTGAACATCTGTACACTGCCCGAGATGTTACTTCAACGAGGGGTGTGGCTTCCAGAGTGAGGCCCAGTTCCCCATACTCGGGTGAAGGCTGAAAGAAGCCCAATGTGTGGCTGAAGGTTTGACTGCAATGCAGGTTGAGTTGAAAAGTGACCCCTTTGGTGTAGGCTGGTACTACAGTCTCTTGTTTGCTGATTAGCGTGCAGGCCTCAGGGATGGTTTGGCCTGACAGGAGGTTCTCAAGGTTGACAGGAATAGTGGGGGACTGTGAGGTCATTGGAGCCCATATCACTTCATTGATCATGTCCACATGAGCCATGAGACAAATCAAAATGTCCGCTTCGATGTAAACATCATGCGGTAGGTCACGAAGGACCAGGAAGTAATGGGTTAAGCATCTGTCATTCCACTTCAAGTTCAGGGCACAAATGCACTTGGCAGTCACCATGGTTGACGGGCAGGAATTCAAAGGGAATCATGTGCACTTGTTGGCAAAAAGAATGTCCATTGTGTACTGTTTGAGCGCATTGAACAGTGAGAGGCTGATGTCTGAATTGTCTGCCCACAGTGCTAGTATGGGGTCTGTTGTTGTGACATCATTCAGCTGTAAGCCCCCATGACCTGGGGGCCGTATGAGTCAGAGTCTTTGGCTAGTTGGAAAGCACAGAGCAGCGACCTTGAACCTTGCTCTTGGGTCGACATGTTCCCGCGGCTGGCGGCGAGATTATCTGTGACCTTTGTGACCTGGCAGTCTGTCTGGGGTGATCTTGGTGACTGAGGAGGCAGAGGTTCTCGCACTTGTGCCCAAATTTTTAGCTGTTTAAAGTCTAACAGGGGCTCAAAACGGTCTAGCACTAAGCTCATAGGGCCGATGGTCAGGTGAATGGGAGCTAATTGTTCCAGTTGGACATCATTTTGGCTGTATGATTGAACATTCAGCACACACTTCTGATATTTAAGAGTTCGATTCTGTCTCTTGGTGGCAAACTGAAGTCTGTCAAAAAGTTGGCTTGACATTAAAGTGAGGTCAGCTCCAGAGTCAACGAAGGCATCCAGTCTCACCTCATTTTCCAATGTGATGGCCAGGTATAGTTTTTTGGCCACCCCCCTTTCGATTAGGTTCCCCAGCAGTCTTGGCACTGGGGCTTGTGTGGTGACTGGCAAGCAGTCAGGACTGGTCTCATGTGGCTCGTCAGGGAGGCAGACCACCAAGACCGCACTTTCGGGTACTTTGGGGTCCTGGCTGGAGGTGTGATGCTGGATGTTGGCTGGCTCTGGTGTTTCGGTAGTCAGCTGAGGTGGTTGAGTGATGTCATCACTTGGTGATGGGATATCTGGTTCTGTGGTTAACAGTGAATTAGCAGTGATCTGGTTGGGAGGTTCATTTTGAGAGGACTCTGAGTGGGCGTTGGGGTCACATCTCATGCTTAGTCATAACTGATCTGACTCATCCTTTTTGTCTCCCTTGTGGTGCTTTTTTCTGGAGGAGTTCCTTTAAAACTCTCTTGATCTCTGCTGACTCAGATGTAGCTTCCCGGTTCTGTTCTGCTGATGGTTTGTATTTGGGCTTGTCCAGGGCATGTTGAGAGGGGTTCTGCTGCTGGCAGTCCGAGCTCGATGCTTGTTTTGGTGAGTGACGGCTCCCCTTGGGCCGTCTCTTAGCTTCCCATGTGGCTTCACCCTTTCGGTTGAGAAGTGGTTGTGACTTGTCCCAGGATCTCTCGGAGTGCCCCAGTTTGGTGCTTGGGACGGGCACCGCCATGGTTACGCTGCCCTCTGCTGGCTGGGAAAGATCTCGACATTTTGTTGACAAGTTTGTCACTGTGGTTTTGCTCGGCGCCCTCTAGAGCAAGTTCTGAACTCTGATTAGTGACAGGATAGATCGTGGGGGTTTTTCCCATCTTTTCAGAAGAAATTTTTTGTTTGGCATAGGCCTTATGGGCTAAGTCTCGCAGCTGTTGGGTGGACATAGTCCGTGGGCAAGCCAGAACCTCCAAATGGTGACTCAGTGTGGGGTGCAGGTTCCGGAGGAACAGAGTTCTGAAATTGAAGTCTTCCTCCATTCCTGGCTTGTTCCGTGCTCCGAAGTAGCCCTGTCAGAGCCTGTTATAGTAGGCCTGCATGGTTTCCTGTCTGCCCTGTTTAACCCTTAAAGACTTAGAACATTTTTGGGGCACCTGACACGCCTGCACTTTTCTTAGTTTTTCAGACCTATTCTAGCAGTCAGCATAAAGTGACATATATCATTATAAACAGGAGAAATTGAAGTTTCAGTCTAGCTAATTTAAAGTCCCAAAAACACAAGCAACAATTGGGCATTTTTTTCTGTGTCCTAAAACAAACTCCTGAAGTTTGGATTTTTTTTTTCTTTAGAAAGTTGTATCTGGGTGTTTTACACTTCCAAATAAAATTTTGTCTATATATAACATTCCCCAAGCAAGTTATAGCCATTTATTGCAATATTGTTATAGGTGCTTTTCAGTGAAAAACAGGTCTATTTAGTTTACTAACATTATAGATGAGTCCAAAAACGTTTATGGAGTAAAGAAAATTGAAATAGTGTTATATAATAACAAAACAAAGTAGAAAAGTCACAGTAAAAAATACTTTTTTCAGAGAAATATATTTTTAATCTGAGTATAAACAATAAACACAAACCGTGCAGCTAATAGTGAAAACAACTGCACAAATTGCAACAAAAATACAAACAGTTCAAATGATTCACAAACTACACACAAAATGAGTGAGAAATATACAGAGTGCAACAGAAAATATAGTGCAAATGATCTTTATGAACTATATCAGAATTATTTCCATAATATACATAAATATAAATGGATCGATCCACTGGCTACACTCTGCATCAGAATCGATTTTACCGGGACATCGCCTCGCGACACGAATACTTAAATTTCAGTGCTTTATCCGATATGCACCGCTATTTCATCCTTGTTTTTAGTTTGTTTTTAGTACTATGTTGTGTGTTTTTCTTTGCTTTTTCAGAGAGTTCTCTCATGCAAATGTGTTATTTTGTGTTTGTTTTCATGCACGGATGACAGACTTTACTTTCACTTTGCGTTTGTTCACATTTCCAATGAAACATCCTAAATGGTGGTTCAAAAGACCAAAACCTATGTTTATTGGTTGAATATGGGACAGTTTGAACCAATCTGGGCACGGGGGTGGGACTAAGCATCAACAATAGTTCCTGTTTGGCTCAGAGGAATGAAATGCATTGATTTCTTCTGACGAATCAACATTGTCAAAATGTGATGATGTAATCACGTACACTACGGAGCCTCTGAATATCCAAATGAGATGAATGAGATATCTCCAAAAAGTGCCGCTTTACGACACTTTTTAAACTATTCAGATAGGATTAGCAGTTCAAAAGTTATTAAACATTTAAGAACAATAGTTATTTTTAGTCGCGGGCGGCTTTCTCAGTCTTTGAGGGTTAAGGTCCATGGCCGTAATCAGTCCTTGCTCTGACTCTGGGTCAGGGAACTCCTTAATCAAAGCCTGCTGCAGTTGCTGGTAATCCACTTTGACCGTTTCTGGCTGCCGGTCTAGAAAGCTTCGCACCTCACGGCTGGAGGTGATTCTGAGCAGATAGTCTGTCTCGTATGGTAATGCTGGCAACAGTTTGCAAGTGAAAGTCAATGTCTTTCAAGTAGGCGTGCACATCGTGGCCTCCTGCAGCGTTTGGAGTGAAAGTGAGAATGTTTCTAGCCAGCTTATCCAATTCTTTGAGTGACACACCGTGACTGGAGGGCAGCCTTTGGAAAGGCTCCCACCCCCTTGCTGCTGCTGGGGGTTCTGGGATGCTGGCAGGTGATGTCTTGAGCAGTGGGCTCTCACCCCCCTTTCGAGCTGGGAATTCTTGACTAGGAGGTATCAGTCTACTGGTTAAGGGAAATTCTGTGGTGTGCATTTCCCTTTCAGAGTCACTTTGCAGTCTGTATGCATGTTTAAGCTCTCGGTGAACTGTGTCAGGTTCTTCTTTTAAATAGTCTCTTTGTTGGGCCAGGGCACTGACTTCAGCTAGGGAACTTTGCAGATGGCCTTCGTAGGCCATGGCCCTGGCATCTCTTTCTTTGAGTTCAGTCTCTGTTCTCATCAGGAGAGCCTCAGCTTGCTGGAGTTTTTCACTCTGTTCCTCTGTGGTGTCGTTTTCCCACTGCTCTCGGCGTGCTGTGTCTACACAGAGATCAGTCAAGGCTTTCTGGAGTCTCTCTACTTCCTCCTGCAGCTCTGGGTCCTTTTCGTCCGCTGTGCTGGTGCTAAGTCTCCGACGTTAGCTGGTCCAGTTGACTTTGAGCAAGCACCAGGTTTCTCTGAGCCTCCTCAGCCTGGAGCTTCAGCGATGCTGCTTCCTGTTCCATGCTGGAGATGTTTGCTTCACCCAGCTTTGCCTGAGAGAGGAGGTTGTGGGCTAGTGACCTGATGATCTTGGCAAGCTCTTTGTGGCCGTGGTCCTGTGTAGAATCGTGGGACATCAGGGCACTCAGGTTGTCATCAAGCTGTTCCCGGCTCAGGTGCTGTAGGCCACCGGCGGTTTCGGACAGGAGGTTACCAGTGATAGCATTCAGCCAGGCCTCTAGTTGATCACAGTGGGCATCAGGGCTGGATAATCGAGACATGCTGGCTCACTGGTGAAGAGAGAGAGAGAGAAAGAGAGAGAGAGAGAGAGGGAGAGGGAGGGATAGCACAAAAGGCCAATGCAAGTCCTTACAGCGTTAACGGCTGCAATAATAGTAATTATATTTCTATGTATGGTCTGTTTGATGACTTCAAACAGTTAATGGAGGGTAGACCTGTAGACCCAAGGCACCTGTTATCTCAGCCGTGAATGGCAAGGTGTGTCTAATTGTTGTGGGGGCACCGGAAAAGATCTAACTACAGATTGTTGACAGCATGATCGTCTAAAGACTTTGGCAGCTTGGGTTGTCAATCTATCACTCAGCTTTCCCTGATGATTCTCAAAGGTTCGGTCTCTAGGCAAACAAAACAGAACAAAATGAAAAACAGACAAACCAACAAATCAAAACACAAAGAGAGATAGAGGAACACAGGAAGAAGACAGAGCAGGCCTAAGCTTGTTACTGCTGCTGGGGTTATGAGAGGGCCTACAGAGTAGAGGGCGCTGCTGGGTCATAACATCTAGTGTGTTGGCCTTGCTGGGATAGCAGATTAATTACCTTAAAGATTGAGGAGAAACCTGATTTTGGGGTTTCGCTAGCTGGATGGGTCAGTATTATATGGGCTAGGCTTAGTGATGGATTGAGGTGATCCAGTCGGGATCCCGTGGCAGCTCACAGGCAACCGTCGCTTCACCAACTAAGCACTAGAGGGAGTGCTACCTATAGGTAAACCCAAATGGCTAGAATACAGAGATTAACTTTAAATTTAAATTCAAACAATGTTTAACCTTTTCAGTGGTGAGTTTAAAATATTCTAGTGGTCCCCCCAGAGTGAGTTTTTTTAAGGCGACCGTTATTTTAGAACGTTTGCCCTTACTGTTTCCATGGCGACGCGTCATGCTTGTCACGTGACACACCGCGGCCACAATAACACTGTATGACAGATGGATCGCTTTTATTTCGTTTTTCCTTTTTTATTTAACATATTCACAAACTTGCTTACCATGGCATGGACAATCTGATGTTCCGATTCACAAATATGCGTAAATGAGTGTGTTTTGTCCTTTAAACACCTTTATAAATGATCTTGTTCGTGATCTGTAACGTGAGATGGGCGCCGCCATGTTTGTTCGCGCAGCAGTTCAGAGAGTCCTGTCAGTCAGATTTACAGCACGTGAATTCATCAGTTTCTCCAGAAATACATGCAAGTAAGTGGCCGGTGAACTGGGTGAAGAATAGAGTGAACTTTATAGGTACTTACACTATGTGTATCTGATATGAATAAAACACATCGGCAAATTAAATTGGAATGGATTGTTATTGTTGCTTCCATAGACATCTGTGTGTATTTTACAAGCTCTAAATGTATTGTTTTACTAGTACTTATGTGTATTTAAATGTCTGAAACCTAAAATATGCATTATGCGGTTAAGAACACTGCATAGTTGTGATAATATTACAGTCGCAGTGCACGTCTCTCTCTGGCTCAGCGCCAGTAAACGCGCGAAACCACAGTTTGAATTTGGCAGTTATGTGACGTCACCGAACGTTCTAAATCCCATATGTGGGACCATACTCCCAGGGGCACGGAAATAAGAATCCCATATGTGGGACCGTACCGCTCAAAAGGTTAAACTAAATTTAAATAAGCGAGTGGCTAAGGCAAGAGAGAAAGATGCGTGAATAATACAGAATAATAATAACAAAAAAATAAAAATTAAAAAAATAAAAATAAAATAAAAGGAGAAGAATCAAAGTTATGATAATAAACTAAATAAAATAAACGAAGGGACACTTGGAATAAGCGGTTCAAATGAAATGACAGGGGTAACCAAGGAACCAACCTACTGAGAATGGCCACAATGTGGCGTGGGTGAGCCACCCAAGGGTCAGAAGAGAGGAGGGTATAGGTGAAATTTGAGAAGTGCTAGACACTTAACTAACCTGCCCTCTAGTGTTAGTCAAAGCTACTGTGATTAAATCTGAGTGTGTCTAGTGTGATTGCTCTCACTCTAGCGGCCGATTTACTGCAATGATCACAAGTACAATGTAATTTGATCCAAACCGATTTTCAGAGTTTGTGCAAATTAACCGCACAAAGATGTGTGGCAGGATTTCTTCGCTGCCTGTTACACAATAACAATTATAAACAACAGGATTTCTTCGCTGTTGTTACACAAATTATCACTTGATCAAGGTTTTAGAACTCTCATTTACATACCAATTAGATATGATTAGATTTGAATTAGGCACCCATTTGTACACTAATGGTTAACCTATGAGAGTAACGATCATCTAGTTGAATGAAATTTGCAACACAAATAACTTCAATCTAGCGATACAATCACATAAGGCCTTTAAAAGATGATAAGAGGAACATCGCTCAAATCAATCTTTATTGCAGTGAAGGAAGATTTCTTCGTTCCAACAGGCGATTTTGATAAAATTAAAATGTACAGTAAAGAGATTTCTTCGTCTTTACAGAACAATTTTAATATTATGAACTGCAGTTTACTTTAACCATTAACAGTGACTAAATGTTAGACAAATAGAGGATGTTAAAATACAGTACAGGAGGTGGCTTTGAACCATCCAATCAAAAGAGTGAGTTTGCGTTGAGACTTGTCTCACTCTAAGCGCGCATAATATAAGAACACAAATAAATTGATAATTAGTTCAAAATTAGCATGTTGCCCGCATTCTCCACCAAATATGTAGCAAATTAGCTCAAAACTAGTTATAATTAATAATAAATATTCAGATTAGATCTTAGAATTATCTGTAGTAGAATCGATATTACAATTATTTGATCTGTCCATCCACCGAGCAGACAATACAATCATTTATCAATTCTAGGAAAGATTATTTTCCTGGCCAAGGAAGAATAGCTTTCCTACTTTATGCAGTACTAGCAGTAGCTTAGCATGTAGCAAGGAGCAGCATTCAGTGAATTCGAATCATGAGCAGGACACAGAGACAATCAATTGTGAATATAAGGGATTTAATAATTGAAACTATAGTTAACATACAACTAAACTAAGCAAGAAAATATATATATATACCGAATGAAGGAAAGGAAAGAAAGAGAGAAGAACAAAAGAATGGCAGTATTTCACATCAATTAACCTAATGAGAATCATCAGAGAATCAAAAATCACCTAAAAAGGGGCTCAAAATTAAACACGCATCTAAATAGTGGTAAACAGTTACTTGCATTGGTTTTGTTGCTGAACAAGACTCCTGATGTGGTAGACAACAGAGGTTCTTGATGAGTTCTTTAACAGTGAGCTAGAGGTTTTCCTATGGTTCTTCTGAAGATAGGAAAGTCCACAGCGCAATCGACGAAAGTTACTTGAAGATAAAAACTGTCAGAAAATCAAACTCGAGAGGAGAGTTTTGGAGAGTGTCCGTCTCCAGAAGAAAGGTTTTTTTCTGAGCCATGACTAGTCTGAGTTAGGGACTTTTGATAGTTCCTATCCACACCCACGTTTTGGGTGGAATGGCCAATCAGAGGCATGAATTTTGAGCAGGAGAAACTTTCTTTGTCTCTGTTTATGACACATTTGCATTTTTATTGCTGGATTGGAGAGTTTGTGCAGCTTTACTTAAGAGCATAGTAAAAATTGTATGATGCATTTCACAATCACATTGTCAGGTTTATGGACTATCTTGTGTGTGTTTTTTCCCCATGTACTCCGTGACCCAGTTTCTGTCTCCCGTTCATTATGTCATTTGGTTCAGGTGTGTCTAGTTGTTAGTCCAGTAATTGTCTGTGTATTTAAGGTCGTGTCTATTCAGTTAGTGTTTGTCGGTTCTTAAACATCATTCCATGTTGTTCTGCATCTCCTACGCTCCCTGTGTTCCCTGTTGTATGATTAAAGACTCTCTTTGTGTGAAATCTCCACATCTCCTCGTTCCGTGCTCCTTGAGAAGTGTGACAGAAGAACCGACCTAAAAACAGTTACCTCCATTTGTACCCTCCCTTTTGTTTCCCGTTTTTACTCAGTTTTTTGTTTCCGTTGTGTGTTTCCTGATGGATCCCCTCGTCCGGCCCGAATTCCTCCTCCTCCTGCTGGAGCAGGGGGACTGATCTCTCGAGGACCATACCAGACTGTTCCTCTTGTTAGCTAACGCCAGCAGCTACCCGGACGACGCGCTCTGCTTATTCTATGATGCAAGCCTGAACACCGCAAGCAGCGCTGTCGTCTGAAGATGGTCCTTGAGAAGATTTTGCCGCCTTCGTGGAGTGGACTCTGGTGAGAAACGGATCGCCATTTACCATCTGTCCTGTGGATGATCTCGCCGGGTCCACTCCCGATCCAGAGCCCAGCCCACCAACTCCCCACGGTGCGGAGTATCAGCCTGAGCCCACCGATGACAGAGAGCTTATTGCTGCTGCGATCAATGAGCCAGAGCAAAGCCAAGTGACTGAGCGGAGGATCGCACCGGAAATTGAGCCCAACCCGTCAGACCAGGTGTGAGAGCCGGCGATAGTGCCCACTACGAGGGAGCAAGCCGTGGACGGTGTGAGCGCGGAGTGGAGCTCCGCCCCCTACACCGCGGCTGAGGGTGAGCTGATTATACATCTGGGGCTGCTGGATTTGGAAGGGGACCTGTTAGACTGGGAAACTGATCTGGAGATCGACCTGCCCCCTCTCCTCTCTCTGTCGTCCCCGCTGGTCCCATCCAACCCTCCTTTGTCTCTGGTCCCCATGTCCAGCCCAGAGGGGGCTCCTGAACCTCCAGTGCCCGCTCCTCGAAAGCACCCTCCAGTGCCCGCTCCTCTAAAACGCCCTCCAGTGGGACATAAATATCGGGCCCTCCAGAGCCCGATATTTCAGAGCGTCATCCTGTTCACTTGTTCAGCCCAGACGAGGCTCACAAATGCCCGCCCTCCCACCCGCTCCTGCCTCCTCCACTGCTGTCGTCTGGCAACCCCTCCGCTCGCCCTCAGCCCCCTATCTGTACGGTGCGGCCCCGCAGGACTGCCATCCTCCAGCGTTGCCGGGGCTGGAGTGTCCCTCATCTCCGCCTCCAGCCTCCGAGGCCCGGACTCCGCCTCGGCCTGTTAACCCAGCAGCTCCACCTCGGCTCCTAGCTCCCTCGCCTCCACCATCACCCGTCGATGCACCAGCTCCACTGGGCTTCCTCATCCCTCCGGCTCCGCCTTGGTCAGGCATCGACCCGCCATCGCCTCTGGACTCCTTTCCTCTGGCTCACTCCGTCCCACCGGCTCCATTGGGCTCCTTCCTCCCGCCAGCTCCACCTTGGTCCTCAGTCGCTCCGGCTCCGCCGTGGATCTCTGGATCTCCGCCTCCACCTCGGTCGCCAGAGCCCTCGGCTCCACCCTTGCCCACCGGATCCTCGGCATCCCCCTGGCTCGTGGGCTCTCCGTTTCCGCCTCGGGCTCCTCGACCACCTGCTCCGCCACCGTTGGTCAGCCCCCTGGAATCGGCGGCCATTCCTCCTCCATGGCTTCTCCCTCCGTTGGCTCCACCGTGGGCCATCATCATGGCTGTGGCCTGGGTCCTGCTGTGCTCCTCCTGTTCCATGTCCCTTCTGTCTCCTCCCTGGCTCCTCCCTCCTTCGTCACCTTCCTGGTCTCTGTCACCCAGCTCCCTGCTGGGTGTCCATCCTGCTCCTGAGCCGTCTCCCAAGTTCCCACCCGCCCCTCCCCATGTAGTTTCTACGGCGCGAAGACGCACCTTCCGGGAGGGGGCATAATGTCAGGTTTATGGACTTATTATTGGTCTTATTTGTGTGTTTTTTTCCCCATGTGCTCCACAGGGCCGTGCACAGACCTTTTGAGGGGCATGTGCTGAAACTGAAAAAAGGGCCCCCCCCCCCTTTTTTTTTTAATTGGTCACATCTTAATGACAAATTAAATAACACAAAATAATAGTCTCAAAAGCTTTAGATTTATTTCCTATTAATAACAATCATAATAATAATATAGATAATATACAGTAGATATACAGGGTTTCAGGGCTTCTTTAAACCTAATTACAACAGCAATCTTCTGTGAGCCATGTTCTTGAAGTTGTTTATGACTTCACTGTGATCCACTGGGATGTCCCTCTCTACACATAAAGTTTAATAAAAATATGTTTGAAGAAAATAGTTTTTTTTTTTGTTTGTTTGTTTTTTTAGCTATTCTGTTTGGTTTTATAAGCTAATTTGCATTATTTGATTAACATGTTTATGTATGTCATTGAGAAGAGGGGGAGGTAAAGCAATGAGTATTTTTTTATCAATATTTTTGCCTAACTATTTTGAAATATAATTTAAATAATTATGTCTAACACAATTCCAGTCAAAATAGGAGGTTATAAGAAACTATAGCATGTATCAGCATACCTGGCAAAAACTTGATACTGTGGAGGACCAGGGATGTTGGTCTTTTGAAGGTCTCTTATTCACTACACTTTTCCTAAAATAAGCCAGCAGTGAAAAAATTAATAAAATACTGTGAAAAGTACAGATGCAGTGAAAAGTTTGAATTGTAAGAAGGCTCTCCCCTCCTAATCCTATGTATCTGCATGGTAAAATATAAAGATTTCACAGTGATCTGATTCTATAATGTTTTTTTTTGTTGTTTTTTTTTTTGTTTTTTTTTTAGTTACTACAACATTACTGTAGTAAAACCATGTTTTACTGCATTTATACATTTGAAGATGACGAGGACGATTCAAAAATTAGCTATGACTAAGATGGCAAATGCTAGCCTCCGGTCCCACCTGTCTCAAATACATAAAATATCAACCTTTATAGACATAGTGTTTCTTGCGTAAAGAAAACGCTGTACTTATTCAAACACGATATTTAATGTTGCAAGCAAGTATAGGTCTCTGCAGCAAAGTAAGGCGAATTACCAGATCGTGGCGTTTTTAGACCATGTTACCTGATTGGCTGGCGTCATAGTGAGGGTAGGTTTAGGGGTGGGGTTAGGTTAGGGGGATCATTTTGATTGCATGATTTAGAAACACTCAGCAGTTTGAATTCGTTCAGCTGCTGTGCAAGGTTGCCAGGTTTTCACAACAAAACCTGCCCAATTGCGTTTCGAGGGAGGTCCCCCATTAAAAATTGCATTTAAAATACTTTTTTTTTTTTTTTTTTTTTTTGCTTTTTTTGTTTTTTGGCGGGGTTCCCCTGGTAAATTCACATTTCAGGGGCTAAATATGATGTTATTGTGGTCGCTTCAACCCGCGAACTTGGCAACACTCCTGCTGTGGAACAGTTAATTTAGTCCAGATAGAGGGGGTGGAGTTATGAAGTTTTACTGACAGGTTGAGCAGATCCAACAAAATTTTAGTCACAAGCTCTATTTAATACGTTTCATTGGCTAAATATTTGTAAAACAGACAGACAGATGTAAAGGGTGATTAATGGCATTGATTTATGGAAGCAAAAAAAAAAAAAAAACCCACCACCAAAAAAGGGCACTTCGGAGTGTAAGGGGAAAAAGGGCATGTGCTCTGCACAGGTTGAGCCCTACCTGTGTATGTGCCTGGTCAGCTGTCCTGAAATGCCAGTGAAAAGGTGTGTTCGACTTGAAGTGGCGCCGCACAGACCGATTGGTGGATGACATCAAAGTACCGCGAGTGCGTTTAGAGAGCTGATGGTTCCATATGCTTTTTAATCGCTCTCGCGGTACTCTGATGTCATCCACCGATCGGTCTGCGCGGTGCCACTTCAAGTCGAACACACCTAAAGTCTTGTATCGCAGAGTGCAGCAGCCCATTGTAGTACAGACAAGATCCGAGGATGTGAAGTGCGCTCTGAGAGAGTTCATGGTTTCAGACGCTGGTTTCAAATGACTGATTTAATCTTATTGTTTGTATGGATTTATTTAATCATCTAACGTACATGCTTTATTGAATAAATGCAGGAATTTCCCTCCTTATAAACTTGAAAGCTGCGGTAATGAGTAAAACTGCATAGCTACAATCCCCCGATATTCAGGACCTGATTAAATATAATTGTTATACAGAGATTTGTAAAAAATAAAATTCCACAACTTTTTCGGGCCTGTAAATTGCTGTTTTAAAATTTCATGGCTTTTCCAGGTTATTCATGACCGTATGGAGTCCGGACCCTAAAAGCAACTGATGCACGCTGTTAATAACTTAAACTGGTCCACCAATGTGATTGCGCGAATGCTCCCTTACCTCTCCCTCCTGTAATCACATGCCGGATCAGTTACCCCGCTTTGTTCCGGGACCTCGCAATTTACAAATTAAGCACTTGTAGGGTGTCGCCCCTCTCGGAAATGTTGAAATCACATGACCCATATTATGCAGTTGACTAAAGTTACTGCTGGTAATGGAAAAAATGTAAGCCCTCATTTAACATATTTCTTTGTGAGTTTGTGAAAATGTTTCAGAGCTTTAAGTAGGCTACTTTAAAAAACTAAATAGAAAGTCTGAAACGCTTTGCCTCTCTATTTCAAAATATTTATTATTTTAATGTATTTTTATTTTGTCTTTTTATACTTCTTTTGATTCTTGCTCCTTGTGTTTTTTTTTTTCTCTTTGTTGATTTTTTATTTTATTTTTTTTTTTTTTGGTGAGTATAATAATTATTATTTATGTTGATTATACGTGTTATTTGTGGTGGATGTGCCTTATGTTGTTGGATGTTCCCTGTTTTGTACAATTTGCAATTAAAAAAAAAACATAGGAAAAAAAGTTGCTACTGGTAGTCCTGCTATTACTACTAGGCTACTTCTAATAATAATAATAATAGCGGAAAGCAGGGTGATTTGAGCCTACGGGGAAATTGAGCCACCCCTTGTTTCCATTTTACTCTGCCTGTGATGGAGAGAGGCCCATGGAATAATTGGTAACTACTTTTATGTTCAAAAAACTTTAGGAAGCTTATGAGGCTACACTGTTAGCATGATGTTTGCTCTAAACTACTGGATGATACAAGTTTGTTAAAATGGTAGGAGTTGGGTAATGTGAGCTTTGTTTATGAAAACTGGTCATCTAAGTTTTTATGTAATTGTATTTCCGTGAAAAAATTATAAGTGGGATGTTAGCCCAGTTCTGTAAGATCAATTGCAGTTTTTTGTTTTAATTCTTCAATTTGAACTTTATTTTGTTCTGAAAATGTAAAATCTTGTTGGATCCGCTCAAACTGTCAGTAAAACTTCATAACTCCACCCCCTCTATCCAGGGGCGGATATAGGGGTGGGGCCAGAGGGGCACCGGCCCCCGCTGAAATCTGATTGGCCCCTGAAGTGCCCCTGTCCTGTCACTCATCGCTGATTTACGTTAGCGTTAAGTCGTTTGAAATTCAACCTGTGCACCGCATCTTAATAAGCTTTACTTGTAAATATGAACGTGCATGTGACACTGCCTCTATCTGGACTGAATGAACTGTTCCACAGCAGCAGTGTTGCCAAGTTTGCGGGATGTTTTTCATGTCCGCGGGTTGAAGCAACCACAATAACGTGATATTTAGCCCCTGAAATGCGAATTTACCAGGGAACCCCACCAAAAAAAACAAACAAATATGTAATTTAATGCTAGTTTTGGGCTAGCTTTGAGTAGCAATTGAGGAGGTTTTGTTGTGAAAACCTGGCAACCCTGCACAGCAACTGAACGAAGTCAAACGTCAAGGGTGTTTCTAAATCATGCAATCAAAATGATCCCCCTAACCTAACCCCACCCCTAAACCTACCGTCACTATGACGCCAGCCAATCAGATAATATGGTCTAAAAATGCCCCGTAACTCTGGTAACTCGCCTTACTTTGCTGCAGAGACCTATATTTGCTTGCAACGGTAAATATCTTGTTTGAATAAGTACAGCGTTTTCTTTACGCAAGAAACACTATGTCTATAAAGGCTGATATTTTATGTATTTGAGGTCTGAGACAGGTGGGACCAGAGGCTTTGCCATCTTAGTCATAGCTAATTTTTGAATCTAGCTCGTCGTCTTCACATGTATAAACCATAGACTGTAAAAAAACATGGACGTAGTGTTTGTGACGCCACCCGTAGGTTTCGGAAAAGCATTTTTGAAGCCCAAAGTAGGCGGAGTCGGCCGATGCCATCTTGGCAAGCGGGTCACCACGTGTCACTCCCAGATAATTGAAAATGGGCAAAGAGATGGCATGTGGGCGGAGCTGGTTGCTGAAACCACGCCCACCTAGCTCGCCAGTGGTGACAGCAGCGGCAATCCGCCTGTCACTCAACTGGCCACGCTCTTAATTATGCAGAACTTGAAGGCTCAATAAAATTTAAACGGATGAGTTATAAAAAAAATTCACCCCCCTCACAGTTCTCATGAAGGGCAAAATTAGCTATATAGACTAAAATCATTTTTTGAACCTGACTTTTTTTATTTTTTTTATTTTTTTTTTTCTGCTGTAAATTTGGACATTTTAACATGGGGAGTCTATGGGATTGACTCCCTTTTGCAGCCAGCCTCTAGCAGCCAGTTGACGAATTACAGTTTAAGTCACTTCCGTGTTGGTTTCACGAGAGAGACCAGAAGGTTGCCGCTTGGTGTAAACGCAGTAAAACATGGTTTTACTACAGTAATATTGTAGTATCTAAAAAAAAAACAAAAAAAAAAAACAAAAAAAAAAATTACAGAATCAGGTCACTGTGAAATCTTTATATTTTACCATGCAGATATATAGGATTAGGAGGGGAGAGCCTTCTTACAATTCAAACTTTTCACTGCATCTGTGCTTTTCACGGTATTTTATTTTCACAGTATCCTCTTTAGGAAAAATGGAAACAGTTGAGAAAGAAAATGCATGTGTAACATGAATCCGTGCATTGGGTCTTGTGAGAGAAGCCTCATGTAAGCAGCCGTTCACATGTCGCGTCTTTTGCACGCTTAAGTTTGTTATTTCAAATGTAGATTTGTGGCAAGCATGCTCATAATAGAAGATTTTTCATGAAATATATGCACGCTATAGGTCAGCACGATAGTGATGGGCGCGTTCGAAACACTGCTTCATGATGCTTCGAAACATTTGCGAATCTTTTGTTTTGAATCAGTCGATGCGTTCCAAACGGGATATTTCGCCCTCCAAAGGGCACTTCGGAGTGAAAACAATCATGGCCGCCATATTGAAGGGTTGTTCCAAACTGAAGTGCTCAAAACTAGCCACTTCAAAGGGCCCTTCGGAATGAAGGATTTCGAAGGGTGCAACTGATGGACACTTAGGGCCCCCATGATCCTTTGCGCAGATTCTTTGCATGATGACGGCGCCTCCATGTGGGCACGGGATGATGACGCAGAAGGGCACTTAAAGAAACAGTTGTTTGGTCCCCTACACCCTTCAACCCTTCGAAGCTCTCACTCCGGAGGGTAAACCCTTTGAAGGGATTAGGGCATAGGGCTGAGACCTTCCGAATGGAACGCAGGGAGTGTTTCGGAGCGCGTATCAAACCAGCCAGGTCACGTGATTTTAGCAAACGAAGCTTCGTTACGTCACACTGTTTCAAAACGTTTTGAAACTTCTATGGTTCACCACTAGGGAATTTTGATCTCAAAGTGAACCCATGAACCACTTCTGGTTGCCCAGTTAATCATGTGACATGAAATCCTCAGGAAATTTTACTATAAAAATAAAGAATTCAGGGCCAGATGTTGTGAGTTAAACAAAAGATAACTTCTCTTTAACACAGATGGCTATATAGTTATAAAAATGTGTAAAAACATTCAGTACTTTCAGCCTACAGATAGAATTACGATAGAATTAAAACCACCTCCTTCTACTGACTGATAACACTACTGTTGCCTGCTGGTTTTTAACTCTAATGAAAACACTTATTAATTAATTAATTAATTAATTAATTAATTACATAAATCAATTAATTCATTAAATAATTAATTTAGTTCATTGTGTGTTAAGGAATTAACACAATCACTAATATTTAATAGTATTTAAGTATTTATTATTTATTTTTAAAAATGATATTTCTAAAAAAACATTTCCATTTGTTTTGTAAGTTTGGTCTGAGTTCTTGATGCTTTTACAAGGTTTTCACCAGCAGGTGTCGCGAGCATGTGCTGTTTCAATGCTTCGAAAAGCTTCATTTCTCCCATCACTACAGCACGAGTCTTTCATTGGCGCTTTTTTTTTTTAATTTATTTATTTTTTTATTTTTATTTTTTTTTTTTGTCTTTCATTGGCGCGTGAGGAGGGGGATACGCCAAAATGAGGTTGTTCCAATTAAGCCCTGCCCCCTACATGTATTTTAAAACAACATTTTTTTCTAGAAGACTTATGTGATTTGATCTCATATGAGATGTGAGATGTACATCATTTAATGATATATCTCATAAGCACTTCTCATGCATATTTTTTCATTCGCAAAAAAGCCAACGTCTGAAATATGAATAAAGTACATGACACACAGATCCTAAAGGTTCTTAGATACGCTATTAATAAATATAACAATCCATATATTATAGATAGACAGATAGATAGATAGATAGATAGATAGACAGATAGAAAGAATGGAAATAATTATTATTATGGTGTCTACTGTAGTGATAACAGTATTTGGCCAGAAACGATCACAGTACGTTTCGGAAAGAAGGACTTTTATTCTATTTCCGCGGTAGTGTGCCGACCGGAAGTGGGATCAGGATCGAAGCGGCTGCAGTCAGTTCTCTTTATCACTCTCGCGCGCACGGCCATCTTCCTTCAGCTCGAGAAGATAGTTCCTGCAGACATGGCCGACTACTCTAACGTGGCTCCACCGTCCTCAAACGCCGGTGGAGGGATGAACGATGCTTTTAAAGACGCCCTTCAGAGAGCCAGACAAGTGAGTACTTTGAAAGCGTCCGAATGTATTTCGTATCTTCAAGCTTTCCATTTAAAATGAACACGGAACGTAACCAGCTAGTTAGCTAACGTGCTAACTTGAGGCCTTGGTGCGTTGCAACAAAGAGGTTTCAGTTGTGTGCATTTTTTTCTTCTGTTTTATTTCTTCTTTACCGTTTTATTTTAAAGCTTAAGTGAAGCAGAATGTGTTTTGTGAATGATACGTATGTTTCGCTCACGTTCCAATAAACTAAAGAGCAAATTAGTAGTTTAAACTAGTTAACGTACGCATATTGTTACACATTTCCGTGAACTGTAATTTACGTATCCAAAACATTTACCTCCGTAAATTTATCTCCATAGCTGGAATTAGGTCCATAGACGTAGGATGGAATTAATAAATATGTTTTTGTTAGTGTTTTGTTTTTCTTCCAAATATATAAATAAGCCGCGTGCAACTTCCTACTTGTTTGCTGTTAATAAGTCTAGTTTTGTTCAGGACAACAGTAGAGACTCTGTGTAGGCCACACACTGTTATAGTGTTGTTATAATCATACAGGCTTATCTAAAAACTTTACATTTATTTTTCATTTTATTTACAATTGTTTGTTTTGACCGTGCATTTCACTATATTATTTTAGATAGCTGCAAAAATAGGAGGTGATGGTGTACCCTCCTCTCCAGCATCCAATGAGTTTGGTTATGGAGGACAGAAGAGACCGCTTGAAGATGGAGGTAAGCTCATATGTTCCTTGTAGTGGCTTTGTTATTGTCCATAATGGTCCACATAAAATTATGTACTTGTTTAATCCTCTGGTATTAACTTGTGGTCCTGGCAGACAAGACTGACCAAAGGCCATAAGTCCAAGTTTTTTTTTTTTTTGTTATTAAAATGAGTGTGCTATATTTTAATTTGAAAATATAAATGACTGAAATATTTTGTGTGTATTTCATGGTATTAAACAATATTCACTGCTTCACAATACAATTCTGAATCAAAATATATTAGGTGAGTTTGTTTTAGGGCTGCACGATTAAATCGAATGCGATTTCTATGCGCATTTTGTCAGTAAAGCTGGTTCTGTAATCAGCAGTAAATCTCCATCACCTGCTTTCAGACGGAGCAGCATTTACTACACAGAGCCGTAGTTCACTTACAGGTAACGCAAAATTATTGCACGATTATGAAAATCGAAGAAATCGTTCGTGATAATGACTTTGATAATGAGTTTTTTGTGTTTTGGCCTTTTTTTGCCTAAAAAGACCAGAGGCTACCAGTGGGTTAAAAGTTTTAGTTAGTCTGATATGTTGTACTTCTATAATTAGCAGTACTACTAGATGTTTTTAGGTGCATTGTTTTGGTCTTCTTTTTTTTTTTCTCTTATTAGATCAACCTGAAACCAAGAAGATTCCACCAAGTGATCGTAAGCATTGCTGTTGTCTTGTGGGAGGAACTAATTAGCTTTTAAATGTGTTATGTGTTTAACAATTTTAGATACCCCTTTTCCACCAAGGCAGTTCCAGTGCTGGTTCGGAGCCAGAGCCTAGTTTCAAATCGGTTCTTTGTTTTTTGACACCCAAAGCACCAGATCCGAACCAGGAAAAGCGGTTCATAAGTAGCACCAAAACATTGCTGGGCTAGAAGGGGGCGGTGTTACTGTGACCAACAAGACGACAGAAACTTTGGACCGCCATATTTAAAATAGCAGCTAAACACGAACACATTGAATTCGCCGTGTTTGTATGGCGATGTAGGTTCGCAAAGCCATGAACATCAATAGCAACACAACGTTCGCCATTGTTGATAGTTTGTTTAGGCTTGTTCGGGATGGATCGGCGCCGATGCACCTCGAGCAAGCCTGTTGTGTTTGGCGCTGCTGCAGCCGCGCTATTGAAACGAAACATGAAACGTATTCAGTGACGTAAGACCTGGCTCTGTATTGGCTCTCTAGCCTGTGGAAAAGCAGTCGGTTCTTAAAGGGCTCGCCAGTCGAACCAGCAATAGCACTTGCTCTGAACTAGCACCTGGTTCCTGCTGGTGGAAAGGGGTATAAGAGGTGTCTGTTGCTCATCTCATAAGTTCATGCTTTCATTTGCACCAGCTTTTTCATCTGTAATGGGAGGCATGGGTGGCCCATCAAGGTAACTATTTTATTTATTTTAATTTTTTTTTAACAAAATATTTAATGCAACACATAATTTGTATTTTTTTAAATGGTACATTTTTGCATTTCCTTTTTTCTTCTAATGTTATCACATCTCTGTGCAGGTCTATATCAGAGGAGTTCAAGGTTCCAGATGGCATGGTTGGCTTCAGTAAGTTGACTTAAGAATACAGAAAAACAAATATCCATTGCTACATGCTTTGGAGGACTTGCATTTAAATCTCATAAAAAAAGTACAATGTTAATTAAACCCTTGTTTTCAGTTATTGGAAGGGGAGGAGAACAGATTTCAAGAATACAGCAGGACTCCGGTTGCAAAATACAGATTGCTCCTGGTGAGTCAAATTGCCATGTCCTGACTGTGTATCTCAGTCAGATTGTTGTCAGCTTTTTGGAGAAAAAAAAATGACAATGCTTATTCTGCACTCTATCCAACAGACAGTGGTGGCATGCCTGAGAGGTCAGTGACATTAACAGGCTCACCTGATTCAATCCAGTGAGTATCTCCCATTTTAGAACTTTCTCATTGTTGAATGAGTTATATTCAAAAATATACATTTCCATAATAGGACTGCAAAAAGGTTGCTCACAGACATTGTAGAGAAAGGTAGACCTTCTCCAGCATTCCACCATAATGATGGACCAGGGATGTCTGTTCAGGAGGTCATGATCCCTGCCTCCAAAGCTGGTCTGGTCATCGGAAAGGGAGGAGAAACAATCAAACAGTTACAGGTAAGTTGCACAAATGAAGTTAAACCAGAAATGATCAGTTATTTGGTTAGAAATCTACTTTTTCTTTCTTTTTTTTTTTTTTTTTTTTACTTATTAATTTAATTGTTCAACACTTGTGTAATAGGAACGTGCGGGGGTCAAAATGGTCATGATTCAAGATGGACCCCAAAACACAGGAGCTGATAAACCACTCAGAATCTCTGGCGATCCTTTTAAAGTTCAGGTAAGTACATTTAAACCTTTGCATTGCTACACTGAAGTCATTCCAAATTATGGCTGTAGCTATCGAATATTTTAGTAATTGAGTATTCTACCAAAGATTCCATTGATTAATCGAGTAATCGGATAAGAACTTTTTCTTTATTAAAGAGCAATACTAAATATTTTAGAAAAATGAACATTTTTATTGCTGAAATTGCATAACTATGAAAACTAAACCCATTTAGTGCATTTAATTGCCATATTACATTCAAAATACAAATATATAAAAATCATTTTCAAATTACTTTAAAAAAGGTAAACACAGTACAACTTAAAACTCTACATAAATCAAAATAATAGTAATAAAAAAAATAATAAAACCTAAACATTGTGCAACTTAACTTTCAAGTTTCAGCCTAACTACAGCTCAGGCGTGACATAAGCCTTTACTGTCTTCTTAGAAGGCTTTGTGGCTTTTGTAAGAGGCAAAAATTAGTGGGCAGTAAGCTATGTGGAACTTAACCAAGAGTCCATACACATAACATTTATTAACACAGTTTTCAGCAACATGAATTTAAAGTTATTTGTAAAATAAACTCTCTTAAATGTCTCTTTATACTGGTGTGTGTGTGTGTGTGTGTAATCCTTTAAAGGAGCATGTGGTTGCAAACAAAGTGCTCTGTATGTTACAGTAAATGGGAGGGATGCACCGAAATGAAAAATTCTGGGCCGAAACTGAGAATTCTGGATATGCTTGAAAACTGAAAACAAAAATGCTTTGTAATAATTATTTTATTAAATAATATAAAGTAGTTTTGTAAGACTTTTTAATTTAACTCAATTTTAATGACACAGAATTTAAAAAAACACAAGCCAATAAAATAACTACACTTTTATTTAAAGAAAATTGGACAGAAAATATATTAATATTAAATATCAATGTTTTATTTTTATTCGGTTCTATGCAACAGAATCAGACATAACTTGCTGTTTTTGACTAATTATCCAAATAATTTATTGTCCTGCAAACAGGGTTTTTCCTTTCTCAAAATGCGGCGGAGGTGGTACCTTCCTGATCATGTGCACACAATGTACCCACCCTTCAACTGGCTGAAACAAACACTTTTTACACGCAACATTTTAGGTGTTATAATAATTATAGCTATGATTAAAGAAGATTAAAGAAAATGACAGTTATAAAGTTATGTTTTATTTTCTCTCACCTAATGTTTTATTGTTATTTATTCTTAAAATAGCCTTATGAAATGTTTTCTTTTTCCTCAGAAATTCTGTGTTGTGTATCTGGTTATCAAATGAAGGCGTAAAACATTAATTTCATTTATCTTTAAATTATTGAAAATTAAACTTTTTGGCAATCAAAGGGGATTTCCTATTGAAATTAAAACATGGAAGAGATGTTGTGTGATCATTCCTAAAAAAATTAAGTTTTTATAATTTTAGTAGAAGTATGTACATTCTGCTGAACAATAGTAATATATTTCTGCTGCAATGTCTTCAAATTAAACCGGACTTTTATTTTGACGGGTTGCCGTGAATACCTTTAAATTTCTGTGTATATATGACTCTAGTTTTACTCAAATGAAACGGTGAAACGCTGATGAAGTGACTCTCAGAGCAGCTCCGGAGATGTTGTTCGTGTGTTTATGTCCTCATTGAGACGCAGACGCTGAAATCACCGCGAGCGTCACGCGCTTCAGTGTGTGTGTTAAAGGAAAACGCACGTCTCTGCCATTCACTCATACAGAGATATGATTGCGTAATATGAGTTAATGCTCATCAGATCGCGTAAATGAGTGGGAAATTAATAGAAATGATGATTCTGTGTAAAGAATCAAGAAAACATGTATAAAAATTTAAAAACCCTGGCAAAGCTATTATTATCGGCGCATGTGAGCAGAGCGTAGTGAGCAGATCAGTGAAGGAGATTTGACCAGCGTTGTCCAGTACAGCTGTACTACAGCATGCCACAGCACAGTAACGTTACTGCAAACAGGAACAAGTGTACTACATAGAAATTTCTTGTCAGTGCGTTATTTGAGCGGACTTAGCTTTTCCGGTGATCATGAGCGGTAAATGAGCAGAAAGCGCATTGATAGAGCGGAATATTGAACGGAGCATCATGCGGCGCAGTGATGAGAGTGAATCCTGAACACTGATGCGCGGCATATATTTTCGGCGGCCGAAAATTCAGTGCATTCATAATAAATAAACGATTCTTCGAAGTACATAATTTGCCTCGATGATTTTTTGTATTCGAATTACTCGAGTTACTCGAGGAATCGTTTCAGCCCTATTCCAAATTATGGACTGTCAGTGATGGGAATAACGGCGTTATAAATAAACGGCGTTACTAACGGCGTTATTTTTTTTCAGTAACGAGTAATCAAATAAATTACTGTTTCCCCCGTTACAACGCCGTTACCGTTACTGACAATAAAATGCGGCGTTACTATAATTTATTATTATTATTATTATAATTTTATTTTTCAGTTCATCTGAATGGATGCGCAGTGTAGCTGTATTTGACGTACCGTAAACTCTAGTGTGAAGGCGCACTACACGTGCAAAGAAAGATACAGAGCAAGAGAGCCTTTAACATGCAGAATTGACGCGCTACATGTAAACGATATTCTTTGTTGTATTTTCCTGTCAAAATAATGGAGTTCCTTTGGAATTCTTCAGCTTTTAAGAACTGCCGGGTTCTCTGGTAGTGGGCGGAACTAATGCGCAAACGACAATCTCATTGGCTAGCGCTCAGCTATTATCGTCCCTGTTTTGATTTCAGCAAATCAATTCGAGCGAACGTAGACTGCGTGATTAATATTCATGAACCCAGCAGCTTATTAATCCTTAGCGCGTTTTATATTGTTATTAGTAGTAGAATTCGTAGTAGTTTTGCTATCTTATAAATTTCCCCCCCCTTTTTTTTTTTTTTTTTTTTTTTATAGAAACAGTGACAAAATATCTTAAGCACCACCACCAGTCCCAAGTTCAGTCAACATGACAAATATGCATTCATACTTGGTTATTCTAATTACTAAAGTTTTATCATATAATGCCAAATTATTATAATGCTTGACTGACTGATGCTAAGTGTCAGTGAATAAATAGTGTAGATTAATGTACAATGCTTTATAATAATAATTTTTTCTATTTAGAGTCCATTTCATTAATTTAATATTGGGGGCATCCAAGTTATTTGACATTTGAATATTTTTTATTTATTTATTTTTTTTTTAAAGTAACGCAATAGTTACTTTCCCTGGTAATTAGTTACTTTTATAATGATGTCTGTACAGCAAGCCAAAGATATGGTGATGGATTTGATCAGAGATCAGGGTTTCCGGGAACAGAGAGGAGAGTATGGCTCTAGAGCAGGTGGTGGAGACAGTCTGGATGTAAGTACTGTTTAATGAGAATAATCTTTAGATTTTTTTTTTTTTTTTTTTTTGCGATTTACATTTAAATGGAAGTTTGAAAGGCAGTTGACTTAAAGTTTTTTGCTGTTGCTTTAGGTCCCTGTGCCAAGGTTTGCAGTGGGAATTGTGATTGGCAGGAGTGGTGAAATGATCAAGAAGATTCAGAATGACACTGGTGTGAGGATTCAGTTCAAACCAGGTACGTAAGAATGTTTATATGCTCTTTAATAAAAGCAAAATCTGAATAGTTTGCTGACCTTTGAGGTGTAAAAAATAAAATAATAATAATAAAGCCTTATATAGGTCTTTTAATTTTTTTTTTTTTTTAAATTAACTTGTTACTCCCCATGAAAATAGCCAAGGAAGTTGGCATGGCACTAAAACACCAACCTTTGACACACATACTTGTTCTTTTGCTTCAGATGATGGCTCCACACCAGAGAGGATCGCTCAGATTATGGGGCCTCCAGATAGGGCACAGCACGCAGCAGATATCATATCTGACCTGCTGAGGAGTGTGCAGTCTGGTGGCCCCCCTGGTCACGGGGGCAGAGGGAGGGGCCGTGGACAGGGAAACTGGAACATGGGCCCTCCTGGAGGCCTGCAGGAATTCACTTTCACTGTGCCTACCATGAAGACTGGACTCATTATTGGCAAAGGTTAGTTGTTGATTTGCTTTCCCTTTAAAGGGATGTGCAATTTTTATGAGATAATTAATAATGAATGAACATAGTGATAATTTATTCTTTTTTTTCTTTTTTTTTTTCCTCTAGGGGGTGAAACCATTAAGAGCATCAGCCAGCAGTCAGGAGCCAGGATAGAGCTGCAAAGAAACCCTCCACCTAATTCGGACCCTAATATAAAGATCTTCACAGTCCGTGGATCACCCCAACAGATTGATTACGCCAGACAGCTGGTTGAGGAGAAGATTGGAGTGAGTACTGTGGTTTCCACTAGGCCTAACAAATTTTTGCTTATTTATTAGGGTGAACATATAAAAATAATTGTCTTTCTGAAATGTTGCGTTGACAATTTTGTCTGTGTATTTAAACGTTGTTGTTGCCTGGTTTATACTTAAAATGATTTTGGTTTGTCCTAGGGTCCAGTTAGCCCTATGGGTGGTCCTCATGGTCCTCCTGGGCCCCACGGAGGTCCTTCTCACGGCCCTCCCGGTCCTACAGGACCACCTGCTCCCATGGGCCCATACAACCCTGGGCCCTATGGCCAGGGCCCTCCTGGACCACAGTAAGGACATTCTCCTTCTCGATGTTTAGCATGTGTCAGTGTTTTCACTTGGTCTTTAGGTGCCAATTCATCTTGAGATGATCTTAGTGTATCTTATTTTTTGTCCTCAGTGGTCCCCCAGCAGCATATCAGCCTCAAGGCTGGGGCAACGGATACCCTCATTGGCAGCAAGGACAGCCAGATCCTAGTAAGTGCTTATCCCTTAGCCTTGCTAACTAGGTTTAGTTCAGAATTATATTCAGATTCTCCACAATGCCCATCCACAATGCTAGTTAAAACTAATGCAGTTTCAGTTGTCTGTTGGAGGAAAAACAAAATGGGCTAAGCTGTTGTTTGTTCTGCAGATAAAGCAGCGGCTGATGCTAATGCGGCTGCATGGGCAGCCTATTATTCTCAGTACCAGCAGCAGCCCCAGGGCCCCATGACACCAACATCAGCAGCCCCTGGCACAGCCCAAACCAATGGACAAGGTACCTTTTATTTATTTATTTTTTTATGCATAAACCTGCAGTCCACAAAACTGACACTCTTCCTTCACTCTAGATCTACTGTTGTCTTTTGTACAGTAGTACTTAGTAGCCTTTCAGTGTAGCCATCACTGCACAGTACAATGTTGCTTTTCTAATGGTCTTTATACGTTGTTCTGGGATGGCCTTTTTCGACTAGCACTCATTGACAGGGAATTTTCTGAGACACTCGACCTGTTTGTGCGAAGTGCAGGGATTTCTGCAGCCTTAAAAAGAATGGTTCTCAATTTCTCAAATTGTACCATTTTTAACAGGTGACCCGCAAGCTCCAGGTCAAAGTGGACAGGCAGATTACACCAAGGCCTGGGAGGAATATTACAAGAAATTGGGTATAAATATTTTGCCAAATGTAGCTTGAGGTTTTTTTTTTTTGAGAGATCAGGTTAAATAGCAGCAGGGCTTGAATAGCCAATCAGTCCTGTTCTTCTTTCTTTTGAGTGTAGCGAGGCAAATTAGTCACGCGAGTTTTGTCTTTGGTGCTTGTCCACAGAAATATTGGTTTCAAACCCTGCTGTTCAGAATGAGGAGCTGTAGTGTCTCAGACAGAGTTGGGATTAAAGCCCCAAGTATACTTTTTGTACAGTTGAACGCATAGCCTTTCAAAGTATACTCCATTTGATGTTGTGCGCGAGCGTGGATGGTCGACACGAGTCAATCCATATTCAGTGTCTGCTCTATTTTTCCCTGTAAGTCATGACCGATAACAAATATTTTTGAACTCTTTTAAACCAAAGCTGAACTGTCTCATACCCTCTTACTCACAAGTGCTTGTCAATGTGAACGTCTGTTATTGTTGCTGCAGTCTCTGCTATTTTGTTGTTGTTGTTGTTCCATCTCTTTAGTTTGATTTTTTCTACTGTGAAACAACGCCCCAGTACAGTGTTGCCACTAGGGTTGCAACAGTACAGTTAGTCCATGGTTCGATATGTACCTCGGTTTTCAGTTTGGTTCTGATAGCTTGGCACATCAAAGTGATTTTTTTTTTTTGCAACAAATTAACAACAAAAAACTCCTGTAAACCTCTGTACTGGGGCTGTGCAATTAATCGCATGCGATTGTCACGTGCATCTCGTCAGTAAAGCCGGTTCCGTAATTGGTATTAAATCGCCATCACCTGCTCTCAGATGGACCGGCATACTACACAGAGCCGTAGTTCACTGACAAGCTGTGCAAAATGCAGATGAATTGCATTCGATTTTGAACGCGATATTGCCTAGCTTGTCAGTGAACTACGGCTCTGTGCAGTAAATGCCGCTCCATCTAAGAGCAGGTGATGGCGATTTAATACTAATTACGGAATCTGCTTTACTGACGAGATGCGCGTGACAATCGCATGCGATTAATTGCACAGCCCTACTCTGTACACTGGAAAAAGTGTGGATTGTCTGCTTAACATTTCTTTTGAGAGAGGTATTATTTTTCAGATTTTTACACAAAATGGGATGGATTGGCCATTATTGAGCGCTATAAACACATGTAATGTGTTTCATTCATACTGGACGCCAGAGGGCACCCTCGTGCAGAAAATCCACACATGCATCCCAGAAGTAACACTGATGAGGTTCCAGGAAATCCCTAATATGGATAAAGGCATCACTCTCGCTGTAACTAAATAAAAAGATATGAAGTTTATTTGCGAAAAATGATAAACGCCACGTTAAAAAAAAAAAAAAGATTGCCATGCATTATTCTCTACATATAACGCGATCTGAACCCGAAACACGTGAAAAAAAAGCCGGTATTGTCCACTTTCAAGGCATCGCGAGTTCACGTTTTACTGCAGAAGCTGACAAGCGCCCTTGTTGTTTGTGAACAGAAGCCGAAAATTCCATTTTAGCGAATCAGTGCACTGTATTCAGGTCAGGTGACAAGGCTACTTTCACTTTGAAAAAACGTGCTAGCTGAGAGGAGTTTTGTCAAAGCTGACTAAAAGTGATCACGGATGGATAATTTCAACAAACTTGATGAATCTGTGGTATCTTCTTCAGGGTGTAAAGGAAAATAAAAGCTGAAACTTTTTCACGGAACCTTGCAAAAGCAGTGCGTTATAATGGTGAGGGAAAAGCTCCGTGTATTGCATGTAATCACATCCATACAGTCTATGATCACAACAACAACGTTTGTCAGCCATCTACATTGTCATTTGAGATTACAGAGATTAAACAAGTGTTTTTTTTAACTCTAAAACATGAAATGTGAAGTTCTGCTTTTGCCAAAAAAGACTGTTGTAGTTATCTGCTTTTGCTATAAAACAAACTTTTAATGTAAAAAACAAAAAACAAAAAAAAAACATACTTTCAATGAACTTTTAATTTTGTATATTACCTGTATTTGCTTAAGTTATTACTTAATCAAAACAACCCAACTGCAGTTTGATTGATATTACTTGGAATGCGCAATAAAAAAAAAAGTTATCGGTTTTTGCAAATGAACTCTTCATATAACCTTAAACGTATTGAATGATTAAATGTAAGGACAATAAACACTCACCTGCAACAGTATATGGTTTATCTGAGTTCTTCAAGCCATCTTGAGTACTTTCATAATGATTAATGGCTCGTTTCCACCGAGCGGTATGGGTCAGTACGGTACGGTTCGGGACGGAACACTCAGATCTAGCTTGTGTTTCCACTGCCAACAGTACCCTTACTTGATAGGCGTGGTGTATGCCGGAAAGTAGCGATCGACAATAAAGCGTGACGATAAGCACAACTCTGCTTTTGTCAATTTTAATGAACAATAAAATTCAATCCATCAAACACAATCAAACCTCTACAAATGATTCAGAATGCAGCGGCACGTCTGGTCTTCAATGAGCCCAAAAGAGCCCATGTTACACCTCTCTTTATCTCCTTGCACTGGCTACCAGTTGCAGCTCGGATCAAGTTCAAGACACTGATGCTTGCATATAGAACAACCACAGGCTCAGCACCCGCCTACTTCCACTCACTATTACGAATCTACACCCCCTCCAGAAGTCTGAGATCTGCTAGTGAGCGACGCCTTGTGGTACCATCACAGAGAGGCTCAAAATCACTCTCCAGAACATTTTCATTCACCATTCCTGGCTGGTGGAATGATCTTCCCACCCCTATCCGGAATGCTGGATCCCTATCAATCTTCAAGCAACAACTGAAAACTCATCTCTTTCAGCACTACTTGACTTCATCCTAAACTTTAAAAAAAAAAAAAAAAAAAAAAAATTTTCTCCTTACTTATTCCTTGCCTTTCTAGCTTGTACTTATTTGAACAATGCCTGAGACTTGTTACGAGCACTTCCTCTGTCTGATTGCCTCTTCAAGATGAATCGCTTTATGTATTCCCCAATTGTAAGTCGCTTTGGATAAAAGCGTCTGCAAAATGACTAAATGTAAATGCAAAATGACTAAATGTAAATGCAATAATAGCCATTATAAAAGTATAAGTACAAAGTATAAGAGGCTTATATAAGAGGAAATAAAGACAAAAGCAAACAATTCAGTCAAACGTATGATACAAAGTCAGCGCTGTACTACGGTAAAGTTCAAAATAAATATAAAGTTAAACTTTGTGCTCAGTCAAAACAATATGACCAGGAACAAACAATAGATTCATGAGACCACGAATGCCTGTTCAATTAGGGCTGTGACGGTGGCAGATTTTTACCACCGCGGTGGTAATGGACCAACTACCGCCGGTGGCGCGGTGGTATGATTTATTTATTTATTTATTTATTTATTTGTTGCATTTCAAAATTATGAGGCTCGATCATCTATTAGCAAACGTGCGTGTTTATTTTAGCACTTCCGTCAGTGAACTCGCAGCCTGCAAAACACTAAAATAAATATCAAACAAATAATAGTCAAATAGGAAAGTAGCCTTAAATTAAAAAAAAAGTTAAATACACCATCAACCGGACGCGAGCGGCACGACAAAATACCCATAATAATCAGGGATGCTGTGTACATTGGATGATGCGCGACATGACACGACAAATCCTCACAGTAAACTGCGTCGTCCTGTTTATGACGTACTGACACAGTTCAAATGTCCTGTGTAGACACGCAACCTGTTGTGTTGCGACCATAGACTGTAGGTTGCGACGCGGAGTGACACCTGTCGCGTCCGGTTTAGAGACAGTTCTGTTCTGTCACCAAGCAAGCGGGCACGTTAACTCCTCGTCTGCATGCTCTCTGTATGGAATAGGAATCGCGGCGTATGCTGCCACATTTCTTGGTAGCATCATACATTTATCGCTGTCTCGTTTGTATTTGGCTAGTTTGGAGAAAGCCTCACCAATACAAACCTGACCAGCCGGGCGTTTGCGATCACGTGAACTTGAAGACACTTGTACAAACGCGGACGGGTGACATGAATGGAGATGAATCCAGATCGGCGATGTAGTATTTGGTTTCCCAACAAGGTCCATCCCTCATAAACTATTTTCCTGCACTCAAACCTGCCAATCTAAAGGAAACGCTGTGTATGGTGTTTGAGGTAATTTGTGAATTAGCATAGACTTATAGTCTAAATAAAACAATTGGCAACTGTTATATTATTACATCTGTATACAAAACTGTTATTATGCTTGTTATAGAGTGTGTGACGTCATGTGCACTACCGCCGGTGGCAATAAACAACCGCGGTGACAACCAACCATCGCGGTGACGCGGTTGTCACGGCAACCGTCACAGCCCTATGTTCAATATACACACAACGAATTGTATCTCATGTTTATTCACTGCAGAGACATCAGAGCCAGCGGCAAATGTCGGAAGGACTAGCCGAGCGCAAGGCAGTTATAGGTGGATACATGAGCACTAAGTGCCCGGTGATCGCCTGGAGCTCCGAAATCGGCATAGCAAATTTTCAAATAAGCGCTATCTTTATAAATAAGCCACAGATTTGAGTTTTAAACAACTACATTCTCGCCTGAAAAACTCTTAAAACTACATTTCATGACACTATAACAGTAATATTTTGAAAATTACGTGGGTTTTTGGGCAATGACGTTTCACAAGTCCACAAGAACAGACAAGAACGCATATTGAGAAACGGCAATTGTCTGTGTGAAAATATAAAATGCACTGTTTTATTCTTTTTATGTTTGCGCACTCTGATGTATAAGCCGAACACAGCAGAGCGGAAAGAGTGAAGGAGAAGCTTTATCCCCTTGATTCTAGTCAACCAATCAACGTTCTGCAGTAATTTTAGCTCCACCCTTTTGGTACCCTTTGCTGTGCTAGGTACCCCAATGGAAGGGTACCAAAAAAGTGGTACGGTTTGCTATTTTGGTACCATTCACAACTTCTGACAATGGAAACTGACATAATTGCATACAGAACCGTACCACTCAGTGGAAACGAGCCATAAGTATATTTGTAAGCCATTTCTAATCGACATAGCCTTTATTACAGTATAGAATATATTGTGTGCATCATTCTGTGATAAGAATCCACATCAGATCAAAAAAGGAAGTTTTTTTTCAAACACTCTATTTTGTTGGACAAGTTTAGAAACCCTTCTCATTGCATGCCATTACAAGGGAAGATGCACTGCATGTGCCATTTTTTAAAAAAAATGCACATTATTAGCGGGGAAGCGTTTCCTCATCTCTGCGCGTGAACTCACAGGCGCACACACAGCCAATTCTGAGAGAAATAAAACACGGAAATTATCTAAACGCAAAACCTAAAAAAAAAAATGCAATTCACAAGCACGAATTGAACCGTGGATGTCGTACTGAATGGTTCGATAGTATATTGAGAATTGTGACATCCCTAGTTGCCACCTTGTGGAACAACTGATTAGTGCAAAACAAATTCAATGTGCATGTGGAGCCTGCGTGTACAAAGTTACAAAAATCGAGAGGTGCGCGTACAGTACGTGCATGCTATTTTGATGACGAAATTCGCCTTCACGCGTACTGTGCGCTGTCCCTCGCGTACACATAAAAAGTGAAGTATACTTTGGGCTCAACACACCAAAAAACCATGAATAAGATTGTACTGCTCAGTTTTGTAAATGTGTGTAATAGATAAATATGTACACCTTTTTGAATTTGTGCCTGTTTCAATGCCAGTTGTACTTGGAAATATTAGGTTTAAAATTTCTGAAATTTTAACATTATAATGCTAACTAAATCTTCAGTAACTTTTAATTGAACAGTTATTATTCTGATGGTATTTTTTTTATGAATTTGGTGGTAGACTTACCAGTAGTATAGTTGCATGTTTTTACCAGAATTGTCAGTAAGTAATTCAGTAATGTTGTCTTCAGTGTAATTGTACTAACGTTTAAGCTCATGATTAATGTGGGTTTAATCTCGTCTCTTCAGGTCAAGGACAGCCTCAGCAGGACTACACCAAGGCATGGGAAGAGTACTATAAGAAACAAGGTAAGATGTCATAGATGTAGTTGCTTTGATTTCTAATAGTTTTGGGCAGCTGCATCTCTTTCACAGTCCTCTGCAGTAGAGCTGCTGTTGTCTCGGCTGCCCTAGAGTAAAGTAGAGGGTTTCTGTCCCGCCACTCGGAGGTAGCGTGGCCGGGGTCGTTCCCCCTCTCACAAACATTGCCATGGAGTAATTTATCCTTAAATCAATCTTGTACAAACAACACTGCCAGATTATTTTTCTGCTTCACCTTCCATCTTTAATGCTTTGGGTTTTATTTCGTTTCAGGTCAAGCTGCGCCTCAGGCGGCTGCAGCAGCGGCATCTCAGCCAGGAGGGCAGCCAGATTACAGTGCAGCGTGGGCAGAATACTACCGCCAGCAGGCAGCGTACTACGGCCAAGGCGCCCCTCAGGCAATGGGAGCTGCACCCCAGGCTCAGCAGGTACACTCCCACTAAAACACTGCTCTTTGCCTTTTGCGCTCTTCACTTTGTAGATGTGCATGTGTAGTTTTTGCCCCCATTTTTTTTTTTTTTTGTCTAACATTTACTTCCACAGGTTCAGCAGGTTTCCAGATGAGTCATCGATACAACACATAACCAAACTCTTTCCTCCTCAAACAGGCTTTTTATCTTTTTTTTTTTTAAATTTTTTTTTTTGGGAGGTTGTTGGATAAATGTTTCTGCTCTTAACATGTTGTGTATTTCTTATGTATTTCTTCTGCACAGGGCCAGTAATGTGAAGTGGACATAAAGTAAATGCTACATTGTCAGAAAAAACCTTTGTTAAATGTTTGGATGCAGACGCCATGATGAAGATCTTTATTTCATTGGTTTGAGTGTTTAAGCTAGATCGCAGACCAGCTCCAAAGTCAAGTATATATTTTTTCCTTTTTGTTTTGCCACTCTTGTAAATGAACGGTTTGTTTTTAGTCAGGTAATTTTGGTCATTCCAGCTCCTGTATTTCCTGTATCTCATGTAGTTTTGAGACTAAACTATAGTCATTTCCATGTAAATCATCTCAGTTTTAATATGATATGCCTGTTGTGTTTTGCAATAAAACAATGAAACCTCCTGTGTTGGTAAGTGGGGTGCAGAAAAGTGTGGGGAATGTTTTGTGAAAATTTCATTTCCTGTTTCGGGACAGGGTGGGGGTGGTATGCAAATTGACAGAACAAAAATGTTGCTCTTCTGTTTTTTTTTTTTTTTTTTCTTTTCTTTCAACTGTCTATTACCCTTGACTTTTTTTTGTTTGATTCCTGGTCTAATTTAAAGTCACAAGTAAGAGATCATTGATCATTTGACATGGACAGCTCTGTTTTTATGCCGCATTATTCTTTTTTTTTTTTTTTTTTTTTTTTTTTTTTTTTACTGGTCATTGCTGTGGATGTAGGTGTAGGCAGGTTATCTAAGGCAAAGTGGCTTGGTGTTGGCAAGGTATGTGACTCATGCAATAACTCTTCAGTGCTGTAGTGTTGCTCATTCTTGTACTGCATTTTACCTGGTTTGTTGAGGTAGTGTGCACTGTTAATGAGAGACATTTCCTCCCTCACAGGCGAGATTAGGAAGGCGGTAAGCAAGTATGCGTCTTTACATAAACTGTTCCTTTTTATATTATGACTGCAATTGTTGCAAGTATTTTAGTTTGTTCTCCAAGTTTGCTGCTTTTTTACAGGGCAGGTCAAGTGTTCTGATCAACAGTTATGTTTTGCGAAATTACTTGTCCCCATCCTATATTTTACATGTCTAAAATCCACAAATTGTGTATATATTTCTATCAATATTGCTGGCATTTTTAAAAACATTTTGATACAATTAAAAAAGCTCGAATGCGAACATGGACTACTTTTTTGTCTGCCCATTGTCTGTTAGCATTCCTCCAATATAGGCCTATAGGTTTTTGGAGACTCTGGCCTCCTACACCAGTGAAATGAGCTCTCCACTGTAAGTACAAAATGTACATGATTTTGCGGCCCAATTTGTTTTTTGCTGTCAATGCATTGTCTTTGACTGAATGAAACGCAATGTATATAAATCTCTAAATGTTGCCCTTTTTTGGGTAAGTATGTCAGGGCTGTAATTTTGATTTGACATGTTCAAGATAATAATGACCTGACCCTTTTTCACATTGGACTGTTGTTTTTTTTGCCATAACAGCATTGTGTGATATTTACAAATTGAGTCGTTGCCATGTTGACACTGCTTTAGTCATTTAGGACTTGTCTCTCAGATTTCTCATATGAAACTGTGAACTGTACCACTGTGTTCAACTCAGTCCGTCTATAGAAACAGCAACTTTTTCCATCTGCGAATGTGTGGTTTAACCTTGACTAGACATGTAAATTGTCTTTTTGTGATTTGACAAGTGTTTTATACTGCATAGCCCATAAAGACCATCAGCAAATGGCCTCTTTCAAATGTTAATTAGTATTAATGTCCTATTTCTAAATCTGTGCCTGACCTGTTTGTGATTAAGGTCATTGAGGCTGTCGATTTGATGCAAGTTTTTTTATTTTATTTTTTTTCGACTGTTCATTAGTGAGCAGTGCAATGTCTAATCTTGCAGTGTCATCCCTGACCTTGCACCTTAGGTTCTGCAGCAATAACACAGGTAAGAGTATCCTAAGAAATCAAAACGATTGAACCTGTGATCTAGTGTATTGCTTTTCACCTTTGAAACTGAGGTTAATTTGTGCCGCTGTTTTAATGAAGAATGTCTCTCGTAGGAGATAGACTGACGTACGTCACAAATGTCAGATCTCTTGGAAGTGGTTTTTTTTTTTTTTTTTGTCCATATAAATTGCATGGCCTTGACCTGTAGTTCACAAATGTTTTTCCTCTGTTGAAATCTAACTAGAATTGTTTTATTTTTTTTTTTGTTGTTTTTTTCTAATTGAGACCAATGTGATTTTGATTTGATTTGCCCATTTGTTAGCTTCCTGGTAAGTCTGTTTAGTGTGGTTCTGTTCTACTCTTACACAATGCATGCAGATGCGAAATGATCCAGTTAGCCCTATGAATGCACTCACTGATAACTGACGTACACTGTATGTATGCTCATGTTTCATTGGTTTGCAAGCTTTCTTGTTGCCCCTCTGTAGTGCTAATGTTTATCCCACATTGCTGCCTTCATTCTCACTCACAGTGTTGAAGATGCTGCAGGCGTAGTTCGTAGAATCAGGTCCTGAGCTAGTTTGTCCGTAAGGAGGAATCCTTTGAGTCTGTCCCTCCGCTGAACGTAGACTGTTCAAGGGCTCCAATTATAAGGTAAAAATATCACGAGGAATCTGTCATTGCAAAGTCAATGTTATTGTTAGGGTGATGCCAGTTAGTTTTGATTATAGAAATGTAGCCATATGTCTCTGTATTATTGGTTGACTAATGGTTCTATGAAATGTTTTGAGTACATTCTTTGCCTTTTGTTGACAAGTGTAGGGATTTTATGTGCATCAATGCTGTACAGGGGGACCATGACCAGGAACTTTTTTTTTTCTTTTTAGTAGACATTTGCCAGGCTGGTTTTTGTTTGTTAGTTAAACAGTTTCTTTAAACCTAGTCTTTATCCATTGCTGCATATCATTTTGTATGCATGCAAGATGTTTCCTTTTGAGCAAATTGTTCACAACAGAATTCGGGGGGTCTAAAAACGAAGAGAAAATCGGAGGCTATCTGAGAAATTTGGAGCATGCCTTTGAGGTAAAACTATCATGAACTGTTAAAGTTGTTGAATGTACTTTTGATTTTTGCTGAGAATTGTTGGTCTGAAATGTTAAAGATCGTTGCCATTGTCATCAATAAAATTGTAATCATTAAAATTGGCTTTGAGGTTTTTTATTTTTCATTTAGTGTGTTCAGTGTTCAACTAATACATACATGTATACTGGCTTAACATGTTATGAACAAACTACAGCTTCAACTCCACATTACAGAATAATACATCAAATGTTTGAGCTTCAAGTCACAATACATGTACTATTTGTAAGTTTTGTAATAGATCATTTAATGACTTAAATTCATAACAGCCAGCTGTTCCACGTAATTCTCATGGCATCATTAAGAGTAGGGAAGTCTAAACTGAATTCATGGCCAGTGTTGAACATTAAGTGACCTACATGAAGACATAACTTGATCTCTCTTGAATAACAATCATCCTTTTTTCAGAACTGTGAAAGCTTTCAAGTCTCAAAACATCAAGGACCCTCAAGGAAACTCAAATCATTTGTTGTGCAAATAATTCATTTAAAAGTAAAGCTACTGGAACATCACAAGAAAGGCATATAAAATACATCTCTGTCCCTTCTTACCCGCTTTATTTTAATCACTACACAAACTTTATACTGCATTAACATGGCACTAATAATGACTTGGAAGACGAGTCATGATGTGCAATCAACGTAGCAGCTGTAGGCAACGAGTTAAACATCCATGAAAATGTGGAGGATGACAGACAGATGTAGCTCACTGAACCTGTGCTTCCAGCAAAGCATTGGGTAGCAGGTGCAAAGGTGTGCCACTACAGCCATTTAGGTGACTGATCATGTCGGTGCCCAGATAGGCAAAAAGCAGTTCAGAACGTCTGTGAAGCAGGTGCAAGATGTCCTCAGCCAGAGTGTCCAGACTAGAGTAACGCACTTTATCCAGATCAAAAATGTCCTTCATGAAGAACAGCACCTGTTCCTGTGGACAAAAGATAAACAATTCTGTTACTGAATGTTTGACTACATTAAACAAAACTGACATTGAAGGCATTTGGTGAAGATTATACCTTGGGAATCTAACATACCCAACAGACCCCTGATCATCAGTATTAAGTCTGGGCCTGGCAATCACTGCATCTTATTTTAGGCCTGCTCAGGGTTTCTCAAATCCAGCCATGGAGGAGGGCCACAACCCTGCAGAATTGAATCTCTACTCAAAGACACCTGAGCAAGCTAATCAAGGTCTAGAAAATTACAGGTAGGTAAGTTTGATCAGGGTTTGGCCTAAACTCTGCAAGACAGTGGACCTCCAAGGCCAGATTAGAAGAACTGTACCCTGCTTGAACAAAGAGCTAGCAGAATCTTTTATCTAGGGGTGTCCAATCCTGCCCCTGGAGAGCAAAGCTTTTCTCACTTTGGAATGAAAATAATCATGGGGACCATATTGAATGGTCATTTCAAACCAAGTGCTCAAAACTGGCCACTTCAATGGACCCTTAAAGGATGAACCGATGAACTCTTCAAAATGGTATGCAGCAGAATGAAGCTTTTCAGGGTTACTAGCAACTTCTAGTCAGGTAGGTTGGAGCAGGAGGTTTGCAGGAAGGTGGCCCTCCCAGAGCAGGACTGGACACCCCACTTTTGTCCAAAGAGACTCACAGGACACTCACTTTGGACCAGGAGTGCCCAAACCTTCCTACAGAGCTTAGCTCCAGCCAGCTCCAGCACACTTGCCTGGAAGTTTCTATTGAGTCTGAAGACCTTGATTAATCCAGGAGCTAAACTCTGCAGGAGAGTGGCCTCCAGGAACAGGCTTGGATACCCCTGCTCTGGACCAAGGGTATCAAACCCTATAGAGTTTAGCTTAAACCATAATTAGACAACAGAAGCAGCTAGTGAGCAACAATAGGTCAATTGATCAGACCTACGAGGACCATTTTCCATTATTTGCCTGATCATCTGTTATCCAGTATTAAATTCACAAAATAATTGTCATAATTGCATGTTTTTCTTCCAACAAAACAATTGGACAGTTCAAAGACTTAATGCCAATACACTTGGCAAATCCATCAACAAGTTCTTGTATGGAAGTGTGCAGTGCAGTAGAAGGCCAGCCAAACAAACTGGATATGATTTTCACCAGTCCTTCCCAATTTAGTGTATAATATTTGACACACTCTATAAACAGGGCTCTTCAAATCTGGCCATAGAAGGCCACTGTCCTGCAGAGGTAAATTCTCAGCTTGTCAGTTTTATCATAAGTCGTAAAGCTTTTAAATGTGGTGACAAGTCGCTGTAGCTGTCTCAGTTCAGACTGCAACACTTGAACTGCGCACATGAACCAATCATCTCTTCCTCTTTACTAGTCATAGCACATATGCATGTGACAGACAGTCTCTGTAGGCATGCCATCTGAAGCTGACATGCTTTAAGAGACACAGAGGTCATCAAATTACAACTTACCTTGAAGAAGCAGCAGAAATCGTGCAGGGAGCTTTTATGGCCTAGAAACCCCCAGGCTAAGACAGGACTTATGTGTTCACACACTGCATAGAAATGCGCAATGAAGCCATCTTGAACCTGTACACACAAAATGAAATATTAACAAAAAATATTTTCTTTTTCTTCAAATCTTTCAAGACTGGCTATCTGGAGAGATTAAACTGACTGGTACAACAATGAAAACTTTTACATTTCCAACAATACCTTCATATGTTGCCTCTTCTGCTTCAGAACAGACCAACAACTTGATGCAATGGCCTATGATGGTAAAATACAGTTTTATTAAATGTTAATGTGTAACTGAATTGTAATTTTGCTGAAATTAGATCTAATGCTAGAGATTCTGTACGCACCGTCTCTTTGAAAGAGTTGTTGAGCCAACGATTGTTGACCACATTTTGAATAGAGATGGGTGGATTCTCAAGATCCTCAAATGAGTCCATAAGGATGAAGTCAAGAACAATGTCATAGAAGTTAAGATGTTTAACCTGAAACGCAAATAAGGTAAAACTTTAAACAAAATTAGCTGTTTAAAATTTGAAAACTGTTTAATATCCAGGACAGGTCTTGTATCTGTATAACAAGACATGTCTCACTCCTCTTGCAGAAAGCTCAATTTCTGTGTTCTCCCAATGGTCCGTTTGCTCCAAAAAGCAGATCATTTCTTCAAACACCTCCTCAAATCTCTTTGGGCTCTGCAAACCACACAATATGTCAGTTGGGATGGGGACTGTTCATATGGGACCACATGAAAGAAAGAAAGGACACTTACCTTCCTTGCTTTAACAATTATTGAAGACAATATCCTCTTTCCTGTGTCAGCCAGAAATCCTCTAGTTGCTCCTTCACATAAGATGACCTGAATTAAAATACAATGTAGAGTTTAAAAGTTTTCCCACACAGGCCTCATTCCAAATGACACTTCCCCCCGGTTTCACAGACAAGGCTTAAGCCTAGTCCTAGACTAAAATGTAAGTTTGATCTCTTTCAACTGAAATAAACTTGCACTGACTGATCTTAAAATATATCTGTGTCTTAAGATGCACCCCAGTAATGTTTTTTTTTTAAGCATGTTTATAAAAATTACTTAAATATCCTAATTGAACTATGGCCTAATCCTGGCTTAGTCTAAGCCCTGTCTGTGAAACCGGGCCTTTATGTACACTTGCGGTCTTAACAGTGGACACCACATGCGCATGTCCATGAAGTTCATAAGACTGTAGGACGTCCTATTTGTCATTTTAGGTGCTCACGAGTGCCCACATTATGATTTCACCTGCGATGTGCAGTTCTGCAGTTCAGAGGTGAGCTCCACAGCAGACTTCAACCCAACAGTCAAACGTGGCATTTTGTAACCAAAGCGTGGACTTGGAGGAAGACCAGTGTTGGCAAGTTTTTCCACGGAATTGGGCTACTTTTATGCTGTTGCAGTGTACTTTTCATGCACACCAATTGGGCTGGCAACCCTGAGGAGGACCGTGAGGGCTTATGGTGCCATTTGGGACAGGACCACAGTCTGCAACTTAATCTGCCCAATGCTAGACCATTAGCATGAACTGTCAATTTAACTTGACAATTTGAAACAAACGCACTAACCACCCCACCCCCCACTTAATCAAAACTGCAATATATTTTAAACATTGCAACATCACAATAACAACTAGTGGTACAGGTACAGTGGGTACGGAAAGTATTCAGACCCCCTTCACTTTTTTCAATTTTGTTATGTTGCAGTCTGATACTATAATTGTTTAAATTCTTTTTTTTTTCTCATTACTCTACACTCTGTCCTTTATAATGACAAAGTGAAAACAGAATTTTAGAAATGTTTGTAAATTTATTAAAAAGAAAAAACTGAAATATCACATTTACATAAGTATTCAGACCCTTTACTCAGTACTTAGTTGAAGCACCTTTGGCAGCAATTACAGCCTAGAGTCTTTTTGGGTATGACGCAACAAGCTTTGCACAACTGGATTGGGGGAATTTCTGCCATTCTTCTTTGCAAATCCTCTCAAGCTCGGTCAGGTTGGATGGGAACCGTCTGTTGACAGCCTTTTTCAGGTCTCTCCAGAGATGTTCGATAGGGTTCAAGTCAGGGCTCTGGCTGGGTCACTCTAGGACATTCACAGAGTTGTCCCTAAGCCACTCCTGTGTTGCTTTGGCTGTGTGCTTAGGGTCATTGTCATATTAGAAGGTGAACCTTCGGCCCAGTCTGAGGTTTTGAATGCCCTGGACTGGGTTTTCATTAAGGCTATCTCAATATTTTGGTGCATTGAGCTTTTCTTCTACTCTGATGAGTTCCTCAGTCCCTGCCGCTGAAAAACAGCCCAACAGCATGAGGCTGCTACCACCACACTTTACTTTTGGGATGGTACTCTGCAGGTGATGAGAAGACCGGTTTCCTTCAAACATGATGCTTAGAATTGAGGTTCATCAGACCAGGTAATCTTGTTTCTCAGAGTCTGAGGGTCCTTTAGGTGCTTTATTGCAAATTCCAAGTGTGTTTTCATGTGTCTTCACTGAGGAGAGGATTGAGTTTGGCCACACTCCCACAAAGCCCAGATCGGTGGAGTGTTGCAGTGATGTTTGTCCTTCTGTAGGTTTCTCCCATCTGCATATATGATCATGGAGCTCAACTAGAGTGACCACCAGGTTCTTGGTCACCAGTCTAGACAAGCCCCTTCTCCATCAATTGCTCAGTTTGGCTGGGGACCAGCTCTTGGAAGAGTCCTGGTTGTGCCAAACTTCTTCCATTTGAGAATTATGGAAGCCACTGTGCTCTTGGGAACCTTCAGTGCAGCAGAATTTTTTTTGTAGCCTTCCTCAGATCTGTGCCTCAATACAATCCTGTGTCTGAGCTCTGCAGGCAGTTTCTTTGACCTCGTGGCTTGGTTTTCGCTCTGATATGCATTATCAGCTGTGAGGCCTTTTACAGAGAGGTGTGTGCCTTTCCAAATCATGTCCAATCAATTTAATTTACCATAGGCGGACTCCAATCAAGGTGTAGAAACATCTCTGCAATGATCAAGAGACATGGGAGGCACCTGAGCGAAATTTCAAGTGTTGTTGCAAAGGGTCTGAATACTTATGTAAATGTGATATTTCAGTTTTTTCTTTTTAATAAATTTACAGACATTTCTAAAATTCTGTTTTCACTTCATCATTATGAGGTACAGAGTGTAGATTAATGAGAAAAAAAATGAATTTAAACAATTGTAGTATCAGGCTGCAACATAACAAAATTGAAAAAAGTGAAGGGGGTCTGAATACTTTCCGTACCCACTGTATATACAAAACAAAATGCTTCAAAGTAACATTAAAACCAGGCCAGTACAAAAACATAGTAACAGTACAATTACATAGCAATCAGTTGTCTTAAACCTACTAAACTCATTAGAAAAAAATGTTTTACTTTCAGGACACGAGAAAGAAATCCTTTACCTGACATGCCTGCCGTATACAGTGCAGCTTTGCCAGGAAGTCAGTGTCTCCAAGACATTCAAGCATTTCAGTTCTGTTTAAAAAAAAAACAAAAAAGGCCAGTGAACACAATCTACATAAAACATATCAACTTAAAATAGAACTCAGCTCTGCACAATATTTTCAGAAATGTACGCAAACAAACAAATCTGTTCATACTTTCAAATCAGTTTGAATAAGCCACATTCAAATATCCAATGCACACGTACCAATGAACATGTTTGAAGTCGACAATACTATCTATAGTTAGTCTAATAAACTATATGAAAGAGTTACTGGAAATTACATCACATTTCTGAAGCGCAAAATATTAACCACACGAACCAACTCGATAAATATAAATGACACGCGATAGCATATTTGAAAAGACAAACGCTAATCGTTCAGACAGGTAATGAACACATATAGTTAAAATTTATAATTAATATTTGGCTGAAATGATGTAATAACATGTAACAGAACAATGTGTTTAAAGAGAATAAAAAATAATATCAAAGAGATTGGTCCTGTCTGTTGTTTATTAATTCCAGCGTTGTCTGTTGACGTTGTACATAATCATGTCACTGGAAATTGAGTATTCATTGTCCCAAAGTGCAGTGAGCCAAGGAACTTAGAAGTGACTTAATTTGTGTACACGATATACTGATTCACGAGCTAGGGAGCTGTTTGAGACACACCCTGTGATTATTATGAATACATTTATTTATTACACAACTACAGTATATGGAAAACTAGATTCTAATTGGCAAATCAGGTATTCTGTGGTGCCCCATACCTGACATACTCGACTCACCGTAGCACTCGACAGGAGATCTTTCCTTCTTCAGCCATCTGCAGGGCGTCCTCATAGAAGGGGTGATGACACAGTGACCCTAGCACATGGGCACTCCTCATCTCTCTGTGCTCAGATAACTGAATCAAATCACAAGATTTAAGACTTTTCTGCGTAATTCTTTAAAATTTTGTATATTTCTTATATGTTGGTTGGTGCCTGTGTGTCCACAGATAACGGTGTCTCACAAAAGTGATTAAATAATGAAATGGGGGACAGATTTAAATTGCATTGGATTATTACCCTTAAAGTACTCTCACAGTACCATGGTAAAGATGGTAAAATCAAGGATTACTTGAAAGCGGTATTTAGCATGATAAATTAAGAAAACCATAATACATGTCCAATACCATGGTGCTTTTTATTATTGTAGACTACACATAATGGGAGGCAAATGTGATCTGAGGGTGCTTTCACACTAGCACTTTTGGTGCGCACCCGGGTTCGATTGACGTCAGAGTTCGGTTCGTTTGCATGACGTGAACGCTGTCTTCCGAACTCGGGTGCGCATCTGCGAGCCGTACCCAAGTCTGCTTAAAAAGGGTGGTCTGGGGTACGGTTCGCTGCTGATGTGAACACAATCGTGCCAAATCGCAGAAGTGAACTGCTATTAATGACGTATTATTTGATAAAAATGTGTGTTTGTTTCACCAATGTCTCTTTAATACAAGTCATGTCACTCAGTGGCCATCTTTGAAACGCCTCTCGGGCATGCAAGTGCAGCTCCTATTTATTTGAATGGGGAAACATCAAATTCTCCAAAACTGTTCACTAAGCTTACGATTAAATTTTATATTTGAAATCACCGAAGAAATCTGACAACAACTGTATCATAAATGTTGTTTCTTTTGCTCAAATAGCGTTATAAAAAAGCTTATTTTTCAGGCTAGATCAGCCAGTGCGCATGCACAGTCCTGAGTGCACGTCTCAGAACGCTGATTGTTTCTATAGCAACCGAGACTTCTAACGGCAGCTGCAGTGACGCGCTGACTTTACCGATTAGAGATTGGCTCTTTCATTCAGAAGGCGGGGCTTCCTGCGGTTGAGCGGCCATATTGAGCGTTGTATTTTTCCCCATTCTATAGTCTTTGGTTTCACTCAATTTCCTGACGATGCAAGAAGTGAGCTGTATGTCTCATTTCTGTTCGCCTTTAGCATTCTTTAAAGTATTTGCAGTAGATTCGTAAGACATACGTAAGTGCCGTTATGTACTGAAGCTTTGGAAACAAAACCAATGGTTCAAAAACATAAATATATAAAAATGAAGAGAGCAACTATGCATTTTGCTGCTTTCTCTTGTGTAAACAGCTGCTGGCTTGATGACGCAAACGAACTGTGGTTTGGACCCAAATAAAATAATATGAACACAGTCCAGCAGGGGGAGGGGGAGCGATCGAACTCAGGTTCGGACCAGGCAAGCGAACCAAGTGTGAAAGCACCTTGAAAGCCTGTGCTGGCAACAGCGAGCGCCGAATAGCCCAAAATAAAATATATTTATGTTGAATCCCGTAAGGAACGAAGGTCTGTGAAATGTGATTGATGTTCAGCAACCTGTTAGTAAGGTTCAAGCTACAAACTGTCCAGCACATGCCACACAAGCTGACTGACACAAAGACTCACCTCTGCGGCAGAGACGAAGGAATCTGTTGAGGCGATGCTGACTGAATCTCTCAGACAGGTGTCCTCCAAGTCCTCCCGCACGGAGAGATCCATGTCCTTATCTGCCACAGGAAATGAGGGAAGATTAGATTGAAGTGCTCTTATCTCACATGGGTGAGTGAACTGGTCTAATTCCAAAACAGCAGACTGCATAAACCGATTCAACCGCATTGACGGACAAATGTGTTTATAGGGTTTGCATGTGGAAGGGTGTGAATCGAGTGTGTTGTGCCATGTGCTCAAGGGAGTGGGTAAGAGGTAGACCTGTAAACAGTTGTAAGGAAAGAACTCTGGACCATGACCATCTTCTTTATTTAGATACAGAACATGAGCTGAGCCTCAGTAATACACAGCAGGCGCAGCTGCAAGAAGCAGAACGTGCAAAGTTGCCACTGTGTCCGTTACTTTGTTTGATGAAGAACTTAAAAGGCATAGTTCACTCAAAAATTAAATTTTTGTAATTTTATTCACGCTCATGTTTTTCCAAACTTGACTTTTTTTTGTTTATATAATGAAAGACAGTGGATCTGGTGTTGTTTTGGATCGCACTGATGTTCACTGTATGGAATAAAATAGTTGAAACATTCTTCAAAACATCTTGTGTGTTCCACAGCAGAAAGAAAGTCACAGGTTTGAACTTTGCAAGTAATTGGCCACAGTCCGTTTACACCTGCAGCCAAGTTATCATAATGGTCACAATTATCAAATACTGTTGCTGAAATCTAGCCCCACTTTTCTGAACTTCTTCATGATTTTTTGTCACATATTGCAAAGTCTCATTTCAGCAGCCAATCACGATCATTACGAGCAAACATAATCACCATGGACAATGTTCACCTTTTGATACACACACGTACAACTGCTCACACACTACACTTTTTCTTTCAATTGACTTCCATTCATACGCATGCAAATGCTGTAGACAGGAAACAAAGCATAAAGCAAATATATAACAGACCAAATGTTACCTTTAGAATAATACAGAGTTATAAAAAGTATGAAAATAAAGGTATTTAGCAAAAACTGAGACTGAAACTGAAAGGTGAATATTTGTTCTTGAATTTTTAATGAAAAAATTGTCTTAAATTGATCTCTTCATTGCTTGAATATACAAACATATTCAATTCCAGATCCAAAAAAAAAAAAAAAATCCAAAGACTGGGAATGCAGTATGTTTTTACTCAGTTTATTCAGTGCACTTTCTTCCCTTACACAAACAGGCTTCTAATGTTTTTGTGGTCTCCAGTGGTCTGTTGTTCCATTTCATTTGTTTATTTTTTGACTGGGAAACAATGGACCAGCCCAGTGTTGCCAAAAATTTGAAGTGCATTTGCCAGTTGACTGAACATAGTAAATGCGGTTAGAAAAATTTGGCTGTGTACGTACAGTACATGTGTAGTATGCTGACAATGAAATTTGCTTCATGCACACTGATGGCTAGATATGGCTAATTTAGTGCCACAATTAGACAGTTGCTGTTGTATGTGCTATTTGTTATAAGAAACCTTTGGGACACTTCAGTCTCTTATCTGTTTTTTTTTTTTTTTTTTTTTAATTCATTTTTGGTAAGTATAAAATCAGCCAACAAAGTTTAAACAGAAATAGTTTGGTTTTTATATTATAATTATTTTTACATTGAGATATATGAATCCATTAGAAGTTATGGTTTAAATAATAAAACACAACACAAGGTGCATTATTTATGCCATGCATCAACCTGTCACACATCAATAAAAAAGTCAATTTTTAGAGTACAGTTATAGTTCACAGAGCCAAGCCCAGTAATTAATATTACATAAGATCAATCATTCACTTCCACACAGTCATCTGTTGACACAATTGTCTTTAGTTTAACACTCACCGTTACTAGGACGTGTCGAAGGGTCTGTCATTCCCAGCGCTCCCTCAAACTCCTCCTGGAGCCGATAGGCTCTCTGTAGAAGAGACTCCAGCTTCCGAATGAATTCTACACTGATGATGTCCTAACAAATTGTAAAAATTAGAATACTACATTTTATGAGCATGGAGACTAAGCTTAAGAAACATTCTGTTTACACTTAACAGTATCATTAAAATATGAGTGTTTTTAAAGAAATAAAATTTTAAGTGAGCATTAATAGGAAATGTACCCTAAATGTAAAACTAAGAAAAATGAGCATGAACAATTAAATATCCAATATCAACCAATAAAAATATGAGGTATGAGGGCAAAAAATGCTCCGTATGGGTTTTTTTCCTTTTATTTATATCATATATGGTTTATGTATATCACATGAGCAAGAGAGCGGTTTTATTTTTTTATTTTTTACAACAGTTCAATAAACGAAGTTAATGCTGTATTAAATTTTAGACACAATATTCTCTGTTTTGCTCAATTTCGCCAACAAAAAAAGCTCCAAACAAAGCAACAGCAAAACTGTCCTGTCACACAGCATGTTTTGTTACTGAATGAATCCATGTTTTTTATTGAGTCGAGAGAGCACATGATTCAGTGACCCAACCTAAAGACAGACACTTGCTTCATTTCTGAATGAATCACCCGGAATCGTTTGAGTGAATGACTCAATCATTAAGACAGAGACATGCAGCCACTTACTGGCAGTTTAGTTTTATATTTAGAGCATCGGGGTTTTTTTTGTTTGTTTTTTCCGGTTTCAATGTTCATTTAAAACAAAAAAAAACATTAAAACATTTTTTATCATTATTTACACAATGTTGAATTTTAAACTTTAAATCAGGGGTCACCAAGTTCAGTCCTGGAGGGCCGGTGTCCTGCAGAGTTTAGCTCCAACTCTAATTAAACACACCTGAAGCTGCTAATCAAGGTCTTACTAGGTATACATGAAACTTCCAGGCTGCTGTGCTGAGGCAAGCTGGAGCAAAACTCTGCAGGACACCGGCCCTCCAGGATCAAGTTTGATGACCCCTGCTTTAAATGATCTTTGGGGGGACGATTTCTCAGCCAAAATTTATGTGCGATTTATTTGTGATTAATTTCATTCTTGGACACATCATATATTTAATTAGATTAAACTTTTGAATCACTTGACAGCCCTAGTTATCATATTATTTTAATTCATTATCGTAATCATGAACACACTGGTTAGCAGGGTAAATAGCTGTACCATTTACTGGACTTTGCTATTCTTCCAGTTATTTACCTATAGCAGCTAATGAATCAGAAGTCTTGCACATTCACTGAAAATAGCATATTTCAGAGTTGCAAAATGAGGTAGATATCACCCATCCCTACTGAGAACTACAGTGGTTGGCGAGTAATACCTCCATGCTTTCTTCTGCAATGGCATCTCCAGCTCCCAGCTTCACGGACGCACAGTTTTCATCATCTTCCGCTTGCCTGCTGTGGAACGTTAGCGCCTGTTCCCAGCGCCGCAGGGCCTCCTCGAACAACTCCATTCCTGTGGGAAAGACATTTATTCAACGTGGAACTTTTTGCAAATGAAAACACATTAGACTTAGAATGACATTTATGATTGTGAACATACATGATCAACCTGTTTTAAGATCAATATTAAACGTGTTTATATAAATGATGCTTAAAATTGATTACAGTGCTTTCCAGATGACAAGCAACTTTGACTTTGGACATGAGAATTAGGACAGATGATGTTTTTACCCATCAGGTAGAGGTTCTCTGGAGTTGTGACAGGGATGTTGAGCAGGTTACAGACGTCACCATCATCTCCTGCTCCGTCCCAGCAACTGGAGCCATTAGCACAAGTAGAGCTACTGGAGGAGTGCCTGCTCCTCACCTGAGAAAAGATGTGACATTTCAACATCTCAGTGGTGCAGTAATGCCAAAAAGCACACATTTGACTGCTGAAGTCACAGATATATTATACAACTGTTCAAAATTGGTGATAATAAATCAGGTTGCTTACGGAGGCCAGGCTCAGCAGGGAGCCGGAAAGCTTGCTGTACAGGCTACTGTTGGACACCACATTACACGAGTAGCAGTTCAGAGGCAGATTTTGACACTCAGACTCTGGGAGAAAAGAAAAAAACAGCCACTGTACCATAATAGCAGTTTTATTTAATATGATTAATGTCCTATATATGTTTAATTATGTTAAATATATATATCATTTTCAACACATTTTAAAATAAATAATACAGTCCATTAAAAGGTCAGTTAAACAGCTGTACTGCTGCTATTATCTTCGTGTCAATTTTTTTTCATAAATGGCAAATTCAAAAGAACAGAAAGAACAGCACTTAATTGAAATAAAATTTTTTGTAACATTATAAATGTCTCAACTGTCCTGGATGAATAATATTATTAATTTCTTTTAAAATATTGTTTCTGACCCCAAACGTTTGAATGCAGTTGTAGTACACTCTATACATTTTCTCATGAAATAATTTTAACTGTAATAATATTCCTTGTTGGTGATTGGTAAAGGTGATTTGTGATCTGCATTTACCTTTTTTCAGGGGGACAGTGGTGAGGAACTCTACAGGCGAACTGGCTTTTTTCTTGCCCTTCCTCCTCCTGAAGCGTCGGGCGAGATAGATGAGGGAGACCGCGCCGAAGGCAGTGGCGGCAAAGAGCTTCTTGGTGCCAGTGCTCAGACTCACCTGCTCAGTGAGGGAATGGAGAGACATAAGGCAACGTTTAACTTTGGATCAACCGCTCAGCTCAAGGCACAGAGATCAGAGTGAGAAACGCAGATAGGGAGAGGGTGAGACAGTCAGACAGGATGACAGCAGGGATTATATGACTGGAATTGACTGCCTGGCATTTGGCTGGTGATTGGCTTGAGCGATCTGATCTACTGAACAAGTTTAAGCTAATCACAGGCACAAGATTTATTGGAAGACACCTAATACTGTGTGAATGACCTAAACATTGTTAAAGAGCAAAAACAATTTCCACAATTCATGTCCTACATTAAAAACCAAGAGGAACTCTCAAAATGACACCATGTAACACTGCCTGTTATTAGCAAACAACATCGTCTCACTTATCCTGGTTGCTACATGAAGCACCGTTACTCATAGCAAAGCTTTTCCTACTTTGGCACTTAAAGGGATACTCCACCCCAAAATGAAAATTTTGTCATTAATCACTTACCCCCATGTCGTTCCAAACCCGTAAAAGCTTCGTTTGTCTTCGGAACACGATTGAAGATATTTTGGATGAAAACCAGGAGGCTTTTGACTGCCTCATTAACAGCCAAGTAAATAACACTGTCAAGGCCCAGAAAAGTATGAAAGACATCATAAAAATAGTCCATCTGCCATCAGTGGTTCAACTGTAATTTTATGAAGCTACGAGAATACTTTTTGTACACAAAGAAAACAAAAATAACACATTTATTCAACAATTTGTCTCCTCTGCGTCAGCGTAGTGCCATTTTGGAGAGTATCCACTGAACACAAACTACGTATGCTGTTCTGTGTCAGCCGCAACACACGGATACGCTGTTTTCATTTTCTGTTTATGCTTTGATTTGAATGAAAACAGCGTATCCGTGTGGTGCGGCTGACTGTTTTCTTTGCGTACAAAAAGTATTCTCGTAGCTTCATTAGGTTACAGTTGAACCACTGATGGCAGATGGACTATTTTGGCGATGTTTTTCATACTTTTCTGGGCCTTGACAGTGTTATTTACTTGGCAGTCAATGAGACAGTCACAAGCCTCCCAGTTTTCATCCAAAATATCTTTAATTGTGTCCCGAAGACAAACAAAGCTTTTACGGGTTTGGAACGACATGGGGGTAAGTGATTAATGACAAAATTTTCATTTTGGGGTGGAGTAACCCTTTAAGGGCCGAATAATGAAACTCTGAGTGAAAGCCATGGCAGTAGACGGGAGAAAATTCAAACGTGGGTCTTTTCATCACACAAAGCTATCATACTGCTTCAGAAGACTTCAAAAATACTTGACTGAAATATAGCAGCAGCACTTTTATTACTTTTTTTAAATGATTTTTTTAAGAGTTTGACAGTGTTTGATGATCACTGTCTTCCTTTGATATACAGGTACAAATCTTTTGGAAAACATCTACGTTTGTATTTCACAGCAAAAAGTCATTCCAAAAAGGAATGGAAAACAATCTCTTTTTTGAAGGAATCAGTTTTAAGACATAAGCCTGCAGGCGAGAACAGGAATGTTGGCAATGCCACGCGTGCTCTGTTAATACCATCTTATCCATGGCAGTGAGCTTGCTGCATGCAACACACATATACGCATTTAAAGATAATTCAGACACAGCTGTGAAATTCATAAAACATGATGGCTCAAAATGGAGATCAAAACAATGGCAAGCTGGTGAGAAGACAAATATAATCTCGTAAGCAAAAACTAGGTTGTAGATTTTCACATATATTACTAATAAAAAAGTAAAATAAAAAATGAAATAATTCATTCAGTAATAATTCATACATTATATGCATGTTTACATTTTTTAAAGTATCTATCTATCGACAAATATATTTTCAAATGCCAACAAACAATAATGAAATACAGGAAAAGTGATAATAGTCCAAATGTGGTAAATTCATGCGCAGACAAGGGAACAACCAGGATGTATATAAAAAGCTTTGCCTAACATAAAATATACCCAATATAAAAAGTGATAACACTTTGTAATAACATTCAGAACTCCAAAAATAATTTGTCCACTCCCCCTGTCCGGACAAACAGATACTTCTGCCACAAAATCAGACCAACAGTTGAGCCAGTGTTAATGTGTTAAGCTGGTAAACATGTTTAAACAAAGCACTTAGTGTTGATAGCACCCAGTACCACAGGGTTTACACTGTTTGTGGGAATCAACCTACAAATGGCTTACTTACAGCTTACAGTACAAACTTTATAATCTATATCATTAATGCACCTCAAAAACAATTGTATTTAAAAAAAAACAAAAAAAAAAAAAACAAGTACGCATTTGTGAGTGTGTGTGTGTATATTCCAAATTACATGACAAAAATTGTAGTTAGTAATGTAATCCATTACATTACACTAACACATTTCAGGTAATATTATCAGAGTACTTTTTGACCACTTTTAGATTACTACTAGACCTAACGTGTTCATCACATTGATTTAAATAGGATAATCTTGTACCATATTGATTTAAAAATAAAAAGAGAAATAAAATATATTCAATTCATTGTTACCAACAACATCCAATGCCTTAAATATTATATTACGTCAAAGTTTCCCTAACTGGGAAGAAACTGTACAAGGTTTGTGAGTTTATGAAAAGCTAACAATTAATTAAATTATAAAAAATGTTACATTAAAAAAAAAAATTAAATTACAACAATCAAAATAAGATACTTAATAAAAAACATGATTAAACCTGTTTATCTGCATGTCATGTGACCATGTGAATAATGTGTAATCATGTAATCAATAAAAAAGTAACTGTAGTCTGATGACGAGTATTTTAAAATGTAATATAATCAAATTACATGTACTTAATTTAACACTTTATTTTATGGTGTCTCTGTTACACGTTACATGTACTTACTATTATAATAACAATAAATCATGCATAATTACATGCAACTAACCCTAAACCAAATCCTCATCCTAACCCTAAAGTAAGTACATGTAGTTAATTAATCTTATTCAGTATTTAAATGTATAATTACACTGTAACGAGGACACTTTAAAATAAAGTGACCAATTTTTGGAACCCGATTACATGATCTAGATTACACATAATCAGTTACTACCCAGCACTGTAAGTTATATAAAACGTTTAATAATATTATTGTTTTAAATGATCATTTATATCAGGCTGACACCTCTAGATTTAAAAAGCAATTTTTGGATGACAATGCAATAAGCTTGGAGTCAGTAAGCTTAGAAAACAACCCTGCTGCTGGTCACTTTACCTGTGGAAGGGAGTAATAGACTGACAGTGGCAAGTCCACAAAGTGCAAAGCGGCCACCTTCATGGACACCTGTGTGTTTCTGAACAGCTTCTCAGTCATGATGCCATAATCCCTCTGGATCTCAACTACAGTCCATTCTCCACTTCACCAATTCAACCTAACAGAAACACAAATTACATCTGATATATCACTTATAACATACACATCCATCTTTCAGTAGAGGAATGACCAGCTGACCTGTTAAACCTCATCTGACACTGATTAAGAGGGGATTTGAGTCTGATAGACACTCATGCAGTTGTTTATTTCATACAATTTCTCTCTATTGCTCACTTATAAGTAGCAGTCCAATACATGCAATCTCTATTCTAATCTTGGGAATTAAGGACACAGGCTTTTATTGTGCCGTATGCGACATGTGAACCGACTTAAAGAGGTTAAATAACGGTCGTATTAATGGCGTGATTCAATGTTTGTTAAGAACACCTAACGATCGTTGGCCAAAAAAAGAGACCTAATGTTTATGAAAAATGACCCACATTTATCCAGTTTCGATCGTCGCTCGATTGTTAACTCTGTGTTAAAGTAATAACACGCATCCTCATAAATACTGGCAGTAATGACACTGACTGTAGGTTATAAACTGAGGACAACATACTGTAACGCTTACATATACGCTTTATCTCTGAGACACACCGTCTGTCCTTTATCACTCATTGTGATTACTGCGCCTGTGAGCTCACGTGGACGAGAACAAACTCCGCGAATCTGGAACTCACTTCCGGTGCCACGGGGAGTTTTCAAAATAAAAGTTCGTGAAACTGGATTAAATTTGTGGGAAGAGGCGGCTAGTTCATGCAAAAAGGAGAATTCTCTCATCTTTTACTCACTTGTTGTTTCAAACCAGCAAATTTTCTTAGAGATTAAATTAAACTAAATTAAAACAATATTTTTTTATTATTATTATTATAGAACATAATAACATAAAAAGGTTACAAACACACTAGTAACAGAAACTTTTTTTTTTTGAACAATATCAATTTACAAACTCAAATAGAGAACAATAAAATGCCTGTTACAAAATATACACTTTTCCAGTCAAATCTCCAACATACATAAATGTCCATGTGTGTATATATATCTCTGCATACAATAACAACAAACAAAACAAACATTCTTTAAACATTTCAGGGGGAGTGCAAGGAGAGGAAAAAATAAAATAAAAAACATACAGGTACAAAATCTTACCAAACTTAAAAGGAAAGACACTCATACATGGTTTTATACAATTCCCCGAGGGGTTGATTATCTTTGGATAAGTGTTTTAAAGATTCTAAGTATTTTTTTACATTCATTTTTAAAGCAATTTAAAGAGGGTTTACTGTTATTCCACTTACTTTTGTGTACATGATATTTGCCCATTGTAATAATAATGTTTAACATTAATGACATCTTTTTCGACAGACCATCTGCATAAACCAAACCTGAAACAAATTTAGTGATGGAATCTCAGTGTTGATATCAATATTTAGCCAGCTGTAAAGATCCTGCCAGAACTTCAATGTTATTGGGCAAGAAAAAAATTAATGTTCAATGGTTTCAGGCTCTTCTAAACAAAAAACACAAGGATCTACCTCAAAACGGAATCTTTTCCGTAAAATTTCAGCAGCTGGATACACATTATTAATAATCCTAAACTGAATATCCTTCATTTTAGGTAGAATTGGCCATTTAAGATAATTACAGAATTTGTTTTTAAATATTTCATTTTCAAATTGTTTTAATTTTGAAGGTGTATTGAAATCTGAAAATATCATTCCCTATTACTTTGTTCTTACATTTTTTGTCTCCAATATATACTTCTCCAATCTTTAACTCGGGCAGTTTAACAGATACCTTTGAATATGTAAGAGTGTTTTGTATTAATTGTTTTAAAGCAAGAGGGATGGCTTTACACAAAGTATTAAATTCTCTATAGGAACATTTTATCTCAAATTTCTCCGTGAATGCATTATGCTGAATAATTTGACCAATTTCATCTAAAAGATCTACAACATATAAAACATTTTTTTCATACCACTCTTTTTTGAATATTGTCTTTTTATTTATCGTGATGGTTCTATTATTCCACAACATAGAGCAATGCGGTGAAACATTTTGGGTGAATATCATTTTCCAATAATACAAAATCTGTTTGTGGAATTTTGAAAGCTTAAGTGACAATTTGGAAACCTCAAAATCACATTTCAGCAAAAAATCGAACCCTCCAACTTTCTCGAATACACACTTTGGTATATGAAACCACATTGAGTTAGCCTGTGCTAAATACATTTTAATCCAATTCAGTTTAAGTACTCCAACCATTGATTCAAATTCAGAGGCTTTCAGACCTCCATTTTTATATTCTTTAATCATCTGAGATTTTTTAACATAATGAGTTTTTTTTGTTTTTCCATATAAAACTAAACATAATAGAATTAACCTTTTTTATCAGTTGAGGAGAAACATAAAGAGAGTAACATGGGTAAATTAGTTTAGATAGGCCTTCTGCTTTGGTCAAGAGGATTCTGCCCATAATAGACAGATCTCTCATAAACCAATGAACTAGAAACAACAAACAACAAAAACAAGATACGATCAAAATATTAAACTGAAAAAAGAAAAGAAAGGCATCAAGTTTGAATTTTAGATGCTATGAGTTTTTCCATAGCAATGTGTTATAGCAGAATGAGCAAGAGGTTTATTAAGAGTATTGGCTATTTTTATTTCAACAAAATACAGAATATAGATCAGGGTTCATGTTTTAAGATAAAATGCATAATAAAATATTAAATTACATTAAAATAAATGCATAAGTGTTATAATTAAAATGTTCCGAATTTAAATACTTCAATGTAAACATTTCAAGAAAATTGTTTAAATAAATATATGACTTAAATAGACTTAAACAAAAAGGCAAGTAAACTGTGTATTCTTGTTACACTAATAGTGAATTCCTTATTGTATAGTAGACTACTTACATAAAATGCGTATAAGTATCAGTTGTCACTCTGTATCTCACATAAATATGTCTTAGTAAGATTAATTTTATTTTAATTTTATTAGTTTTATTGTTGGGAGAAAAACACAATGCAATGCAATATAATTACGATTGATGATTGTACAAATAATGTTCCTCAAATGTACATTTTAAGATGATTTATTTATTTATTTTAAATACTGACAATCAAATAAAACCTAAGTACATCAATCAAGTAAGATTTCATCTTGAAATATTACTTTATAAAAAAAAAACATCTGTAGATATTTGACAGCAAAAATACACCTGAATGTTGACATTTTTAGGATGACGCTAAAAAAAAAAAAATTTCAGAAGGCATGCAGTAAATAGTGTACAACAGGATTGTCAGCAAGGTTTTGATCCTGTTGATAATTCAGAGGCCTAGAAAACGTGTATCAGATACAGTACACTTGATAGGGTAACTGGAGGATGCCTTTTTTGTATATTCAAAAAATATTGATATATAGTTCACATATTTATTTAACTTATTAATAATCTTATTACTCCTGTATTTTGTATTTCCTATCATGCCTGATATTCAGCACCTTGGTTAGCCCTCATGTTGTGCGCTATACAAATAAAAACCTTCTTACCTTCTATTTTACATCAATTAAGCAATCTTAAACCCTAATGTAATTGACTCTAGGGCCACACGGGGGCGTCTGGGCTGGGGTGGACCCCGCTCTGTCTTCAGGGATCACCGCGCGTCTGTGGGTCGTTCCGCGCGTCCACACTAGGAGGCACCGCCGCTGTCTGCTTCCCCCATTCACTCTCAGCAACCGGAAGAAGCTGTTTGAATGTGTCATCTCATGTAGCACCAGTCTGAAGTTAAAGTGTCCGACGCCAGGCGTTTGAAAACCCGCTGTCTGCAAACCGAAGAATACTACAGATATGTAGCTGACAAACCGAAAGACGTCTCTTCATCAGCAGATCTGAAGCGATCATCGATTCATATTGAAACCGTCGTTGATTGATTTCCCTGGAGGTGAGCTAGTATTACATCGCTGGCTTGTGTGCGAACTGAAATGTGGCGTATGTAAAGTTTGCGTCCAGCAGGGTTCATATTAAAGCGAGCGTTGATTCTGTGCGGGTGTGTTGTGATATGAGCTGATGCAGAGGCAGAGCTGTCAGATGATGACTTTAGCTTTAGCCCGCCGCATTCACGCGCCTTCTGTCTGCTCTTCATTCACAGTAAACACCGCATTCAGCGACAGTCCGCGGGGATTTTAGCTGTTCTTGTGGCTGTAATGACAGAAAGGTTTATAGTCGTGGGGGAAGCCGCGGGGAAGTTTGTGCGTGACGAGCTGAAGCTAGCTGCTAATAAGCTAGCGAAGATTCTGGCTCATGCTGACGCGGTGCTGGAGTGACGTCACACACAGCTGTCGTTTACTGGATGTGACTGACATTACTGCACAATACTGTGAGCGTACTGTACATAATAATAATAATAAGAGCAGCGACAACATTAACAATAATAATAATTATGCAGAATAAGTATTACTTCTAATAATTACTCACTGTCTCAAACTATTTTAAACACTCTTTTGGATGATTACGGTTCTCTGATGTGGGATAATGGTCACGTGACATGCTGGTAAACAAATAAAATATTTCGTAATTCTTAGTTGTTTTTGTTTTTTTTAATGATTGTAATTGTTATTGTTATTCACATTTTTTATGTACAAAGAGGGGCTCTGTGGAAATGATTAGAGAAAAAAAAGTGTTGATTAAGAAATTAATTAAAGTTAAGATTACAAATAAAATAAGGTTACATATAAAAACAATTAATTAAATAATAATCAAAATTTTAAGATGTACTAAAAAAATTATATCAAAATAACTACATTAATTAGTAAATATGTTATTATAGTATGAATGACTATAAATGTAATGTGATATAACAAATGTTTTTCAAATAAATATTTCAGATACATTTATATTGTTATTTTTTATGGTATAAATTAGGCATTTATACAAGAAACTATACATGAGGATGATCATATCTGGGGTGAACAAAAAAAAATCTGACCCTCTAACTCTAGCACTCTCTATTCTAATTCTATTCTTTAAAAAAAAAAAAAAAAACTTGCCCTTTTTAGACTTACACTTTTCATTTACTATCTGCTTGTTTTCTTAAAAAAAGAAAAAAAAATCTTACAACTAGCTTCTCTATTATTTTTGTATTCTATCTTTTTATTATTATTATTATACAATTAACAAAAAGCAAAAAAAAAAAAGTCCTCTAACATGAGCTTGCTCTATTCTTTTTCTGTTCTTTCTGTTTTCTTTTTATTATATAATTAAAAAAAATTAAAAAATCCTTGCTCCATGTACTACATTAAGCTAACTGAGACTTGTTATAGCACTTGCATATCATTGCTCTTTTGTTGATTTTGATTGCTTCCATTGTCCTCATTTGTAAGTCACTTTGGACCAGTGGTGTATAAAGTACCTGAAAGCCATACTCAAGTAAAAGTACAGATATCTTACCAAAAAATGACTTTGGTAGAAGTTGAAGTCACCATTCAGAATATTACTTGAGTAAAAGTCTTAAAGTATGTGATATTTATTGTACTTAAGTACGAAAAGTATTTTTTTAAATTCTAAACGTACTTAAGTATTGAAAGTAAAAGAACAAGTAAATGCAAAATGGAAAACAAGCAAATAAATAAATATAAAAAAATATTCATACAGCTTGAGTAGCAAGATTGTTTTCACTTTTAACTCTTTCTTCCATTTTGTATTTTTGGGTAAGAATAAGAAGCACTTCATCCGGTACTTAGTGTCTTTTATTCCAACATAAGAAAACATTTCTGGAATCTGCATCTGAAATAGCATTTAGATGCATTTACACAGTTTATGTATCTCAGAGGAGACATGGATGCATTTAAACTGCAGTTACAGATGCATAAATAGGCCTAATGTTTTGTTTTTAACATAAAACGTTGAATACTGATATTTTAAATAATTTAAAACATGAAAAAAATCGTTGAAATGTGAAATTAAAACCGCCAGTATGTGACAGCAAGTGACTGTTAATGAGTGAGTCATTGAGATTCAACCGATTCATTCAAACGACTGATTCATTCAGGAACAAAGCATTTGACTGTATTATTGAGTGAATCACTGAATCATTTATTCAACCGATTCGTTCCAAAAGCTGATTCATTCAATAAGTAAACACCGTCCATTGCTCAGAGACGAAATACAGTGCTGTGATCTTTGTTTGGAACTATTTTCATTGGCAAAATTGAGCAAAAACAAGCAATATTATGTCTAAAAAGAAAGTCACTTGTTGCTTTACTGAACTTGTATAAAATGATTATTAAATGTGTTCATTTCTGCAGAAAAACGGTACTCTTTGTGTGATATAGATAGATATAGAAGTTAACTATATTAAATGATATAAATATAAAAAGCATACAGAAGCATTTTTGCCGTCTACAATTTAGAATGCCTGGAATTTTGAGTTTTAATAGACTTATAAATCAAAGTGCGTACACTCTGTGTGTGATTTGGTGATATAGCCTACTCGATAATGTCCGATCGCACATCATTACAACAACACTTACCGTATTATCGCAGACGATGCTGTAAATCGCACACCCCAGACTCGACTTGAGTGGAAAATAAATTCATCCACGGTTGTGCGCGCACTTGTTTGCGTGGGCAAAGGTGTTTTTAGGAGTCTTAACTTGCAAACGCCAGACTACTGATTCGTCAAACATGCTTTCTTGTCGTCTGTGTTCTTCTGACTTTATTTTGTAGTAAGTAACGAATATGCTTCGTGGAAATGTATCGGAGTAAAAGTATACATTTTAATTAGGAAATGTAGTGGAGTAAAAGTAAAAGTTGGCTGAAATATAAAAACTCAGGTAAAGTACAGATACTCCCAAAAAATACTTAAGTACTGTAACGAAGTATTATTACTTCGTTACAATACACCACTGCTTTGGATAAAAGCGTCTGCTAAATGTAAAAATTTATTTACAAACAACCCTAATTTAATTACTTGTTAGCTTTTTATCAACTTTATTTCATTAACTTTTCATCGACTTTCATCAAACCCTGGCAAATCCTGCTTTGGGAAACCTTGTCATAGATTATGTAGGAAGTCTTGTAAACAGTCTCTGTTGCAAAACTGGTTAGTCTAGTTTTTTAAAGATAAAATTTTATGATGTTATTATTGTTTTCTGTTTATATAAGGTCAAAGTGCTATGAGATTGTAAAGTATGTGCAGGCCATACAGATTTTGCATGCGTATGCTGTCCTGTCACAGATATTCATTAGGCTGCAGGATATCGATTGAGTACAAAAGACTTAGACAACATTTGTTTTTGTTTTTTCAGTGATGTATTGTAAATCTATGTCAGAAGTTCAAGACATGGCAGTGTTTTTTGTTGATTGTCATTTCACAAAACATGTCTTAACTTTCGCCCTGGATTATACTCAATAACCACAGAGACTTAAGCACAGGTTAGAAAACTGATGACAGATGGCTGCCCTTCATTTATGTTAACATTTACAGGACGTAAAATAGGAATTGTGATTATAATTGAGATTGTAATTATTAAATGGAAAATCATGTACTGTCTCTGAAGGTTTCATTACCCTTATGAAAACACGTGTACAAGTGTACTTCAAATCTTTAAAAAAAAATAAATAAATAAAAAAACTGTACTTGCAGATAATATTAATGAAATAAAATGTCACTAAATTGCATCTAAAGAGAAGAGTTTCATGACTTATTTTCATAAACTCGAGTACACTAAAAAAAAATGCATTTGTAAAATGTCAAATTTAAAGATTTACTTAAAAATGTTGATATTCTATTAAAGCATATTATTTTTTAAAAGTTGTAGACTTCATAAACATTGTTTCATGCTATGCAAATTGACAAGAGTTTATTGCATTTTTTATGAAATAACATAACATTGTGCTGCCTGTTGTTTTCATGGTGAATGATATGAACAGTTTATATGTTAGCAGTGAGATGTGTTCATATACAGTTTGATATGTTGTCAGAGTGACTGATGCATTGCTATGTATATTTACTCAGCATTGCCCTGGTCGAACTTGCTTCTAGTCTAATGCATATTCTATCCAAGTGTGCGTAATATAGTGTGTTCATTTTGGCCGTTTGGACAATATGGCATCTGTCAGTTGTTTTAACCCTGTTACAGATGTCTCTCTTGTGCAGAATGTAAGATCAGGGCAGAGACGCACAAAATTCCTTTTTTTTTTTTTTTTCTTTTTATCTGTTTTCTGTTAAAGGTAAAAAATAAATGTCAGAAAATGAAATGAATGTTTTGTCAGGAGGTCATTTTTAATTTTCAGTTATCTTTGCGTTGCAAAACATTTAAAAATGTTAAGCTGCAGTTCTTTTCATAAGCAATATTAAAGGAATAATTTAGCCAAAAGTGAGCATTTTTGGGGCTTGTGGCATATGATTCATCATTTACTCATCCTTATTATGTTACAAAGCTGTATCCTTTTGTAGAACAAAATAGAGGACGTGATTATAAATGATGAAGCTTCAGATGATAAAAGTAGTTCACATGACTTGTTCTATATCATATCATACTATGTTTATCTCAAATGTGTCTCTATTGACCACTTATGTTTGAATTTCAGGGAGATGGCTTATTTCATCTGGACAGCTTAGTGTTCTCTTATGTGTTTTTAATAATCGGATGATCCCAGATCCTGTATTTTTAAATAGTAGTTTACTAAATGTATGTCTCTCTTTCCAGTAGAGTGATGTCTGGATCGTCAAGCAGTGATTGTCCACACTTGGAGTGTGTGGGGGAGATCACCAAGGAAGAACTCATCCAGAAGTCTCATGTGAGTCCCTACCAAGACCCAGTCGCACCTTTATCATATCATTGCTTCCACCCATTTCTCATGAATCAAATGTAGTGTGCATTATTGACAAAGTAATGACCCCTGTTCCAGAGTTTGTCCATAGGCACTAATAATGCCTCACATATTAGAGCTTAGGCTATAATCAGTGCATGCTGTTGAAAAAAAGTGTGATGAAATCAATGTGCAATTATGTGGATGCATTATACATTATTGTAGTTTAAAAGCATTTGAGGTTGCAGTATAATTGCTTGCCAGATTAATGGAATACGGGTTTTCAGAAGAGTTTTGTGTTAGTAGGCTCCGTTGCATATATACACAACCATTCAAAAGATTGCGTCAGTAATTTTTTTTATATGTTTTTGAAATAAGTCTCTTGTAAGGCTGCATTTACTTGATCAAAAATACAGCAAAAACAATAATATTTAATACAATTTCAAATAATTATCTGTTTGAATGTTATTCCTTTGATGGAAAACTGAATTTTCAGCATCATTACTCCAGTCTTCAGTGACACACGATCCTTCAGAAATCATTCATTCTAATATGCTGATTTGGTGCTTAAGAATAATTTCTTATTTTACCAATGTTGAAAATTGTTTTGCTGCTTAATATTTTTGTGGAAACAGTAATTTTTTTTCAAGATGCTTTGATGAATAGATAATACAGATAGTTATAAGAACAGTTTATTTTAAATAGTTTGTAACATTCTAAATGTTCACTTTTGAACAATGTAATTATCCTAGCTGAATAAAAGTATTATTTGAAATTAAAATAATTAAAAATCTTTCTGAACCCAAACTTTGAAACGGTGGTGTACATAGCACATAGACTTGGTAAGACAATTAAGTATAAATGTGTTTGTTTTCAGGGTCAGTGTCAGGACTGTAAAGTCAGGGGACCAAACCTTTGGGCTTGTCTAGAGGTAAGTTATCTTTAGGTAATGTTCCTCCACAAGTTTGGTGTGTAAAGGGAATGCACCAATATTAAAATGCTGCAGCAATGGCAATTAGCTGCAAATTATTTTAAGATTAATACCTGATAACCGATAAAAGGCTGATATTAAAATTATATACTATTTTGTGTAAAAAAAAAAAAACTTAAATGACTTTCTGTCTTTGAATGACATATGAAATTCTTGATTATTGAAAGCTAGTTTATAATGAAGCCTGTAGGGTATAATTTCATCATGTATATCTTTCATTCAGAATGGCTGTTCATATGTTGGCTGTGGGGAATCACATGCGGACCACAGCACTGTCCACTCTCAGGTTAGTCATCTTATTCATTGTTTCTACTGTTTCTGTGCTCTTTATATTTTATTTACAGTGTTTTACAAAATTGTATTGTTTAAATTTGTTTTGAGTGAGTGTACTTACAGCTTAAGATGTTTTCACCCACAGTGAGTGTAGCATTACAGCTCTACGATTACTTTTGTAGGTTGATTTAGACAGGTGAATCTGATCCCTGATCACATGTGTCACCCTGTGTTGATTTCACGTCTGTTATTCTGATTGTGACTGGAGGCTTAAATGATGCAATGAATCGCTGAAGTGTGATTTGAATTCCAGGCTGGCCTGTGGGTGAACTCATCCATTATTAATCAGTGCTCCAGTGGGGATCTCACTTCCCACTAAAGCCCTTTTTGATTACCCATTACTAAAACCCCATAATGCTCTCAAAACACCCTTGTCTGTGTGAAAGCGACTGAGAGAAGACAGAGCCATCAGCCATACTTCTGCCACAATAACCTGTGTTTGCTGCAGTAAACAAAATTCAGCCTATGTTTTTTCTTTCACTAAGCTGTTTTCCTCTAGCAGGGTGCTTGTGGGTATAGAGCTCTGCAGTGAAGATGTGTTTTTGTTGGTGAACGTGAAAGTTTCCATGACAAAAACCTAATGAGATTTTTCCATTAGCTTTTGGATTATTGCTGAAAATAAGCTTCGTGACCAATGAAAGCATAAGATTTAGTTCATAATTATAATTTTTCACAAATGAACACAATGTTTGTGAATTCTGAAGCCTAAATGCAATCGACAGATGTAAAAAGCAAAAAATAGACTATAAATGAACTATACCACGGTTGCATGACCAAAACACAAGGCTAGTGAGTAGATGATTTTCAAAAAGGCCTAATACCAATTTGATAATGCTCAGTTCAAAAATATCAATTAACACTTTTAATCACTTTTTTTTTTTCAAGATTCCCCCCCCAAACAAGATTTTTCAAATAAGATGTTTCCATTTAAATTCACTTAATCAAAACAACAAAAGCTGTCAAATGTCAAAAAATTAGGTTTTAATGACAAAAAAGAAGTGTTCAAGAAGTCGTCTCATTTAACTTAGAAACTGCAAAAAACAGCAAGGAAAAATATGTTTGTATGTAATTTTCTGTTGCTGTTTTGTTGTAGTAAACATCAGAAAACATCTGAGTCATGTTTGCATTTTCTTCTGTTACTGGCCATAATTCTAACCTTGAAATCAGGATTAGGCATAAAACAATTTCTTCAGAATCATTCATACATGTAAAAATCAGAGACAAATAGTTTTAACCTGGCTCAGTGGAAGATAGAAATCATGTATTTGTTTGTCTTTGATTAAGGGATGGTACAAGACTTATTATTTTATAAATGGCTGTTGAAAGCAAAAATGCTACAAAATGCACATCATATTTTGTAAGGTAGTGTGCTGTGCTAGTGCAAAAAGGCAGTATTTTTGGAATCAGCACCTCAAAATTAGTGAGAAACGAGTATTCAGTGTCATTCAGCAAATATTATTTAGAGAGATGTTTTTATTATTTTTTATTTCATCATTTTTTCAATTGTGTAAATTGCCAGGATCATGAGTGCACTGGGCGTACCACAATTTATAATATAGATGAGTTTTCTATTATGTTACCCTTGCTGTGCTGTGAATTCAAATGGATATGGGCATGTACAACATCCTATCCATCACTGAAATGGTCAGAGTGGCAGATTTTGGCAGGGTTTGTAGTTTGGCGCAGCTCTCATAAATGTTTTAACTTCCCCTGTCTGGCTGCAGTTGCACCAGTTCTAGTGCCGCAGTGAAAGCCAATCCAGACACATGAATAATGTAGAGACCCCTTAGCCCCCGCTGTGTGCATGCCCAGGCTTCACATCACCACTTCCCATTTCCCCTGGTACGTTTTCGCTCTTGTTGCAACACACTTGTGTTTTGCCCTAACTTTTGAAGAGTCTTTCCATTGCAGGTATAGAGAAAGAGCTCAGGACTCAGACTGCCTTTATTTAGGAAGTAAAAAAGCACTGATATAGAAATTTTGGCTTAATGAATAGCAGCAGATATTTTAAATCTGTACTGTTTTGTGAGATGTTAATAAAAAACGGGTTCACAATAAAGCTTTAGTGTAGAATTTGACATGTTTTAAATCATTCAAAACTATTCAAGCCATTTAAAGATTTAAACAGAACCAATGATTTTTTTTCCCCATACAAAACAACTGTAGGGTGATTACTGGTTAATTTTAGTTGTAATATTAATTGGTTCATTTACAAAATGTATAACAGGATTTGAACCTGGCCCCCATGCAAGTTATAAAATTACACCACTAGACTCATGACTCACAGTCTTCAAATAAAATTAGTCAGCAAATAGGTAATTGGCATAAAAAAGTGTTTTCTGGATAAATTGGGGAATTTTTTTTCTTCTAATTTTCCAATTCAGATGAATGCTAATGTTTCTGTTCCTACTACTATTACTAATTATTATTAAATAAGCTGATATTGATATGCTCACCAATGTATTGTGCAGCTCTAGTTATTTCAATTTTTTTTTTTAATATATGGAGATAAGCATTTGTTTCCTTGAAAATGTCACATCTAAGCCATTTTTCTTCCAGGAGACACGGCACAACCTGACGGTGAATCTGACCACTTTGAGAGTGTGGTGCTATGCCTGTACCAAGGAGGTTTTCCTGGAAAGAAAACTGGGTCCACACGCACAGTTGCCCAGCGCTGCCAAGCCCATCTCCCCAGTACAGACTCCCAGCCCGGTCAGATCTCTTGCGCAACTGTCTGTGAATGCAAAGCAAAGATTAGAAGTTTGGTTGTGCTTAGATAAAATCCTCCTTTATATTTAAAACATTGCCTTTGCTATTTAAACATGACTATAAATGTTTGCATAGAAGACAAGACCAATCACAGTCTCAGTATGCAAATATATGTAAGACCAAACACCAATCACAATTCAGTATGCAAATTTGATGTCATTTTTGTCAGTTAAATCAGTGGTGATGGAAATTTGTTTTAATTAAATTTAATTAAGATCTCTAATAATTGATTTTGAGATTGCAGGTTTTCTGAACGTTGTTTAGGGGCACAAAAGGCGTGCTGTTGCTGATCTTTTCCATTGTCTTTCTGGTTCTCAGGACCCCAAAGCTCCTGGGAGCCCCACCTCGCTGAGAGTTCCTCCAGCAGGAGCCTGTGATGACCTGGATATGGAGACTGAGGAGGATGACGAACTGAGGACCAGAGGTCCTTCATCTCTCATGTGTTCTGTGCATTTGCTCTGCATTCCGCACTGTCAGTCTGATCCTTGTCGTCTGTTCCTCCTCACAGGTCTGACTGGACTGAAGAACATTGGCAATACCTGCTACATGAATGCTGCTCTTCAGGCGCTTTCCAACTGGTAAGAACCCCAATAATGAGTTCTCTTTCAGTCTAGTTTTGCTCTGATTTAATCAATCTCTCTTTCTGGTTTATCTTCTAGTCCTCCACTGACACAGTTTTTCTTGGAATGTGGTGGTCTGGTGAAGACAGACAAGAAGCCAGCGCTATGCAAGAGCTATCAGAAACTCATCACAGACCTTTGGCACAAAAACAGGTACATTCCTCTCTTGCCATTTCCTATTTAAGTGTAATTTTTCAGGTATTTTTTCCTCAAGAAACAAGTTTCATTATAACTTTCTTTGCTCTTGTTTTGTGTGGTTGCAGGAACTCCTATGTTGTTCCTACAAATCTATTCCAGGGAATTAAGGCTGTAAACCCAATGTTTCGTGGTTATTCCCAACAGGTATGTTTTCTTAAATTAATTTGTGTAAAAGCATTAGGGATGCACAGATATTAAAATTATGGCTTACGTTATCGTTCAAATGTTTGCAGTCAGTCATATTTATATTTTATAACAGAACAAACAAAAAACTTATTGACCGCAAACATTTTAATATTAATTTATTTTAAAATATATTTTGTCTAAATAAATAAAAAAAATAAAACACTAAAAATGCTTAAAATGCCACAAGTGACTTTAAGCATCACAGCATTATAATGTACAGGATAAAATACATTCATTTCGAGTTTTGCGAAATATTACATTTACCATTTTTTTATGCATGTTTTAATTGATAGAGTAAATGTCTTTTGTGCAGAACTTTATTTGACAAATAGATTTATTTTAAGTAGGGGTGCTCCGATTGATCGGCTACCGATTATAATCGGCCGATAATCACTTGGGGAAGTTTGATCGGCGGTCTCTAAAAAGGCCAATCTCATAAACCGAACTAAAACTGATGGCGCACCTGCTGTGAGAGGTTTGGCACGACATGCAGCGGCACCGTCTCGGTGTCTGTCTGCCGCGGGTTAAATAATTATAATGCTGAAGGTGAGGTACAATTCATATTTCTTCATTAAATAACTTCTAAAGTAATTTTCAAACTTTCTGAGAGACATTTAATTTCACAAACAGTGCGAGTGAATCACCGCGCACGCTCTCTCTCTCTCTCTCTTTCTCTCTCAAAATGTGCAAATGGCTTCAAATCACTTGTTGGCTAGTTTTAAAGGAAAAGAGCACTTTTAGATAAACAAGGCAATAATAGATGGTACTTGTGGAGGTAGGAAAACAAAGTTATTTATGAACCACAGGATTGCTTGTAATAAAAATTTGAATGCAAAAGAAAAGGCAGTAGAGCTGACGGTTTCTGCCAATGGTAAATTTTAATTTAGAATGCTTGTGATAATGTAAGGAAAGTAGTTTAAATGTTTTGCCACTTGCTTGAGCAACTGTGTTGTGCTGTGTGAGCTATTGAGCAACAATTGCATGAGTGTAAAAACAAAAATGCACTGCATTATTGAACATTTAGGTGAAATAAATATATATTTTTGAAAAATGTCTAAAAATGTTCCCCTCCACCCCTCAAATTAAAAAAAATCCCATCTCACAAGAGTCACCTATAAGAGGGAAATTCCCCCCATTTTCAAAAATGAAATTCAGGCCCTGAATAAATGTCTAAAAATCCTGATTGGTGTATTACTATAAATAGTTCTACATGGTAAAAATAAGGCTTTAAAAAGATCGGTATCGGTGATCGTACCGGCAGATACTGCTTTCTGTGATCGGTAATCGGTGATTGGCCTCAAAATTCCTGATCGGAGCACCCCTTATTTTAAGGTATTTGTTGTATTTTTGTTTGATTACATTTTAAAAGGTTGATTAAATTATTGTTTATGAGTTCATGTAATCACCACAGTTTTTAATGGTGAATTTGTATTAGATCATAAAACACAGAATCCAGAAAAAAATCTAAAAAAGTACAATTTCATAGGCCATGTTATTGTTAAAAATATAAATATATAATTGAATTGATTGAAGTTTTATGAATTTAGTTGATTTAAACATGCTTTTTGATGATTCTGATGTAATGAAACTCTTACACTGTTATCCGGAATAAATAAAACATATAAAACAGAGTTTGGGGAAAAATATAATTGATTTCATAGGGCCCTAGAATTCTTACTAAAATAAATTTTCATATAGGTTCATCCTGACCAGCCCAACATAGTCAACCAATGGTGTGAGTTTGAGGCGGGACTTTCTGTTCAGTTCACCCAGTGGCAGATGAGGTCAAACTCAAAATATCTTGCTTGCTGTGGGAATTTCATCTGAGAGTGCCTCATTCTCACTACACTATTTCTCCTTTCCACCCTTCCTCTTATCATACTTTGTCCTCTAACTGCATTTAAGAAGACCCATTTTTATTCTTGATGATGAGCGATTCTATTCTCTTATATGGGGCACAATCTGATTCAGAGTTTCTCTAGATGTTTGATCACCTCCAACCACTGGAAAACATCCATTGTCATGCCTGGCTGGAGAGGAAGGCCGGTTGGAGAATTAGTGTTGACATGAATGGGCCATCATAGGCTGTTCAGAGACTGTAGGAAACATTAATCTCATTTTCAGGCTCACTTTCATGAAGCCCAGATAGACTGTGGACTCCTGTAGAGGGGACATTAAGTCAAAGTCAATGAATGCCTTATTCTAAAGTCATTCCCTCTACAAAGTATAAAGGGAAAAGGGAAATTAATACCACCAATTGAATACAGCCCGGAAAGCTTTTGTCCTTGTACTGCATTGACATAATACAGCGATGGCCTTCTGGTCTCATGTGCTATGTCCTGTTGTTGGAAACTTGTTTGCCTACCAGGATTCTTAATACCAGGATGTTAGAATGCCAGTTGGCCAAGTTGCCATGTGGATGAGCCAGTAATGACTAATGTTCTCATAAGCTTCAGCTGTTCCTATGGCGATGGGGTCCCTGTGGGTCCCTGGCTAATCTGCGGTATACAACGTGAGCCTCTATGCGTGTTGCATTCTTTTTATAATGCCTGGAAACATTTGGTCAAAGAGTGTGTGATTGTCAGTGCACATGCCAGAATCTCACCGCCAAGTTTAATGGACTAGTCAACAAGGCAAATGTAATTACAGGGCAAGTTCACCTGAAAAATGAAAATACTGTCATCATTTAATGGCCGATATATCAGTACTTTAATCTTGGAAACCCCTATTATTGGAAAGCTGTACTGAAATATTGACCAGTGCAACATAAACATTACCTATAAAGTGTAACTTTAAAGGCCCGTTCACACCAAGAACGATACTAAAAAGATAACTGTAATGATATATGTAACATTTGTCTGCCGCTTTACATGCTAAAGCTCTTTAAAGTCAGGTGGATTCTGATTGGCTATCAATCTTTTTATCGTTCATCAGCTGGAAAAGAAAAAGTCATTCTGAAAGTGATTCCAACTATATTGTTTCTGGTTTTTTTTCGCTATTGCTGTGGTGTGAACTTACCCATTTTTATAGAGTTAGAGCAATTAATAAATCTTTATAGTTATAGTTTTGGTCCTTGGTGAGTTTTATTAGTTTACTAGTTTGCACTAGTTTGTGCTTATTTTGCAAAACATTAATCAAAATCTGACTCTGTCCTAAGGACTCTCAGGAGTTCCTGCGTTGTCTGATGGACCAACTCCACGAGGAGCTCAAGGAGCCCATTCCTGAACCCGAGGACCCAAACCAGGGTGTGGCCATGGATGACAGTCCCGACGAGGACAACCACAGCCAGTCAGATGACTTCCAGTCCTGCGAGTCTTGCGGCAGCAGCGATCGTGCTGATAGCGAAGGCCTCAGAGTCCCAGAAGACATCAATGAAGCTGAGATGCTGATTTCAGAGCAGAACCAAAACAACCGAGATTGGCAGAAAGAGAAGAATCTCATCAACAACCTGTACCGTGCCGGTTCCCATGGCGACCTGGATAAAGACGTGGACACGACCAATGAGTCGAGGACAATAATCAGCAGCCAAGGAGCCATTAAAGCCCAGGGCCGAAATTCTGGTAAATGCAAGGCTGTTACTTCTATGCAGTTTTTTTTTACACTAACATGTAAACAAACAGCCTTACAGGTTCCAATAAATTGATGAAGTTTTTTTTTTTTTGTTCTTTGCTCTAAGGTAAAAAGTATGCCGTGTGAATATTCTGAAAGCATTTGATCTCATGGGCATTAGGGTACTCCGATTAATCGACTACTGAACTATCACTCCCACTATCGGCCGATAATTGCTTTGGGATGTTTGATCAGTGTTCTCTATAAAGGCTGATCTCATAAACCGATCTAAAGCTGATGACGCGCCTGCTGTGAGAGGTTTGGCATGACATGCAGTGGCACCGTCTCGGCACGGGTAAAATGATTATGGTACAATTGAAGTACAACTCATATTTCTTCATTAAATAACTTATAAAGTAATTTGAAAACTTTCTGTGAGACATAAATTCACAAACAGCGTGAGTGAATCACCACACTCTCTCTCTTTCTCTCTCAAAATGCGCAAATGGCTTCAAATCACCACATTGCGTCTGCACTACAATTGACACAGGAATTGCCACTTGCATAATCGAGGCAGTGATGCATCGTCACTAAAGTATAAATTGCATTTCTTTTTAATTCTTGCCTGTGTTTAACCATTCAGCAATCGCGTGCTCTCCTGGAGAATGCGTTCATGCACACTCGAAGCGCACACACATAACGCCAGGTTTACACATACTTCGTTTGCAGTGCGTATGTGGTGCGTATTTTTCTGCGCTCATGTTAATGGATTAAAGTGTTCACACTGTACACGGTTGCGGTCCGGCAGTGTGTTCTATGAGTAGTGCGTCTGCAGCAGCGATTGTTTCCACACCGAGTTTCCTGTGCTGTAAAGTTACAGTGCATTGTTTGCAGTAAATAAGAACATGGATTGACACGAAAATGTAGTAATTACACCATAAATGCATATAATTAAAGTCTACTGTGTTTCACAGTCAACACATATGGCTTTTTAAAGAGCACTTTTAGATAAAAAAGGCAATAATAGATGGCACTCGTGGAGGTAGGAAAACAAAGTTCTTTATGAACCGCAGGATTGCTTGTAATAAAGATTTAAATTCAAAAGAAAAGGCATTAGAGCTGACTGTTTCTGCCAATGGTAAGTTTAATTTAGATTGTTTGTGATAACAAGAAAAGTAGTTTAAATGTTTTGCCACTTGCTTGAGCAACTTAATATATAAATCTAAAGTAAAAAAGTAAAAAGCATTGAATGTGTTGCTTATATGTATTGCGTTTAAACATGTCTATAAAAGATTGTATTACTGTACTGTGTAAAAAAGAATCACTATGCTTTCAGTTACAATGTTTGGATTTGAAATCAAAATAATGGACAAATGTTATGTTTGGGATAAACAGCCATGTGTGAAAGCACAGTGAGTCCGTGCTGCTTCTGCGCTGCTTACATACCGCACATGGACTTCATACGCACTGCAAACGGAGTATGTGTGAACCTGGCGTAAAACGCTGCCTCACATACAGCTCACAAAATCAGGCTTGAGCTGTGTGTAAGCTGTTGTGCAACAATTGCACAATTGTAAAAACAAAAATCAATTGCATGATCAAACAATTAGATGAGATAAATAAATCAAATTTAAAAAATTCCCCCTCACAAGAGTCACCAGAGGGCAAGTCCCCCCCCATTTTAAAAAATGAAATTCAGGCCCTGAATAAATGTCTAAAAATCCTGATTGGAGTACCATTATAAATTCTACATGATAAAAAGAAGGCTTTAAAAAGATTGGTATCGGTGATCGTATCGGCAGATACTGCTACCTCTAATGGATATGGTTATGTTTGCACCAGCTCTGTAATTCTGCATTCCAATGTTTTCATGTTTTTACTCATGTCAAACCGTGATGGAAAATTTGCAATTGGAAGCGTTTCGAACCACTGAAATGAACTACAAAATACCTTCATTTTCGCCAGATTTTTGAAGTAGTTGAAATGCATTGTGCCCAGTGGTCATTTTGCTTGCTTTTTTGACTGACTTCTTTGTTTCCACCTTGTTCAGATTCAAACCCTGAAATCCAGGTCAGCAGTTCCATCAGACCACACAGTCCCAATGGAAATGAGGGTATCACATCTCGACTGTCCAGCAGTCCCCCCAAATCCTCAATGTGGCCAAGCCTGAGCTCTACTCACAAGAAAGGTACCAGAATTTGAGTAGGAAGCACTTTGGGACAGTTTAGGAGTTATATACTAACTTAATCAAACGTATTAATTAGTGATGCACTGAAATAAAAACTTTGGACTGGAACCAAAATTGAAGGATGTACTTTGCCGAAAACCAAAAATAAATGTTATTTAGTTGTCAATTAATAAATTGTATTTAATAATTAACACAAATAACATTTAAATTGCACACAAGGCAGTTTTATGTCAACGTTTTTATAACAAAATTGTTTCTACTTCAATTTGTTGTTAAAATATTGACATTTAAATGATGGCTATAATAAAGACTTTTTTTCATGACAGCTTTATTAAAACATACATAATGCAACAAGACAACAGGTTAAGTAAAAACATAATGAATATGTTATAGTGCATATATTTAGCAAAATGCTAAAGAATTATTTTTTTTCTAGTTGACTGTCGAGTTTATGGACATTGATTGCCTTATGAGGTAAATGTAACGTGACATTGTTTACAAGCTGTTGACGTCTTTCTGCATTTAAAACAGCGATTACATGAAACACGATACATTTAAAGTGTCATGAAACCCTAAAACACATTTTCTGAGATGTTAACATATATGAACAGGTTGCACATCAGTGAAAACAACTTTAGCACTCATTATGTCTATTATTAAGGTAAAAGTGGTTATTTTTTCATTTTTTGAAGCAATTTCGTTCTTCCGGTTCAAAAAGAACCGTCACGAACAGTGACGTATATGCGTTAATTTGCAGTGGTGATTGGCTGCTGTGGCAGTTTTCCGAACTTTTCTCAGCATTATTCATGAGAATGAACTCTTATGATCCAATCACTGTGCTGTATTACGCATGAGGTTGTATTACAACGGAGAATTCAAATTTTATACAACAATTAACACGCTGTCAGTTCATTTATGTAAGCATGACCATAACAATATTTAATATGGCAACACGTAGAGCGCGCATGAGAGAGCAGTTTCTGCACTGAATGCTGCGATGAGTTTAACAACACTTGCTGCGCAGATCATGGTTCATGTCCGGACCTGAGCAAGCATGTTTCAGGTTTATGTGCACATATTTCATATTCTCTCGCGCTCCAAACATGAACCGGCACCGTGAATGCGCACATATCATGCAAATAAGGGCGCTGATACAACGGTATGTCTGATCATGAACGCGATGACACGACAGATTATTGTGATACACAGCAAACGATACAGACCGAAAATTCAAACAAGAGTAAACTGAAAGTAACTGCTTTTATTCTTTCTGTTTTTAAAGATATTTTAATATTCATTTGTCTGTATAATGAGTGTGTTGTAGATCTGTGTTTTATTGGTTGTTTTCTCCCCTCTTCCCACCCTCTACACTCCCACTTTTCCACAGTTTTACACGCCCATTTCTGGAGTCTTTTTCAGATCTAAGCTGTGAAAGACCAGTGCTGAAACAGGGGGGTTTCATGACAGTTTAAGTAAGCTGTACTGTTTCTTTCAACTCCTGATGTTCATTCAGGTTTATTTCATGGTGTAACTTCTAATGAGAAAGAGATAATTGGTTCATGTGCTGCTTGAATTGAGGCTACAGTGACCTGTCATGCCACATTAATGAGCATCAGAACCACATTTATTGTTTGTATTTTGTGATTAAATGGAGAGAATTTGAAAGCTGAGACTTTGTTTCATGTTGTAGCTTCTGTTGTAGTTTATCCATTTTGTGTGCACAAAATAGACTCTGGCAGTCAAAACGTTGCGTCCGAGAAACAGTTATTTAAACGTTACTGTTTCAGTCAACTATTTTTGGTTGCTGAAATTTTGCTGCATCACTAGTATTAAAGGATTTTTTTCTTTATTTTAAAATGTTCCTTGAGGTTTACTTATAATGTTAATAAAGTTGATATCTATTCAAAGACGCGAACGAGCTGTTTAAACCAAACGCGTCAAAGTGAATGTTCACTCCATTTGTCCTGACGACAGACTCAAGTGCATGGACTGTGTCAGAAAGTGAACATGCATCTGTACACTGTATCCAGTGAAGATAAGATAGCGGCAGTGATTTGTAATTTCTATATGCTTTTGACACAACGCAACACTCGCATTCATCGTGATCAAGTGTTAGCCATTGGCGGCTGAACGCCAGTGGGCGGGGCTTATGTCAATGTGTTGCTCTGGAGGCGGTGTTTATGCAAACGACTGTGCCTAGCTGACGTCACCTTGTCCCTATGAATCCAAAACGAGTTGTTTTCTGAGGGTTATTAGGGTTTCTGAGAGTTTTTATTGATGATGAGGACATTTTAAGTTATAAAACTTGCAGGATGTATTAAGCATACAAAGACCTCTTCTGTATCAAAAGATCAAGGGAAATTTGGTTTCTCATGTCATGACCTCTTAATATAATAGTTGTGAGCATCACCTGAACTGAAACAGATTTGACATTGATTCTAAATGGTTGTGATGTGTGATGTTGACAGTACCCTCGTTCAACCCACCAAAGAGCAAGCGGCAGAGGAAATATCGCAGCATCATCTCTGAAGTGTTCGACGGCACCATTGTCAGCTCAGTTCAGTGCCTGACCTGTGACAGGGTGAGTGATCGGTGTGTTTTTCAACCTAAAATGCCCCCAAATAACCTCACTTTAATAAACAAAGAGAAAACAAGCATTTGATTCTTCAGTTGGCAGAGAAAGGTACTTCATTTTAAAACTGACAGAAGTCTGAGTGTGGATATGCTATCATTAAAGCACTTTATTCTTGGAGTGAGAGCTTCTGTGAGTATTGAGATCAAATGAATATTGATTTTACTTATACAGTGTTATTTTTTTAGTAGAGTTTTGTCATAATTTTACAATTGACTAAAATAGCTTATAAATGTTTTTTTTCTTTCTTTTTTTATTAATACTTCTATTCAGCAAGGGGTAAATAAATTGATCAGAAGTGACCTTAAATACTTTTATTTCAAATAAATGTATTTTTTTAAAAACTTGTTCATCAAATAATACTGAAAAACATTTATCATGGTTTCTACAAAACACTTGTGCACCGTTTTTTTTTTTTTTTTTTTTTTCTCCCTTGAGCACCAAATCAGCATATTAAAATGATTTCTGAAGGATCATGTGACACTGAAAACTAGACAGAAATAAATTATGCTTTAAAATTTATAAAAATAGAATGCAGTTATTTTAAATTGTAAAAATATATATCACAATAGTACTGTTTTTACTGGATTTTAGATTAAATAAATGCAGCCTTGGTGAGCATAAGAGACTTTAAAAACCTTTAAAAACACTTACGGAGTTCAACACAAGTGTTTGTCATATATTTTATAGAATTTTTGATGATCATGTGCAAAATGATTTGAAATGATTTAATTACCATGCGAAAAAATAATCACACTTTTTCTATTCACGTCATTGTAGTTGTCCACTTATGTAGTTCAATTATGAACATAAGTAACTTTGTTAATAATATCAACATTGTTTGCATATGTAAAATTGGTTACACTTTATTTTAAAATGTCCTTGTTACAGTGTAATTATACATTTAAGTACTGAGTAATATTAACTAACTACATGTATTTACTATATGGTTAGGATTAGGGTTTGGCTTCGGGTTACTTGCATATAATTATGCATAATTAATTGTTATTATTATAGTAAGTATATGTAACGTGTAACAAGGACACCTTAAAATAAAGTGTTACCCAAAGATTATCAGCTATAATAGAAGAAAATTGACATTTGAGCTATTTTGCAGTTGTTTTAATGGCTTTGTTATTGTTTCTGACAGTAGTTGCAGTTACAGATTAGCATTTTAAATAGCGATGCACGATATTCATCGGACAGATAAATTATCGACCGATATGGGTGAAAATGACGTCATTTTTATTGCTCCGATAAATAAATGAAATCCGATAACTAGATCCGATAAAGTACATTTGTTGGAAAATCAATCAATCAGTCTGATTTATCTGTGATTCATCTGCTTTCTGAGTGCAAGTGACTTCAGCTTTAAACTGACTCTCAGCCTGTGTTGCGCTCATTATGTCATCATCTGTGAACATGTCTTTGCCGGTCTGCTGGAAGTTTTTCTCGGTGGCAGAGGAGGACAATGCCATTGCTATTTGCAACGCATGTTCAGCAAGGATTCCGAGAGGAGGATAAAAGGCATCAAGTTTTAACACAACAAATCTTATATCTCACTTGAAAGGTCGTCATCGCAGCGAAGATGTATTAAAAGAATATGAAGCAGCAGCTACTAGTGCTCAGCCCAAAACACGGAGCGTCAATGTCCCCATTCAGCAGGCATTTGAAAATTGTAAAAAGTTTTCCAGAGACAGCGAAAAAGGTTGAATAGATGCATTTCTTTATGCATGAAATACTTGAATATAAATTTGTTGTTAATGAGTTGTTAATTGCAGATAAACCATAGTTCTGTCATAGTTCTGTTAAACCATTTCTGTTACTAAGTATTGTGGTGCCTTACACAAAAAACAAAAACATTTCAAGAGTCAGGACTGATGTTAACGCTATTATAGTTAGGCCAGAGCTACTAAAATATCAGTTTCATCAGTGCATCTTAGATTTTGTATTCTCCTGGGTGCACAAACTGCAGATTATATGAAAATTATAATATAAAAATATGAACTTATTGGTTATCGTATCGGAATCGGCCATGAGAAGGACTTAATTATCGGTTATCGGTATCGGTTAAAATTTTTCATATCGTGCATTCCTAATTTTAAATTATGCTCCTCTGTTACTTGTCCTTTTTTCTCAGGTTTCGGTGACTTTGGAGAATTTCCAGGACATCTCTCTGCCCATCCCAGGGAAAGAGGACCTTGCCAAGCTGCACTCTTCCTCCCACCAGACGGCTCTAGTCAAGGCTAGTTCGTGTGGAGAAGCCTACGCTCCTCAAGGCTGGATTGCTTTCGTCATGGAATATATCAAGAGGTATTATGCTGACATTTCTTTTATGTGAGACTGTACCCTTGTGGAAAAAGTACACTGAAGCATACTTTTAAAAAGAGTTCTTATTATGGAAATTTAGTCAAATAAGCGTGAGCTGCGAGTAAATGAAAATGTATTATAGTTTACATTAAGATTAAATGCAGTTAGTTGAATTTAAGAATGTATTTTTGACCCACTTCAGTAGGATTTAAGTACTTCTTTTGATATAATTTCATAATTTATTCTATTACACTTGAAATATGGTTAATCTATATAGAATGTATTGATAAGCATCTATGGTCAACTATTTAAATCAATTCTGTTTGAACTTGTATATTAATTTATTTGTAATTACACATTTTCACTATTTAAAATATTAATGTACAATATATTAGCATTATGGGTATATTACGTGCTGCCCTGAGTCATTATGTCCATAAAATTTAATTCAGTCATTTGCAAGTATTTAAGCATGTATCCCAAGAAAATAGACTTAACATGTTTCTTTTGAATGATTGACCCTCACTGTTTATTTCTGCTCATTGATTTTTAGTTGGTTCTGGGGGCCTGTGGTCACGCTGCAGGACTGTCTGGCTGCCTTTTTTGCAAGGGATGAGCTAAAAGGTTTGATTTTTTTGTTTTTTTTTGTTTTTTTCTTCCCCTCTCTCAAAGTTGAAATTTTGCCTTAAACTAGGGCTGTGCGATTAATTGAAATCATCATAAAATCACGATTTGAGCTTGCACGATTTCTAAATCGCTTTATAGCACAATTTTATAGCGTCCCGACCTCCCGCAGAATGCTACCCGAACCAATCATAATGTAGCACGCCCAAATGGAGCGCAAGAACAGAACAGACCGGGCATACAGACAGAAGTAATGCCATACTCCGTCTGTGGTGCGTATTTTTTCCGTGCCCATGTTAACGGTTTAAAGCGTTCACACTGCACACTGTTGTGGTCCAGCAGTGCGCTCCAGGAGCGGTGCGTTTGCAGCAGTGCAAAGATTGTTTCCGCACAGAGTCTATTTTTGCTGTGCTGCACGCGCTGAATTAAAGTGACAGCGCATTGTTCGGTAAAAATTAACATGGATTGACATGAAAATGTAGTAATTACACCATAAATGCATATAATTAAAGTCTACTGTTTCACAGTCAACACATGGCTTTTTGGCTAGATTTAAAACAAGCAACAGTGCACTTTTAGATAAACAAGGCAATAATCAGAGGTGTAAAGTACTTGAGTAAATGTAACTACTGTAATTACTGTACTTAGTATCTTTTTGGATACTTTGTAGTTTTAATGAGTATCAAAGACATTAGCAACTTTTACTCTCTACTTCACTACATTTTTGAGTGAGTATCTGTACTCTTTACTCCACTACATTTGAAATGAGTGTTGCAGTTACACATTACATTTTGCATGGCACCTAGCTTTTCTGCAGCAGTTTATTTATGCTACAAAAGATGTGATATCGCCAACTACAGGGCACTGAAAGTACTATATCTTGTGCATTTTGCCCTTACTCATCGAAACTTGTCAACAAGGCTGCTTTACGTGAATGTGAGTTCCTTAGCAAGTCGTTGTGAATCACAGGTGTTTTATATATGAGATGAGGACATGACTGCAGCTGGCAATGAGGCCGAAACCAGCACATCCAGTGCAAGAAGACTTTGACTTTTTAATTTTACTTAACATTATTTTATTTATCCTTTATACTGAAGAGACCTTTTTGAAGGTTATTGTTTTTTTGTTTGTTTTGTTTTTGCAATTTTGAGGTGTTCAGTTTTATTTTGGTTTTAGAAAATAAGCGTGATTACTCTCCTCACAGATCAGCTCTTTCTTGTTTTTGTTGCATTTTCTGTGCCTTGTCTTGGACTTTTATGTCACTTCCTGTCTCCCGTGGTGTTTGTAGTCAGTTTGTATCTTATCTTGTTCAGCTTGTTAGCCTCCTGCACTGAAAAAAACAAGAAGCTAAATTTACTTAATTTTTATTTTGCCAATTTTTGCACACATATTTTTTAAGTAAAATTTAAATACGGAATTAAGTAAAATCTACTTAATTAAGTTAAGTAAAATTAGCAAAGGAAATAAGTAAATTTAACGTGGCCAGGTAGAGTTTGATGAGTAATTTCTACTTAATAATTTTAAGTTTACCCTGCAATACTCAAGTACATTTCACTCAGTCACGGTTTGTAAACTTTACTCAAATAAAATAGCACTGATAAAAAAAAAATGCCTATAAAGCAAGTGGTTAAGTTACAATCACGTATGTAAGCAAGTAGACAGCTTGTTATTCTTTTTAAGGTTATATGTTGACTCAGGATAGTTACTAACTGAATGAACACAGAGACCTGATTACTTGGCACATGATACACAATGACGGTGATCAGTGAATAGTGGTCGAGTATGAATGGGTCATTTTGAGTAGAAAATGAACTCCAGATGTCACAAAACAGCAAGGTACTTAATCTAACAAAAGCAACCATAAAACAGTGTAAATACATCTTGAAAACAGCAAAAAAAAAAAAAAAATTATTACCTTATTAATTATTCATCCCCAAGTGCATGATGGGAACAACGGGATCATGACGTTGATATTTACTTAAACAATCTTTGTAAAATTAACAAACAATTCCAAGTAAAATATACTTAAAAGTTCAAACTTTAAATTCTACAAGCTTAAATTGATTACTAATATTGAATTTACTCTTTTTTTTTTCTGTTTTTTTTTTATTATTATTATTCTTCCCTGAACTAAATTATTTAATGTAGAAATTACATTTGTTTTTCTGTAGTATTTTCTTCACCACAAAATCATTTTTATCAGTGTGTGTATATATACAGCCCTAGGGTTGCTTTAGTTCTTTGTGTGTTGTTGAATGTAATGGTTGTCTGTTTGCCTGTGGTTTTTGGCTTATTGTTTGTTCTAGTTTTTCCATGAAATGCCTGCACATAGATCCTTGCCTCTGCCTGTTTTCCCCAGCTTCTCCACAATGTTACACTTTTTGACTGGCATGTCTCTTTGACTAGTGCATCTTTGAGCCTATATTTAGTATAAGTAAAATACTTAATTACTGTTAAAATCAGATAAATAATACTTTTATTTGTTTTGGAATTTGTGACTTGTAACTTGTAGTGGAGTAATTTTCACTGTAAGGTATATGTACTTTTACTCAAGTCTGGTTTTCAGGTACTCTTTACACCTCTGGCAATAATAGATGGCACTCGTGGAGGTAGGAAAACAAAGTTATATTTATTGAGTTTAAACGTGAAGTCTATGAAAGATTGCATTACTGTACTGTGATAAAAGAGAATTACAATGCTGAAAAGCATTTTCAGTAACAACGTTTGCATGTGAAATCAAAATAATGGATAAATGTGTTTGTGATAAACAGCCGTAATAGCATATGTCTGTTCTAGAGACGTTTTGTTACACCTTTACTTGGTGATTATTTTCCCATATGTCTGTTCTAGAGACATGTTACAGCTTTTTGATAAAGCTCTAATTGGTTTTCTTTTGGAAATATGTTTCAAATTCACACTGAATGCATTTATGACTGTAAAGCATGTCTGTGTGTGCCAAAATCGTGATTAAAATCGTAATCGCAAAATTAATCAAAGAAATCGCAATAGTTTTTTTTTTTTTTTTTGGTCCATATCCCACAGCCCTACTTTAAAACCAAATGAATCAATAGGACCTATTGAATAGGTAATTGTGCTGTTTTGAGTCTCAGATCTAGAAAAAGAAGATGAATATGGATATCTTCATGGAATTGGGTGTTAATATTTAACATAACAGTGGTGTATTTCTTACTGATTGTGTGTTGTTGTTGTTTTTAGGAGACAACATGTACAGCTGTGAAAAATGCAAGAAGTGAGTATGAGCTTGTTGGAGAACTTATTAAAGATGATGGTTGCAGAAATTAAAGTGTTAATGTTGACTCTGTGGTTGTTTCAGGTTACGGAATGGGGTCAAATTCTGCAAAGTTCAGAGTTTGCCAGAGGTAGGTTCACAGATTGAGCTATTGTGGTTATTATACAAGGTTAGGTGCCACATTATTTTTCAGAGATTGAAAAGACATTAGATTTACATAGGAAGTACACAAAATAATAAAAACACCACAAATAAAGTCAACAGTGTCTTGGCCTTGTACCAAGTCTGTCTGAAAGGAACACAAAACCTGGACCTTTGAGCAATAATAGTGATATAATGGGTAATAAGGTCTGGTGAGTCATCTGTTTCCTACATCCAGTGGATTTATGTTTGGAGAGAGACTAAGAATGCCTTCAAAATATAATATCGGCTGCCATCTGGTAAATATGCTCAGGGACCTGTAATGGCAAGAGCAGCCATCTTATGGGAGGCGTTAGATCTGATGATTCTTCAGTACATCTGTAGAATGGCCAAAGTATTTTATTGGGCCACCATGATAAAAAACCTCAAATGGCAGTAACACACAGTCATGCTGTAAAAATTGCCCGAGTAGTTATATTTTTATATGAACAGGCACAGCAGGCTTTTGCTTTTTTTAATGTTGGAGCTGTCAGCAAAATGTGATTTTCTGCTTTGTTGAAATTCTATCTCCCCAACAGATTCTGTGCATTCATCTCAAGCGCTTCAGACATGAACTTATGTTCTCCACCAAAATCAGCACTCACGTGTCCTTCCCTTTGGAAGGCCTTGAAATGCAGCCCTTCCTGGCCAAGGACTGCTCCGCCCAGACCACCACCTATGACCTGCTGTCCGTCATCTGTCACCATGGCACTGCCAGCAGTAAGTCTTTTAAACCAGGGAGATGGCCATAAATGTATTCTTCGTATAAATGCACACCATTTACAGCGGTTTTTACAATTATTATTGTTCATATTATTATTGAAAAAATAATTATGATTCATAATAATTTTTTATGATTTTTGAGATTTTTGTGATTTATTTTACATTATTATAAGAGATGTGTAAGTGGTTTCAGGTAGTGAAAGTTGTTTTATATTAATTCAGTAATATAGCAAAACAGGAAACAATGAGAACTTGCGAAGATGGGAGTGGGATCAGGAAATGATCAGTTCTGATTTGAACTCGCATTGCATACATGAGCACCACAGCTCAATGTGTCAGAGCATGTGGCTACATCTCCGACAAAACTGATATTTCTAATGTGATTTTTGCTTTAAGGTGGCCACTATATTGCCTATTGTCGGAATGAGCTGAACCAGCTGTGGTATGAGTTTGATGACCAGAGCGTTACTGAGGTGTCTGAGTCCTGTGTTCAAAATGCTGAGGCATATGTGCTCTTTTACAAGTAAGAACATTTACAAACCAAGATTTATTTATTGCTTCTAACTCTAATTCTACTATATATAGTAGTATAAAATATATAATAACAGTAAATCTTATATCTCTCAATTGTGTGTGTGTGTGTGTGTGTGTGTGTGTGGATATGTGTGTGTATCCTCTTTTAAAAAAAGATTTTGTCCTAACCCTCTTATATTAAAAATGTTTTGGACTTGATTTTCTTTTCTTTGACATTAAAATAAACAAGCAAATAAACATTATAAATAAATTGATTGATTTAAATAAATAGATTCAATTTTACTGATTAAAATAAGTAATTGAATGAGTTAAAAAAATTAATTCATCTAACAGTACAGTACTATAAATAATGAGTAGAAAAGGAATGTAATAATGTAACTTAATAGAAACTAAATATTTTGTTGTATTTATAATTTTATAGTATTAATTGGGTCTTTATGATAGAAACTATACAGATGGCTTCTGAATTTTAGGATGGGGTCCCTCGCATGAGGATCTTCAAATTTGGGAAAGCGTGGCATCTAAAAGATTGAAAATCCCTGGCCTGTACAACCTGTTAAAATGTAATGGAATAAGGACTTGCAAATTTTATTTCTTAATTTTTTTTTTTTTTTTAGTTATTTTGCATTATTTATTAAAGCGGTCATATGACGTTGCTAAAAAGAACATTATTTTGTGTATTTGGTGTAATGCAATGTGTTTATGCGGTTTAAGGTTAAAAAAAAAAAAAACCACATTTTTCCACATACTGTACATTATTGTTGCTCCTTTATGCCCCACCTTTCTGAAACGCGATTTTTACAAAGCTCGTCGTTCTGAGAAGCGAGGCTTGCTCTGATTGGCCAGCTATCCAGTGCGTTGTGATTGGTCGAATACCTTAAGCGTGAGACGGAAATGTTACGCCCCTCACCGTATTGTGATGCCGTGTCCCGGCGCGACGACACAGAAACAATAAAACCCATTATAAACGAGGCATTCAGTGGGGACATAATTACTGATTATAATGAATTATACTGTCTTTTTACACGACGCGATGCATTACCATGCATTTGTGATCGGAGAAACGTCAAACAACAAGCACTATACACAGCTCAAAACTCGCGTTTGAATAGTCAGTGGCAAATTCTTTAAATATGAAAACATACTTACAGGCTGCGAGTCAGAAGCGCCAGACTGTCCTTGCAAAGTTGGAATTGCCCCACTTTATAGAAACAGTCTCTGAGCATAGCTGGCAGACTACTCCCAGGTTCAGGAAATAGTCCTCCGTTAAAATCCGCTGCACACACTCGAATATTTGGGTTAAACTGTTCTGGAACAGTGTTGTAAATACAACTTAACCACTGATTTCTAGTTGTGTCCTCTTTTGGAAGCCCAAACAAAGTAGTTTCGCTTTCACAATGAAACACAGCGTCTCTACGACATGGCGGCGGCGGCAGCAACAATACTACAGCGAGAATAAAAGTCCCGCCTTCTTTCTTTGCGTACACATTTGGGCGGTGTTTTGCAAATCTCCCCACACCGTGACATAGACATGTGGGGGCGTGTTTGAATGAGCCATTTTAGGGGGCATGGTCGAGTCTTAACTTTTATAAAGAATATCTCTTTGGTTTTGAGACTTTAGTCTTTGCAACTTCAGGGATCTTATCTATGCACAAACAGCTTGTAACACTCCAAAGAGAAAGGAAAACTTGAAATCGCATCATATGACCCCTTTAAATAGAGTTTTAAATCTATTAAATGATATGGCTTCTGAAAATTATGTTTGCCTATTGATTCTTTTTCCAGTATTTCCTGGTATAGTCATGAACAAACAATAATTTAAGATGCAGCTGTTTTGTAGGTAGAAAAGCTCAAGGTTATGTTGAGCAGGACAAACGGCCTTGAGTCTGACTGTAAATCTCAGTGCTGTGGTGAAGAGTTTGTGTTGACAGTTGCTTAAATGGAGCTGATGTCACTTGTGTGTGTAACAGGAAGAGTAACGACGAGACTCTGAAGGAGAGGCGGAAGGTGACCAGTCTGCTCAACATGATGGAGCCAAGTCTCCTGCAGTTCTACATCTCACGCCAGTGGCTGAACAAGTTCAAAACCTTCGCTGAGCCAGGACCCATCTCCAACCATGACTTCCTGTGTGCCCACGGAGGTGAGGACCACTCTTATGAAGATCTAGGCATTTCCCACTTGACCATTATAAAGTATTTTATACACCACAGATATGACTCCACCCCAGATATAATTGACCAGATATAATTCTACCAGCATTACAGAAGTCAAGTGCTGCCACATCCTTTTCACTGATTGTTTGTTTTTACTCTCTTCCTCTCCTTTTCACTTAAAAAGTGCATTATGAGGTCAGCGAATAAATGCGAATCTCTTCAGAAAGCATTTCAAAGCATTTTCGTCCCCTTGATCTGATTTGTTTGAACTGAGTCAAATGAATTTGAAGGAAAAGATCTGACAGAGGAACAAAGATATAAGAAATTCCTTATGAATTATTTATAAATCTTCTTGCATGCTGTTTCGTGTTGACTGTCAGGGGACAGATGGCCATTTTTTGTCATATGAGTAGGAAAACTAATTATCTGGTGGTTAAAACTTCTTGTTTTTCTTCTTCTCCAACAGGTATTCCACCAAATAAAGCCTCGTCTGTTGACGATCTTGTTATGATGCTTCCCCAAAATGTATGGGACCATCTGTATAGCAGGTAAAAATTGTTAACTGCTCTTTTCATAACTTCCAGTGGAAGTTCAGTTTCTTATTAAATGCTAATTGGTGGCTCGTTGTGGAATAGGTATGGAGGCGGCCCCGCTGTCAATCACTTGTATGTCTGCCACACCTGCCAGAACGAGATCGAGAAGCTGGAAAAACGCCGCAAGAATGAGCTGGACATGTTTGTTCGGGTAGGAGCCGCAGTCACATTCTATATTAAGAGGACATGTAGAGTGAAAAACGTGTTCTTTTTGGGTTGGTCTAACGCCTGCACTGTTATCTGGGCTCTTAATATGTGCGCACACACACCCACCACCAGCACCCTCTCAGACTGAGAACAGAAGTGTGACCCCTGCCCCTCCCCCTCAAAATTGTGCTCATTATTAATGCATGAGAACAAAAGTACTTGATTTCAGACAGAGATGCTTTGCTTAGTTTAAGTTAAGGCCAAATAAAGGAGGCTAAATGACTGATAATATAGACTTTCTTGTAGTTATGCGCCTATATTAAAATTCTCTCCGATACCAGCTGATAACCAGACATTTAGGACTGCAAGTAATGATTAATGTCACCATTGATTAATTTGTGTTTATTACTAAAAAGAGCTTAATACATAAAGCATTCTCATTCTTCATAGAAATGCATTAATCCCTGCTTTAAAGAGCCAAGACTTGTGAATGTTTTCACTTAATCAATAATGAAATATACTATTTCCATTGTAGATTGTTATCGATTTGCCGATAATTATTTTCTTGTTATGATTAATAATGTCTAAGTGGCTGATATTAAATTTCTGTGCCTTTTTGTTTAAAGAAATTACAACTAAAAGATAAAATAAATTGTTTTATCTACAGTACCAATTTTTTCCATTTTCTATTTCAACAAGTACATCATTCTGGTACTCACTGGATTTTTGCTATGGATGCACAGTATTTTGGCACCATATTGGTTATCGGCTCCATAAAAGCATGGATGGGAAGGGAAAATTCTGCGGGTGATTTACTGACAAGGCGTACAGTAAAGGACAAAGATGCAACATCTCATTTTCATAATGACCAGCGCAATCTACCAAGAGAAGCACAAATTACTGCCTGCTTTAAGACATGCTTTTTTGGGTGTTCATCGGATGCCCATTTTCCACAAGCTGATATGATCCTTTAGGGTCTTAATGAGAAGTCTATAACATAATTTGGTTAAAATTTCTGAATGGTAGTGTAAAACAACACCCTCTTTACCCTGTCAAAAACAGCTCTGTTCATAGTGACCTGTTTCGGTGCATGTCCCTTTAAATGCTAATGAGCTCTGCTCACCCCACCCCTCTCTTCTGTCGGGTGACGAGCTGTTCTCTGAAAGACTGTAAACTTTAGCCGCATTCGTCGCGGAACTTGCTAACTAGCACATTATTAGGAAAGGTGATTTGCAAAGATTCATAAAACACCTTAAACTCACTTCTTCTGTTGGTGATGCTGGATCAAGAATGATTCGCGCGAACATAGACACATTTAGGTAGATCGGGGGGTGCATTCCCTTCAAAAACAAACCAAATCCACTGCGTAGTCATCGGCTCAGATGTCGGAAGTAAATGACAAATGCTATGTTCATCATTACATCCAACAACAGAACACCTCAGTCGCTTAGGAGACATTCTTGTCTACACCTGCTCTGGCACTGAAACAATGGCGGACTGTTTACAGCTCACTCAGGGCGGGTCTGTGATAAAATGCCAGTGTCAATCAACAATTGTGGGAGCAGCCTGGGTCCGTGTGACGTCACACTGCCAAGAATCTGTGAACGGCTTGATCTGAGAAAGGGGTTATTATTTATGGGGATTAAAAAAAAAAAAAAAAGCAGGGGCTGGATTTTTATTATTATAGGTTGGTTGTGTACACACACTGCTACATACACGCTGCAAATACCAGTGAATTGACGAGCGCAAATCTTAGTAAATTGTGTTGCCTGATTCATTTAAACACTCTCCTCCCATAAATTTACAGATCGAAAGGGAAACTCCTACAAATGCATATTCAGTAAGGTGTTGCAAAAATTACCATTCACGCCTTTTCAGTACTAATTTTCTACTGCGTGTCTTTAGTAAATCCGAACAGTAGTTTTTTTAACGCCAAATGAGGGTTTGTGCTGCCGCAAGCTGATAGTAAATCTGGCCCTAGATGTTTTTTCTCAAAATTAATATAAAATTAATAAAATTAGTAATACAACTTGTGGCATTTGAAACAGTTGATTGATTGGTTTTATTTTTATGTAGTTAGAGTAATAGAGATTTGGAATATCAGACACTTGTCAGTTATTGGCCATAACATGAAATGACCTGAACCAGAAATGTTTTTAGTGAACCCACCACACCAACTACTTGTACTATAAAATGACTAAATGCATATTAAAGTAGTGCTGTCAAACGATTAATCATGATTAATCGCATCCAAAATAAAAGTTTTTGTTTACATAATATATGTGTGTGTGCTGTGTATATTCATTATGTATATATAAATACAAACATGCATGTATATATTTGAGAAAAATGTTATGTTTATATATTAAATATATTTATAAATAATATAAAATATAAGAATATAAATATATAAATGTATATGCATGTAAATATTTCCAAAATATGTGCTGTATGTGTGTGGATCTATATATACATAAGAAATATACACAGTACACACACATGTATTATGTAAACAAAAACGTTTATTTTGGATGCAATTAATCGTGATTAATTGTTTAATAGCACTAATGTTAAGTGTTCAGACTCAAGATGCAGGTGCAACAATGAAAGGTCTCTGACTAGTGCATGTTCACCTAGAAAAATTATAGAAAAGCAGCACAGTACAATGCGAAAACACATTCTGTGAACGGCCCTATAGGAAGCAGTAACTTATGTAAGCCATAGACAGCAATGTAGCTCACTAGGATTTGGAACAGAGCTTCTGTCTAAGTTTATGGTGTTATTGTTTGGCTGTAGTGAGTAGGATGATATATTATGAAGAAACACTCAGGTAATGGTATCTGTCTCTTAATGTTTTTTCTCTTTCCCCATCTTTGCTGTCCTTCATGTAGCTCAATAAGGCATTTCAGGAGGAGGAGTCTCCTGTGGTGATATACTGTATCAGCATGCAGTGGTTCCGGGAATGGGAAGGCTTTGTCAAAGGCAAGGACATTGGTAAGTCATTTCTCATCCCTGCTGCTGATACTTCTAAAGTATCTGAAAGTTTGAAATTAAATATTAGCATTATGTTTTGCAGTTATTGCTGACTAAGGAGTTCTTGAAGAATTTCAATATAGATTTTGTTTGCTTTTCTCTTTTGTTTGGGGTATTTGGTGTGTTTCTGATGATGGATGATCTTGTATCTTTCAGACCCACCAGGACCAATTGATAACTCCAAGATTGCTGTAAATAAAAATGGACACATCACATTAAAACCAGGTAATGTTTACAATCAGGATTTTTTTTTTTTTATTATTATTTTATTTTATTTTTTACATTTTGTCATTTCTTTTAAAGTCACCGTAAAATTCGTAACCCATTTTGCTTCCTCAATATGGTGTATTTCCAAGCGAAACTGAATAACGAGTTCTATCATGTTGTTCTAAACCTCTATGATTTTCTTGCTTCTGTGAAACATACAATAGTCTTTAATGTTGTTTGATCCTGAAAGTTCCTCAAAATATTTTTAAAGTTGAATAACATGAAGATTTTGGAGTGAACTGTCCATTTAGGAAAGTAAATCAGGTAAATATTAGGTTTATGTTTCAATTACAGCTGAACAATAATGAAATTAAACTGATTATTTTGCTCAAAAATTATAATTGTGATAATTAGTCACAATTGTTTTTATTTAAGAAATTTCTTTTTACATTTAATCAGATTTATTGCACTTTCACATAAGCACAATCCAAAGGCATGTTAACTCATACGCAGGGTTTATTTTACCTCTAGTTTCCTCTAGTTTTGTATATTGTGTGAAAGAACCAAAAGCCATTCGCCTTATTAGATGTCAGAATGATTTTGAAACTAATATTTCAAGGTAAAAATAAAAACTTTCATACAGTTGCTTTAACACAATTTCCACAAAACCTTGAGAAACTTCTCTCAAAAATTCTTATTAAAATAATTTCAAATCCTGTTAAAGGGATAGTGCACCTAAAAATTAAATTCTGTCGTCTTATTTACCCTCAAATTTTCCAAACCTGTATGAGTTTATTTCTTCTTTTGAATACAAAAGAAGAGATTTTAAATAATGTTGGTAAACAAACAGCTTACTATGGAAGTCAATGGCTACCGTCAGCTATTTGGTTACCAACATTTTTCAAAATCCAGGTTGTGCCAATATCGCAGTTGATTATGCTTAATTAATCGAGAGAAGCAGAAATCGTGATCAAATACGATTAATTATTCAGCCCTGCATTCAGTAGTGTACCTACTTGTTTCAAGTACCTATCATTAACACATTTGCTCAAAAAACATGCGTTTTGCTGCTTTTCTGCTTTAACAGGTGCTGATTCTGGTCAGATATCTGAAGAGACCTGGAACTTCCTCCATTCCATCCACGGAGGAGGGCCGGTCGTGACCGTGCGGCCCAGTGTCAGCCATCAGGAGACCGAAACTTCCCAGGCAGAGGAGAAGATCGAAGTGGAGACGCGCTCAGTGTAGTCGTGCTGAGATGCTCCTGGACCGCAAGGGGACCGAGAAACACTTATTAATTTGCACTTCACTCTTGTTTTCAAGCATTCGAGCAAAGGACCTTACAGCTTCACCTCAGCATACACACTTCTGCCACACACTCTGTACCCTTTATGACTGTTCTTTATAGCAGATGGATGGATTAAACGTCCTCCAGTGTGCTATGTATTTGTATATATCATGCATATCCATTTCCTCCTGACACTAGAAGCCAGTTAGACTTAAGGCACAGTTTCACAGTCCATTCATGCTTTTGATTTCTATGTGCAGCTGCGTTCCTGACAGATTTTGCTTTGCCCAAACCAAATGGCCTATGATTTGTGTACACCGAAAATGAATTTCACTGCATCTGTAGATATTTTTGAGGCACTGCCTCGATTAAGAAAACGAAAGAATATGTTGTCTTAGTGGATGAAAACTTCATGTTTTGGGTATGAAGGGATAATAAATGCTATATAGTCTCAGGAAAGAACATTTTTGTTTTGCACTGTACTGTAGATTCAAAAGCGTGCATGCTTCAGCTCTGATGTTCGATATGTATTTGAATGTACTAGTACTTAAAGAACACACGTTCCTGCACTAAATGTTATTTATTCCAGAGGGGTATGATTATTCTGGCATTCATGGACGTTTTCTTTGTTCGAAAATGATTCGATGAGCTAAATCTAAGCAGAATGCATGCTAATAAGAATGATGTGGCACATTATGCTGGCAAGAAAATCAATTCCTCATTTTTATTTGTGTTGCATAGCTGTACCGCTGGGTTGCACGGAGATGCAAACAATATGGCACACATCTGAACACATCGATGGCTGTCTTGTTTAAAAATGCTATGTGAAAGAAAAAAATCAGATCCTGCTGCCTCACATGTACATTCAAGGCATTATTTAATGTATAGAAGGATGTGATGTCGTTTTTCAATATTAATTGTCCGCAGAGATGAAAGCTGTATCTGAGTGGCTACTATTAAATTGGAAACTTATGCTGTCAATATCTGTCATCATTCGTATGTTCTGAAATTCACGAAATTGATATTTGTTAAATTGCTCTGTGAATGGATACATTTCACAAAAACACATGTCCAGGTAGTATTTCTCCCCAAAATCAATTAAAAAAATACATTATTAATTTTAAAACAGAAAAGGAAGCTTGTTTAGGACATTCTGACAGGAAAATTAAGCACAAGCGTCCATATATATATATATATATATATATATATATATATTTTTTTTTTTTTTTTTTTTTTTTTGTATTTATATATATTTTTTTTGATTTTCTTAACCACTGCAAAAACAATAAAAATCCTTGTGCAAGGGACTCCCATCCTAAAATTTAAAAGCCATTTATATAATTATTTTTTTGTGTAAATAATTTATACTGCAAAAAAAAATTATATTATGAACATGCCAAAATATTGTTCTGATAATATTAGTAGGTACATTTATTTTATTCATTATAGTACTCTACTGTTATCTATTTTTATATTTTATTAAAAAAAATTATTTAAAATTTTTTTTATTATTATTATAATATTTTTTTACACTTTTCTCTAACATTTCCATGGACCCCTTAGCATTCCCTGGGGGTCCCCGGACCCCAATTTGAAAACCCCTTCATAGAAAACGCTTGAAAACATAGTAACAGTGATGACACTGTCTTACAAGTCGAGCCATTCTTTTGATTGTTCACTTAATTCATTGACCTCAGCCTGATATAAAATTAAAGTAGTTTACTGAGCCCTAAATAGCACTGGTGCAATCTGGCCATTATTTCCACTCGCAGACTGATCAATAGCACATAATAGTGCATTCTTCAGTACAATATGCTGCTCATCATCAGGCTGAACTGCTCGGTCAGATCAGTGCTGACAGCAGAGCTCTCGAGAGCCGGTCATTATGAAAGCAGCGAGCGTGTGGGCCGCGGCTGCTGTGCTGTACAGTATCGCAGAGAGCGGGATTGTGGGATTCACATTCACAGCAGCACCGAGAGAGAAAAAAAACATGGCGGCTGCCGAATGTGCAGCAAACGATTTGCGGAAGTGAGGTAAGTGTAATTCTGTAGCTTCATAAACCCTTTTACATTGAATTATCCGTCACTCAAGTCCAATTCCCCGACTTTATCTCGAAGTTAAAGCAGACTCTGCTTCAGGAACCGCTCCGATTGTGGCGGATTTGATGGGCAAAGTTGTTGCGGCTGATCAGTTGTGTATGTTCACGCTGGCCCCGCTCCTCTGCACTGTTACACGCTAGCCTGTTAGCTTCCACATTTAGGCCCTTTTATCTTCAAAAGTCATTTACTCACTTGCTCTGCTGTTTGCGTTTATTTGACACCGGGAAACAGCTTTTTTTTAGTTCGTTAACAAGTGTTATGAATGCGCGTTAAATAGGCTGCGCCAAATTCGTTAGCATTAGCATGCTAAAGTGAGTCTGTATCATCTTTATTAGCGCTCTTAGCCAAAATGCTAATTAGTGGCTGAGTTGTTGAAAAAAGAAACTGAATTGTTTGTTTCTCATTGTTGAGTGGCTATGCACACAATAAATATGTTTTGTTATTTGTAGCGCGAAATGAGTGGAATTGCGCATCCCGTGAATGCAGTAGTGAGCTAATAAAACCCTACCGACACATTTGTTTTGTTCAGTTAAACGATTGTGTCTTTAAAGTATATTTTTAATAAAAGATTTTATGGGGTGCGTGAAGCAAACGTGTTGCGTTAGAGACTAATTCAGAAGTCGAGCTCCGCTCGGAAGTCACCGGAGCTGGAGAAACTTGCACCCGGGTGTGTTTGGGAGGCAGCCGGGCTGCACATCATGCCGAGCCGCGGGTGCGGTGTTACCGGAGAGGCCCGTTAAATGCAATTGAAGGAGAAAATGTTTCTTCTCACGACTGTTCTAGATACATAACGGTGAGTGCTTAAAACACTGTTTGTTAGTGTGTCAGGTTTATTAGCGCAAAGCCGTTTCTGAGGAAAACATCACATTGTGAGAACAGGTTTTAAATGAGGGTTTATCATTTCTCAATCACGGAGCCAAACTGGGTTCTCTGAAACCACAGCGACGAGCAATTTAGAAAACGTGCTGAGCTGCACAGAGGGCGAGTGATTTCCTCCGCGTTGTCATTTGGACTGGACTGGAGTGTTTTGTGATGTAGTTCATTGGCGAGCACGTGTCAATTTAAAGTTCTTCGCCACGCGCGCGAGCTGTGCGATTATTCAGGAAGTTTTATTAAATTCTTAACGCGAGTTGCAGAATGACAGCGTTATATTTCACGTCTATAAAAACAGTCCGACTTTGTTTATTCTGGGATGTGCTTCTGTTGGCACCTGCCAGCGGCTGAGGTAGTGGTGTCTGTTCTTGTTTAGACAAAATTGTGTCGATTATAATCTGCCCATTGTTTCTTTGATTCATTGGATGGAAAAACAAACAAAAAATCTAAAAACAGTCATTTTTAATAAAACATTTAAATCTATTTCTAAACATCCTGTCTAATGTTGTTCTCAAAACGATATGCATAGTGAATGTAGGCTTTGTGCAAACATTACGTGCAAAAAGGGTCAAATTGAAACTGAAATTTGAGTTAAAATCTCTAAATTAAACATAAAGAAAAACAAAAGCACACTTTTAAGGTGTACACAGTTGGAGGAATGCACATTCACTTATGTCAAAACTTTACTGCCTCTGGTCTCAAAAATAAAACTTTGCTTGTGTTAAATGTATTTGTAATGTAATTTTATCATTATGCTTAATATCTAGCAAGAAATAGTTTTAAAAAATGTAAAATGTTATGCTGACAATGCAACCATAAAATGTAAGTGCGGAGGAAAATGTCTCAAATGCATTAAACAACACACATTTGCCAGAGCACCTGACAGGGCAAGCTTCTTTAAACTAAATGCTTTTATTGAAGCACTTAATATGACACATTCTGACGTTTAGGACAACTTAGGTTGTGCACTTTTCCCACAACAGGTCACTCTGTGTGCTTTGTTTTTTCCTAGATGCTTTTTGTCCATAGAAATGTCACTTGATTAATAAAAATCCCTAAAAAATTGCATATTTGAATTATTGGTAAGTTGAATTGCAGTGTGTTTCCATATCAAGTTTATTGAGAAGTTTCTCTTTATAACAATATTAAAGCAATAGTTAATTCCAAAATAAAAATCTTGTCATTATTTAGACTAGAAATTCACTTAAGACCTTTGCTTAACTCTTATTTACCTTCGTGTTTACATTCAAAAATGGTGCATTTATCTGCTGTGCTAGCATTGACATCATTGATGTGCCGTAAACGAACAAGACGAGCCATTGTATACTGACTTAAATTTCAGTGCAATTCAGGAAGACTTGAAATATAGTGCACAAGTCATAGACTACTTCGCTGATGCTTTTGTCGTATCCCCTCCAAAAGATGAACAGCACACTGGTTTGGAACAATATGAGGATAAGCAGCACATAATGTGTGAATTACTCTTTCTACTTTTAACTGTCCAGCTTTGTCTTGGGACAATGCCAGGCGACACGAAGCGTCTCCATTGGCTGTCATAAGAACAATGAGAGCCGCTGCACAGATGGGCTGCTGGGGTCTCAGTGATTCCTCTCTAGTCTAGTGTGTAGTGTTTACTAGTGATAACTAATGCAGGCTGTAATCTGGAGATTCTGGTTCTGTTAAAATTGAGCAAGGTCAGAAATGACATCTCTATTTGTAATTCATTATTTTTAAGATTTTGAGTTCAAATTTATTAGCTGATTTTATTCCAAAGAGATTTATATGTATTGTCATGTTTAACTTCACATCTTGATTTTTTTTCTTTTTTGTTTTCTTTTGGAAGTTTGCTAAGGCCAACTTGCTTGAGAAGCACTGCTTTAATAAAGTTGATCCTAGTGAATTTTCAGATTTTTATGCAATGAAATGCTTTGAGCGTGCTCCCTTACATCACCTATTGTAGTCTATTTAAGGTTTTACTCCTGTATATCAGGACAAGCAACCTAACTTTCACTTACTCATATTTGAGTTCCCAGATAACCTAATTATGCACAAATGACTCATGTCAGAAGGGTTGTAGCGTGTGTGATGACATTAGTGGTGACTCCTCCATTAACAAAAGTTGTTCCTCTTTCATTTTACAATCATGATGACTATAATCGTCCTTCAAAAAAAAAAAAAAAAAAATCTTTTTTTTTTTTTTTTTCCCCCTCAGATCAGTAAATTGCAATAAATCAGAGGACAGGGATAAGACAAAGCTTTCCTTTATATTTGAGCTAGATCTATCAGCCTGTGTGTGTTTGTTCCAGTTCAAACCACAGGTCTGGATTTGCTTTATGGAAAAACAGGTCTTTTATAGTCTTTTTAGAAAGAGGAAAATAGAATCTAGTAGTTAAACTGACATGGGTAGTAATGGAAAATTATGTTTTCTAACTGTTTTTGTGCTTTTAGTATTCAGGCCTGACACCACCCCTTCTGTCTGTTTTCCGTCTTGTTTTTTTATATGCATGGTCAAATCACATTATACACTCACCAGGAGGCTTCAGTGGAGTGTGAATAAGGGATGCGTGTAAGACTGTCCTCAGGTGCCTCTCATTTCTCAGGCAAAACTAATGTCAGCAGTGCGAAATCTTATTCAAAGCCTCTTGTCATTCAGATCACACTAATGGTACATGGCAGTGATTGTGCAGACTGAAGAATGTGGTGTGGTCTTTAATGTCCTTTTTAATGTGAATGATCTAGAGCTATGTTTTCATAAAAACTGTTTGTTTTTTTTTCTTCAAGGACAGACTGTTTGGAAGTGTTCTGGCTGTAATAAAACCTAAAATTATCTCTTTTTTTCCTACTGCATATGTCTTAGATGTATCCTCTTGCACAGCCTTAGCAGAATGGAGGCAATTGAGAAATTTGATATGGTGTAATCTAATTTGTCACACTTCAAGCTTCTGTTTGACTTTAGTACCAGACTAATTATTGAGTAATGCAGACGACAGTACCAGCCCAGTGCTCCCTTCAGTCTCTTGTGAAGCCCCCGAGATGAAATGTGGTGTTTTTGCTGCTGCTTTGCAGATTTTTTGCGCATTTCACCGTTCCCATATCAATATATCATATTCTGTAAGCACTGGTCTTTGGACTGACTGCTTCATTTGTTATTCTCCGGGTCCAAAATGAGCTTTTTGCATGTATGCCAATGGCTGGTGAATTGTGAAAATATATTATTGAAATGTTGTTATTTCGAGTTTTGTATTGTTCGTTCTTTCTTTCTTTCTTTCTTTCTTTCTTTCTTTCAGTTAATAATGGGACATTTTAAAACATTTAAAGGAATACTTCACCCAAAAATAAATAAAATAAATAAATAAACATGAACTTTTGATTGGAAATTTTCCTCTGAGGACCATTTAATTTGAATCAGATGTAACACTAAGGATCCAGGTATATCCAGGTATACATATTTTTTTTTGCATTCTGCTCCATCTTGCACAGTTGAGTGGTCAAGCCTTTCAAAGTGTACTTTGTTGACCATGAGTGTGTTGTATGGCTGTGTTTGGCACTTGGACCTCTTTTCTAAGCGTTAAAAATCACTCTCACAAGTCTGCTTGGACATACATGTGCTGAAATCACTGGACGATTCTGATAACAAAAATCCCTGTCCGCAAAGCCACAACGGAACATGGATGTATACTTTGACTTGAAGACACACAATATACTTTGGCTTTACATCAGTAACATTTAGATTGTTATAATTCAGTTTACATCATGCAAATTTGCAGTCCCTAGAGTTACCAACCAACTTGCATTTCTGGCGCTTAATAATTGTTAGCTTTGGACTCTGCTCACAGGGTTCTGTGGAGCACTGACTGCTTCATTAGAGACACCCATGATCAGTCTTTCAAGACTGAAGGTTTGTGTCGTATTGGCCATTGTTGAAAAGCACTTTTATAGCTCCGATAAGAAGCAGCTTAAATACAGACCATCCCCCATCACATCTGCAGCTCTTTAGCAATGCACCAAGGAAAGCCTAGCGAGCACGTGTGATAAGTAGATTGATAGCTTGTGGGAAACTCTCAGATAACCTCTGAATATCAAACATATTTATAGAATATTAGATAACAGTAGATCATAGCTTGCCCGTAAGTTGTTATTCCTCCAGTGGTGTATGTTTGACACTGTTTTACCAAACCCAAAGACCGTGAGAGCAAAAGAGAAGAACTTGCAATAAAGATTTTCCTCTGAAATTATTGCACACTCCCCCTTAAGTAATAAATTAGAGATCATAATTGTGCAGCTTTCTAGGGAGGGTTGTTCTGTTAGGATTTTCAAGTGAGCAAAAAATCTTTGGCTGGCTCTTCTGTCTTGAACCAGTAAATAATTGCATAGCAGCGCTTTGGCATTGTGGTGGCAGCTTTTGCACAGGCAGACATCACTCATGTTTTCTCCAGAAATCTAGTTGATATTTTTCACTGGCATAAAAAGCTATAAATAAAGATGTCTCTCTCCTTTACTCATGGAACTTCTGCTTAGAAACATTCCAGATATTCCATGAATGCACTCTCATTCTTGACACAATTTATTCTCTTCCTGCTCCGTCTCAATCCGTTGACCCTCTGTGAAGGAACATCCAGCAAACAGATTAGTTCACATCTTTAAACTTCAGCTAAAATGTTTCTCTTACCTAATTTTTCCGTATTTGGCTCTTTGCTCCATCATGTGTTTATCTTTATTGATCAGTCATCTGCATGTGTTTTTTTTTAAATATGGCACAGAGATGAAGTTATCTAGCTGGCTAACAAATACAAGCTTTTACCGAAATAGCCAGAATGATTTGTGATTGTCCCAGAAGCTTTGGACAGAATGAGTTGAAAATTATATACGGATCACTGTATGTTACTGTGTGCAGCAAAAATGTGTTTATGGATTTATAGCCGTTTCTCTAGCTATTTTTTTTTTCCCTGGAAAATTCTTATTGTTAATTACTTTTTTAAAAATTATAAGTTGTAGGAATAGTCTCAAACCCTTATAACTTTGAATCTGAATGATATGTAATTATTCTCTCGTCATGTCCCTCAGGTGCCCACATTCTGCTGCTGAGGAGAGAGCACCACGATGAGGAGACAGTAGGCACCCACCATAGTATGGCCGCATCCCGCTCTTCGCGCGTCACAAGATCATCAGTGGGGATAAATGGATTGGATGAGAACTTTTGTGGTCGAACCCTCAGGAACCGCAGCATCGCCCAGCCAGAAGAGAGCTCTCCGCCTCCTGTGCCCAGAGCCCGCTCGCCCAAGAAGAAGCAGGACTGTCAGCAGCACCAGCAGACCGGAGCACAGGTCGGAAAGGTAGCCGAGAGCAAGGCGGAGGGTGAGCCCTTGCCATCCTACGGAAAGCGAGGCTTGCCAAGCTCCGAGAAGGACGAGTCGGACAAATCGGACAACTGCGAGCGTCCTAGGGCCGGGGGTGGGCCGGAAGCCTCCCCCGCCCTGAAGAGGGCCAAACGCTGCCCTCGCTCAGGTGAATCGCAGGGGATTGAGGAGGAACCTTCTCTCAAACCGGAGAGCCCTGATCCCGCTGCATCGAAGGAAAATGATGAGGGCACCAAATCGAACGTGTCCTCGGACCCTGCGCTCAGCCTCGACAAAGAGGCAGAGCAGAAAGAGGACGGCCTGGCGGAGGAGATCGCCCCTTCGCCGCAGTCCGGCGAGAACGTCAAGGCCACCAACGGCCTCACTGAACTCCATAAGGAGGACTCAGAAGTTGCAGCCTTACCCCCGGAGCCCTGTGCCTCCCCTGCCACGCTTAACAACAGTCCTTCACTGTTAAACGGCAGCCAGGCTGCGTCCTCATCCCCCGACCCTATTGTGCCTTGTAGATCCCCTCATCCCAAGCAAGCCAATGAGTCCGACAGCCCTCAGATTGACTGTGAGAGAAACTGCACGCCCGAGGAAGCTGCCGAGGCCGTGCTGTCCCGGGAACCCGAGATGGAGGTAGAGGTGGATGTCGTAGGGGACACCAGCCAGGCTCAGGACGAGCTCGCAAGAGAGGAGAGCACCAACGGCGGCTTTCAGGCTGAGCCGCAGGACCCTTCTGACAACTGCTCGAATATCTCAGGAGAAACGGCGGTGCTGACTGCCTCCCAGCTGCCTGCGGAGCCCCCCTCCTTCACAGAGCCTCAAGAGCACCGATACACCCTGAGGACTTCACCGCGCCGCGCTGCCTTTGGTAGTGGGCTCAAAGCCAGCTCCCCCAAACCCAGTTCCCCTCACATAGACAATGGTTCACTGAAGGAGGAGTCCACGCCGGTTCCTCTTTCCTCTGAGGACACCAGCCATAAAGACCTTCCCCACCATGCACTGGGGCTTTCTTGCGAGGCAGACAATGAACTCTCAGAGAAAGCAGGGGTCAGTGGAGAGGTCAGAGTGTCAGATAGTAGAGTGTCGAGATCCACCAAAGAGCTGCTGGCCGCTCAGGCTGAGGAAGATGAGGAGGAAGAAGAGGAGGATCCAGATGTCTACTATTTTGAGTCTGATCACTTGGCTCTCAAACACAACAAAGAGTATGTTCAGGTTTATGCTATCCTGTCTGAAGTCATCAGTTCTGGTAAACCACTATGTGCTTTGTCTTTTAACCCTTTTTGTTTATTAATGTACTTTGGTAAATTCATTAATTCAAGTTTGCTGTGGCAATCACCATTGTTACAATCACCATATTCCTCATATTGAGGGTTAATAATTTGAACAAACCCCAAACCCAAAGTATGAAACTTTTAAAGGCATTGAACTACATCAGGAGGTCCCCAATTCCTGGAGATCTACATACCTGCAGACTTCAGTCCCAACACTGCTCCAACACACTTGCCTGTAATTATCAAGTGCTACTGAAGAGATTAACTAGCTGGTTCAGTTGTGTTTGATCAGGGTTGGAGCTGAACTTTGCAGGACAGTAGATCTCCAGGAACAGGATTAGGCACCCTTGAGTGGACCCAAGCCACATCTAAAAAACAGAATATCATACATCTTTAGCTGGTGGGATTGTTTTTTGTACTTTTGCCAGTAACAAACTTCCTAGTAGCAACCACTTAACTCATTCTTAGCAGGGGCAAGTACCACTAGTTCTTTTCAGGTGTTACTATTTCAGTTTCCATATAGAGGGAATTCTCTAATTTCATAAATCAAATTTCCTATTATTATATTATAGAGGTTTGCTTTAAAAGTAGTCGCAAACTGCATTGCTTTAACTTATATGGTTGTCAGGTTTTGATTTGTCTAGCCTGCTCTTGTTTTTAGTCTTGTTTTGTCTTTTTTAGTTTTCAAAGTGTTTGTGCCTTGTAATTTGAAGAGGTTGGCCCAGATAAACATCTTGGTGTTTTCCTGCTTAACTCTGCATACTTGTTTTCTGTAGCATAATAGTCGACTGTGCTAGCAGAAAATGCGCAACAGCTGCTGTAATCTCCAGGACGGTGGTAGGTAATAAACGATGGAAGGCCTGCTGCTGGTGGACAGGTTGTCCTGGGTCGTGCTCATTCAGCGTGTGCCCATCTCACAGTGTGAGTGCAGGGATCAGGAGCGGCCAACTGGATTGGCTTGTTGGTCAATAGAAATGAAAAGAGAATGCAGTCACGTCAGTTTATGAGGCCTATCTGAATTATTTATCTTTTGTTGTTATATTAAATCATTCTCATTTCTTATCTGGGACAGTTTTTCTCCTGCATTTTAATTTGGATTTATTGTGTGCTTGACATTTAAATTATAGATATATTAATGCAGATGATTTTTTGAAGAATCAATTGAGGACTACTTGTCTGTGCAAAACTGGTCACCACAATGCCCCAAGGGGTTTTAATTGCTAGGGTCTTGCTAGTTCTTTAAAGGATTGCTTTAAAGCATTCCTTGATGATCACTTAGATATTCTACAACAAGCCTCAGATTTGAGGTCTCCAGTGATTTGGAGGTTAGAGGTTTGTTGATATCCTTAAACAGATGTATGAAAATAGTGATAGTGATGATAGCCTTAACAAGGAAGGCACCACACAGTAAACATGCTCACATTGGCTACTAACTTGAAAAGATGTATGTGTAGTATTTAGTACAGGTTAACTGGTGATGTACGGGCTAAAATGGCCCAAAGCCTACTGTACTACTACATGTTTGTTTAGTTCTTGTCTGTTACAACTAAGATCTGGTCTGCTTTTCAGATGGTTGACCTATAGGTGGCAGTGCATTGCCAGCCAAATGTCAGTTTTGGGCTCATTGCCATCATTGGCTGCTTTTCCCAGCCTGCAGTGCTACATTGCTATCTTCATTGTGTATCTAAATCGAGAGGCTGTTAACAGCTCCTCTGCGGTCTAAGTTATTAAATGGCAAGGAAATTGAAGAAAAACTAGTCAGTTGCCCTCTCTAGGACAAATCAAATGGAGCAAGTCCTCTAAATGAATTCTTGTTGAGATTGCATGCTTGCTGTCATCAGTTGGCTTTCATTCATGCCATGTTAAGCTAGATTGATTATACAAGGTCTGTTGAACTTCTGAATGAGATTACTTCTAAGCACTAGGCTGAATCTCCCGCTTAGAAGAGCATCTTTGTCTAATTCGCCCTTTTTTCCTATCTGCCTTTTTTTTTTTTCTCGTGTTCCTATTTGTGGATCCTATTTTCCTGAGGGTGTGCAGGGAAAAGGTCAAAGCTCTGTAGTGCTCAGCCAATGCCATATCTTCGTAACTAACGAGATGAATCTATCAAAGCTTTTTCAAATGTGAGCTTCTGAATCCCATGTAATATATTAGTCATAAAATCTTTTGTTTTTTTTTTGTGTTTTTCTTTTGTTTTTTTTGTGAGAATTGAGAACTGAGTTATTGAAATTGTTACGTAATGTGAACCTAATAGAGAAAAATAGTGATTTTGGTTACGCTTTATTTTAGTGAACTTGTTATAGTGTAATTCTACAATTAAAGGGATAGTTCACCCAAAAATGAAAATTCTGTCATTAATTACTCACCCTCATGTCGTTCCAAACCCGTAAGACCTTCGTTCATCTTTGGAACACAAATTAAGATATTTTCGATGGAATCTGAAAGCTCTCTGACCCTCCATAGACAGCAATGATGTTACCACGATCGACGCACAGAAACGTAGCAAGGACATCGGTAAAATAGTCCATGTGCCATCAGGGGTTCAACCATAATTTTACGAAGCTACGAGAATACTTTTTGTGCGCGAAGAAAACAATAATAACATAATTTATTCCGCAATTCTTTTCTCTGTGTTACCGTCTTCCGCCATTTTGGAGAGTACCCGAGAACATAATCAGTGTAATGAGCGTTGTTTACGTTCAGCATGCACACGCTGTCTACTGAACATAAACAATGCTGATAACGACATGAGGGTGAGTAATTAATGACAGAATTTTCATTTTTGGGTGAACTAACCCTTTAAGTACTGGATAATAATTAACAACTTGTACTTACTGTAGGGTTAGAGTTAAGATTAGGGTTGTTGCATGTAAATATGCAGAAATTTCTGTTATTACACGTGTAACAACGGGACTGTAAAATAGTGTGTCCATTATTTTTATATCTAGCAATTGCAATATATCATAAAACTAGCATTTTAACTTTGATCTCCTTAGGCTGAATATCAGTATTTGAACTTTAAAAACCTTTCCCTAAAAGTATTAAACAAATAAAAATTAGTCCAACTATCTCTGGGTACAAGCAGGAAACCCAGTTCCTGCATGAAGCTGTCAGTCCCGCCCACCCTTTGGCCAACAGGAAATATTTCTATTTATAGAATATATTTCTATGGGAATGTTTACAGGGACTTTCTTTAGTAAATTGTGTGGTTGTGCTGCACTAAATTGAAAGAAATAACTGCTGAAAGTTTGATGGTTAAATGCATAGCATCAGCTGTTAATAATGTACAAAGCATCTCTGCCCTTCCCTCTCCTCTGTCCTCTATATTAGTTATCAGAGGTTGCTCCAGACCATCAGTGTACTGGAGGCCCAGCGAGCCCAAGCCATCCTGGACCTGGAGACACTGGCACGGCATCAGAAGGAAGCCCTGTCTGACCCCATCGCCTTTGTGGACCAGCTACAGAAACGGGTACAGAAGCTTTCTCTGGGACTTCCATTGGTATTTTCTGAAATATCTGTTAATTAGTCCTGCATTCTGGTTTAAGTGTGTTTTTGATCGTCTGCTTTCATCACAGGTGGAGGTGGGTCTGCCTCGGCCCCAGAGAGTAGTCCAGCTCCCTGACATTGCATGGGACCAATACACCTCAGGCCGTGGCGACTTTGAAAGGGAGTTCTGTGACAAGAAGCGCAAAACACGACAGTTGCAGTTGACCTTTGACAAAGGTGTGTACCTTTTTATGTGTGTGTGTTTTTGCATATTGCCCTCGGGTCCAATTGACTAGGATATGGACCCAAAAATACCTTAAAATGCAATTTGCAATTTATCTGAAATCTCAATATGGCTTTGTGCATTTATCAAATCAAAAAAAGTCTGCGATTGGAAATACAAAAGTTTGATGGTTTAATGTTTGAAGATGGAAAAAAAATAGTATTGTAATTCTAAAAATAAAATTATTGCTATATTTATATAATGTCATTTATTTTATATAATAAATGTAATCATATTTTTTTATTTTACAGGGGAATATTTCAATATCAATATTTCTTTGTATTTTAAATTTTTAGTAAATATAATCATAAAAATTGTTGTAGTTATAATCATACTGACAATCACAAATGTTTGGCTAAATTGTGCAGCCCTACAAACAAGCAAAAAAAAAAAAAAAGTATAGGGCATGAGGTCAAAAATGTCAGGGCGATGCAAAAATATTTGAATAAAACTGCTTTAATTTTTATAATTGCATTAATATTAGAAAAAATGTTTCCCTTAAATAAAAGTTCTGTGTTGCGATCATCAAGTGTGAACATGCGGAAGAATGTAAAATAGGAAGCTATATCTTGTTTACCCGTATGATTGTGTCAAGGGGCCTGTACCATGATGGTAGAAGAACAAACTCAACAGTTACAGGATTAGTTTCGAGTTGACAAAACCAAACCACTCCAATCCGGCTTTGTTGGTACCATGATTCTGATCATTAACTTTCTTTGTCAACTCAGGCTTTGATCCTGAGTTTGTGGAGCGTGTGTACATGAATGTCACATTACTGGCGAACAGCCAATCACAAGCCTAGGTTAAAGGTTTTGCTAAAGGTTAAGAGATTGAAGAATATGATGAATTTAAATGCATTTACAATGAAAAAAGTATTTGTTCATGAAAGAGGACAAATAAAAGAAATTATCTTGCTTTATCAGTGCAGTCACAAGTGAAACTTAAATATACAGCAAAAGAGACTCAAACATGTAAGGTCACGTAGTCATTTTTAAAGCATTATCTATTGATTCTACAGCTTATTTATATTACATACGATCTGCATATATTAACATTCATTTAAAATAAATGATTTATAATAACTGTTAAACTAAAATTGCTTGTGTGTAATGGATTAATAATAATATAAATCATAATTCTATAAATCATATAAAATAACTCTAAGTAATTATCATTAAAGCCAGGCAATTTTTTTTTGGTACGAGTGACCTTTAATTTGGAGCAAGATAAACTGGGAGAGTGACTTTTTTGTGTCAGATGTGTCACTTTGCTCACATCTGATTGGTCTAATTTCAGTTTGCGATCTCTAACTCAGAACATAACCTGCCCATGAGCAGGTTAGCTGTGGAGTGTAAGGTACTATGGCAATGAACACAGCTAAAAGCCAAGCCACTTTCATGGTACCTAAAACCCAGGACTGGTGCAAACTAAACTGAAAGCTACCCGGCTAGCCAGCTAATCCAGCTTCATGGTACAGACCCAAGGTCAATAAATAATCAGATAATTTGATGTTTAGGTTGTAGATCGTGTGGTGCAAGTTAGCATATTTATGAATTAATTATTTTTAATTTGATTTTGTTTTATTTAACCATATGATACCGACATGAATACCAGAATACATTGCTCTACTGTTCAGATGTTTCAGGGTGGCAAGTTTTTAAATGTTTTTCAAAGAAGTCTGTTGCGTTCACCAAGGCTGCATTTATTTGATGATAAATATATGGTTAAAGAAAAATGTATGATACCAATGGCAACATGAATACAAAGAGTACATTTCTAAGAACTTGGCAATAGATATTTAAAAGATTTGTCCTTTTCTTTATCATGGACTCTCCTTCAGAATTCATTTAATACCACAAATGAATGCTTATAATTTATTTATTTATTTTTTAATTACTTTAAAGTTTTAGTGGACCCTTTGGATATGTCTGTTCAATGGCAATGCTTTTGTCTTTCTGTAGTGGGGTTGCCTGCTCGACCAAAAAGTCCTGAGGATTCCAAGAAGGAGGGTGACTCCTCATCCGTCTACTCCTCCTCCCTGCCGTCAAGTGACGGTCCAGAACACAGCATGTCCAGTAGCAGAACTCAGGTAAACTCAGATTAAGTCTTTATACTTCTCGTCATTTGTATTCTGTCACCATTTACAGCCGTCTTGACTATGAACCTGCACGTTGTGTTTTTAGGAAAACATGGGGTTACATATTCTCCTTTATGCTTTGCTCATTTTTTCCCCATGACCTACAATTTCACCGTGTTTCCACACACTAGGCTTGCTGCGATAGACGTTGTTGGCGGTGATACCAGTGTTAAGCCGCAATTTGTGTCGCTTGCCCACCGCGGCACCGTCCCCCACCATCGTTTAGATTTTTTTTATAGTATTAAAAATCATTTCGTTCAGTTAGAGAACAGACACTACAATTAAAAACTGAACACGGCAGCTCAATACAGCGTGCCGAACGACAGTCGCATCATAGATTAGATTTCATTCACGTGAGGAGAGAGAGTCGAGCTGACTGACAAGAAGAGTGGGGTGAGACAGACAAGATGATAGCGGAAGATTTAGTTTCAAAACGAAATGCAAAAGCACACCTTTGGCAATATTTTGCATTTTCAAAAGCCTGTTGACTTTTGCCGTTTATCTAAAGTGAGGTACGTACCGAACCGTGACATCTCTGTATATATGTATGTATGTATATATATGTATGTGTATGTATATATATGTATGTATGTATATGTATGTATATGTATGTGTATGTATATATATGTATGTGTATATATATATAGCACACACACACACATTAAAAAGAACAACAAAAAAAATAGTGAAATACCTAAAAGCAGGTTGACCAGTTACATCTGAATGGTCTTTTTTTTTTTTTTTTTTAAACGTATAGCTTTGAACTGTGCTACTGCTAACATTTTCTGATTTATGGTGTTTGGACAGATGATTAGAGGGAGGCTGTGCAACCAGAACAAACCTGACACCTTCAACCAGCTGTGGACTGTTGAAGAGCAGGTATGAAGCTACCCAAGAGCTGTCGGTAGCCATGAACTCATGAAAATTTTAATGTTGTACCATTCTTAAAAAGCTACTTCTCCATTCAAATTATTGGACAGAAGCTAACTGTATAAGCTAATTTATGATAAAATGTTCATTTTAGTATTTTGTGTAGATTTTGAGGTGTAAGGTTTGGCTGTTTACTCATCACATCTCGTATGTAAAATTTGTAGAAAAAGTTGGAGCAGCTGCTTTTGAAGTTTCCACCGGAGGAGGTTGAGTCTAAACGCTGGCAGAAGATCGCGGATGAACTTGGCAACAGGACCGCCAAACAGGTGCGTCTTCAGGCCCCTCTCTACACAGTCACCCTCATCTTTTGGCCTTGATGGACATTCAAATCTCTAGTCACCTTTTCAGTGCTCTCTAAAGCAGTCAGGCAATTAACATCCTTACAGCCCAATTTAATGGAGACTCTATTATTTAAAATGTTTTTCACTAATGGGACAGGAGTCTTAACCTCTAAAAGCTGTGGTAGGAAAGCTTAACCACAGGATACAGGGCCAGCTCTTTTTGTATACTAAGTTTTTGGTCCTCCTCTTCACAGGTTGCTAGCAGGGTACAGAAATATTTCATAAAACTGACAAAAGCTGGTATTCCAGTACCAGGCAGAACACCCAATGTGTGCACGTACAGTAAAAAGGTAAATTGGTCTTTTAAAATGTATAATATAAAATGTAATGTATATTTAAAATATTTTAACTACACACTACTGTTGAAAAGTCTGGGGTTGGTAAGATTTTTAAATATTTTTGAAGTCAGTCTCTTATGCTTACCAAGTATTTTTTTTTATCAGAAATACAATACAAATAGTAATATTGTGAAATATTATGACATTTAAAACATCTATTTTCTGTTTTAATATATTTTAAAATGTAATTTACTCCTGTGATGGCAAAGCTGGATTTTCAGCATCATTACTCCAGTCTTCAGTGTGTCACATGATCCTTCAGAAATCATTCTAATTAGCTGATTTGCTGCTAAATAACATTTTTTGTTATTGTCACAGTTGATAAAAGTTATGCAGTGTTTTTGTGGAAACCATGATACAGTTTATTTCAGGATCTTTAGAAAGTTTAAAAAAAAAAACAGCATTTATTTTTTATTTTTTTCTTACAATGTAAATGTCTTTACTGTAACTTTTAATCAATTCAATGCATCTGTGCTGAATAAACATTAATTTTTCTTTTTACTCAATTCTTACTGACCCAAAACTTTTGAACTGTAGTGTGTGTGTGTGTGTGTGTGTGTGTGTGTGTGTATATATATATATATATATATATATATATATATATATATATATATATATATATATATATATATATATATATATATATATATATATATATATATGATTAGTTATTTAAAATGCTTTACAGTGCATGTTTATTGACAGGACTTGTTGTTTATAATTGCAGGCCTCCAGTAAGCGACAGCACCACCTCAATAAGCACCTCTACAGGCCCTCTACGTTCCTCACCTCATACGAGCCGCCCGTCTACATGGATGACGAGGATGAACGTTCTCACTTCTTCAACAGCCTCCAGGATAATGGAGCGGATGATTCGGTCAGTCCTGGTTAAAATCTCACAGTTCAAGTCCAACTAAATCTGAGAGCTCCCACTTCAGGGTGGGCTGTTATTGATCGGGTCACTAATCATCAGAAATGCATGTATGCTTGAACCAGTGAGAGCCACAACATTTTATCAGATCATATTGAAGCAAATTGATTTAGAAGCTGAAAACAGAAAAATAAATACCTGAAATCGATTGATGAAAAATTCTTACTGCTTTTTGAAAGCCATTTGGGTTCATCATAGCGACTTCCTCTATTCCCCTCTGGCAAACATTTGATGGCCTTTCTCAAACAGGAAATCCTTTAAAGACCACAAACTGCCATTTCCACAGTTGGGATTTGCTTGATGTTTGATCATTTGATAACGATGAGCTGCCTTTTGACAGACACTGCTGCCAAAATCATTAGAGATGACTCTATGTTTGCGTCTCCTCAGCTGAACTGTGTAAAGAGGGCTGTGTGTTGAGTGACTCTGAACTGACTGCAGTGGCTTGACATTTTCTCTGTCTCTGATATGTAACCTTTACGCAACACCGGTCAGTGCGCCCTGCAGATAACATAACCAGTCGCGCGTTGCCAAGCATCAGTGAACCTTACATGCACCAAATATAGACTTACTACAAATCATGATATCACAAGCTATACATAAAGTCTGCATGGAAATATTGGAAATGGAGCGTTTCCTGTCAACAAACTAAACCCATTTTAATTGTCATTATCACATTGCAGTGTTGATTTTTATTATATACATATACATATATATATACAGCTCATACATACTATTTCCTGCAGTATTAAAATGACAACTTATTTTTTTTATAAAGCAAGGATGCATTTAATTGATAAAGTCACAGGTTTTAATCCTGAAAAAAAGTATCACAATTTCTACAAAAATATTAAGCAGCACAACTGTTTTCAAATATTTCTTGAGCATCTAATCAGCATATTAGAATAATTTCTGAAGGATCATGTGACACTGAAGACAGGAGTAATCATGCTGAAAATTCAGCTTTCCCATCACAGGAAAAAGTTACAATTTAAAATATATTAAAACAGAAAACATTTACTTTAAATTGTAACAATATTTCTCAATATTACTTTTACTGTATTTTTGGTTAAATAAATGCACCCTTTGTGAGCATAACAAAAATAATCTTATGGACCCCAAACTTTTATTTATACAGTACCTTTTATTTATGCAATTTGAATGTTATTTTCACACCATCAATTAATTTGTTTAATTTCACACCATCTCTGTTGTTACTACCTGATAATAACTATTTTTAGGATTTATTTTAATTATTTTGGGAAAAATATGTATGATAATATAAATGAAATAAATTAATAATTAATAATTAATTTTTACGGCAACTTTTTTTGTTGTGACAATAAAATAAAGGGAGAACAGGGTCAGGAAATGTAGCCTCAACCTACCCTAACAAAAACAAAACAAACAAAAAAACATTGCGTCATTGAAGAATAACATTCCAGAAAAAGAAGTTTGTAAAGAATATATTTTGTAGTGCAGCAGTGACAGCTGATGTGGTAAAGAGTGTTGTACTGTTCTGACCCTGCTGTGATGTTACAGGATGAGGAAGGGGTTCCAGTGGAGCTGAGGCACCTGCCGGAGTATAAGGAGCTACTGGAGCTGAAGAAACTCAAGAAACAGAAACTACAGGAGATCCAGGCTGAGAGCGCTCTCACGCAGCACGTTGGCTATAAGGTACACGTTTACCTGCCTATTTCCATTGTGGTGTCTCTCTGATTCTCAAAAATATAAATCAGGTCATCTTTTAATCCCGTCGTGTTGTTCCAAACCTGTATGACTGACTTGTGTGGAACACAAAAGAAGATATTTTGAAGAATCCTGAAAATATTTTTGTTCATACAGCCCCTCTGGCTTTCATTGTATGGACAAAAACACTGAAAAATTTTTCAAAATATCATGTTCCACAGAAGAAAGTTCTACATATTTAGAAACCAGATCAGGGTGAGTAAATGATGACAGAAATGTTTTTTTTTTTTTTTTTTTTCAGTAAACTATCCCTTTAACTTAATATCATGGCTTAACCAGATACGAGACAACAAAGCGACAAGTGATAAAGGCCATCTATTAGACAGCTGTATAATAATATAATGTGGCTCTTTTTCATGATCAGCATTTTTTTTTTTTTTGCATGTAATTCTCACTCAGTGTGACATGTGTGGCATGGAGCCCATCCAGGGTGTACGGTGGCACTGTCAGGACTGTCCGCTGGACAACGCCGTGGACTTCTGCAGTTCCTGCTCTGACTGGTGAGTGGAGCTGGGCTTTTCCCACTTGTAACAACATTGTGTTAATGTACAGACAGTTAACTCACCATGCACCATTTGAAATGTGTCCTTTGAAATCATAGCTCTTTGAGGTAATCACATTAGGCTGTATCACAATTCATGTTTTTCAAATTCCAAAAAACAAGACATTTGTTATACCACTGAATATATTTAAGACAATTTTATGACCTTAAGTATCATAAAAACAGAATTTTTTAAGACTTGCTGGGACTTTATTCACACATGTACTTAAGTACATTTTACAGTTCTCACACATCTATTTTTAGTTGCAAATGTGAGTGAAATGCTCAAATAGTTGAACCTTGCTTAAATTAAATCTGATGTGCATGTGAAGTGATTTAATAAACTGAATTATTAAAGTGCCTCTATTATGGATAATGAAAGGTTCATATTTTGGTTTTGGGAGCCCCCAACAACAGGTTGACATGCATGCAAGGTCAAAAAACACTTTCATTGTCTTATTATATGCATTTATTTTTACCTTACTTGCTCAACAACTCCCAAACGATTCGCTCAACGATTCATTTTTCCAAACCCCTCCTTTGCGTCACGCTAATTTGCGCTGATTGGTCGGATTGGTCTCATTTCCATTTCATCTTGCCTGTAATGCCTGATAAAGCAGTGTTTGTGAGTACAGTGCTGATTTGTGTAAACAGCTATTTTTACCATTCCAAAAAGGCACCTAGTGGCAAAGAATGAATTTGCATTTTCATTCAGACCAACTCGAAAAGACCAACAAGTGGGCGGGCAATACGCTAATGTTTCATGTTGATGTCAACATGAAACGGCTTGGGATTCGTTTTAAAAACGACTCGTTTCAATGATTCAGAGTCGATTCTTTCTTTTGAGAGACAATAACTTTATACACGGTGCACTTTCAGATTTAAAACTTTGCAGGATATTTTCATTCACTTAGAGCTTTGTTACACACTGCATGAAAGCTCATTTTCAAAAATCCATAATAGGGGTACTTTAATTTTTAATCCTGACCATGATTTTTGAGGCCTTATCGAAAATATTGTGAACTGAAATAGAAGCATTAGAGACTTGTGATATTCATCCTTCATCTTTTTAATGACTTTTCAAAGAATTTTTTATTTGAAATTCTTGACAAAGGAAATCTCCTCAATCTAAGATGGGGAATCTCAGGCCTGCTTTGTATTTTTAAGGCATAATTCTTTGTTTATCTACAAAATATCCACATGGTCCTGTTCTGTTTAACTTAAAATGTTCATCAGTTGTCTCGTCCTAACCAGTCACCTTTCTGTTTGCCCCTTCAGTTTGTTCAAAACGGAGACCCACAAGCCCACACACAGACTGGAGCCAGTCTGCCAGGCCGAAACCTTCCTGGACAAAGACTACTGCTTACCGCAGAGCACAGGCTACAACTACCTGGACCCCAACTACTTCCCCGCCAACAGATGACAGGGACGAGCTCCAGCGCTAGTATCCAGGGCTGGGCCGCAGCCCCCAGGGCATTCTGTGCATGGCTCCATCATCCAAGTCAAAGAAATGCTTACGTTTGGGCGAGAGGGTACCGCAGATGGGCCGCACCTCGCCCCGACCCGCTGCCGGAGGGGGATGGGGTGGGGGAGGGTTCATGGGAGGGAGGGGGCAGCACCCTGCTGCGGTTGTCAAACCTTACCAGGTCTCGTCAAGTAACACTATCTCAAATCAAAAGAAACGAGAGGAAAGAACGAACAAAAGAAAAGGCGCACCGACATTCCCAATCCCAGGACATTTCGAAGGCAACCCGACGCCTCCCTTTGTTCCGCCGTTTGAGTGACGGGCGTCAGTGACGCACCTCTCGGAGGAGCGCGCGGCTCTGGATTCATCGGCGGGAGCGGGGTTGGGCTCGCGTTAAAGTGCAAAATGTCGTCTCTAGTTGAAATATTTATAAGTGAAGCTTTGTTTGTGAGCTCTTTTCATGAGGCGGGAGTACAAGGAAAGGAACTTGGTGCTGAGACTGTTGTCTTTGATTCATACCAGGTTTTTAACCAATCGAGGAGGTTCGCTCACAACTCCGACGTTCTAAACAGGGGTTAAAAATAACAAACAAAAAAAATTAAAAATCCCGTCTGACAGACCCCATACATGTCTCTTGCCATGGGCTACCATTTTCACTAGAAGCTGCTCTTTGTTTCTTCTTACGACCGTTACATGATGTTGTCACTTTATTTACGTTCATTTCTTGTTTTGTTTTTGTTTTTTTTAATTACGCCGAATTAAAAAAAAGCCACTCCACTTAACCCAATAGGTTTCCAAACCTCGAAACACTACAGCACGGAGAAGACCAGCTGAGATCCGGAAGGCGTTATAGCGCTCTCTGCACTCGTGGAGAGCTTTCTTTTCTTTTCTCAATGTGTACTGTTGTTGATCATGTGGAGTATTCAAATATATGGTGAAAAGTAGCCAGTGGTAGTTGCCGTGTGCCTTTTTTTTTTTTTCTTCCCTGTCCAGTTGATTGAAACCTGGCCACTTGTTTTAGAAGAAGATAATAAAGAACTTGTGGCATGTTTGCCCTCTGTGAAAAACTGCCCAACCATCATCACGCCTTTAGATCCCTCTAATTTTCGCAGTTTCCTCACGGTCCATGAAAAGATTGTATTTTTATTAATCTATTTAAAAGACGAAGAATAACGGAATCGAGTTGGTGGTAGTCGTCGCACGTGCGCCGCACTCCCACGTTATTTTATACACATGCATTTCGTTGTGCTTTGAGTAGACCATTTTGTATTGGGTTCTGTTCTGTTCACCTCCCCTCCCTTGACCCGCTTCAATATCTGTGTATAACAGTCTGTTCTTAAATAATGTAAAAAATGTTAGAGGAGAACTGTGGAAATAAAAGTATGTGAAAAGTCTTTCTACACTACATGACTTGGGTATTATGATTTGTCTTTCTGATTTATTTCAGTACTTAAGCTCTGAAGTTTGATATAATGACAGATTAATAAGGTTTGTTATTAACGTTTATTTTAGGGTTGAGAGTCTGTCACACTTCAGCCACCAGAGGGTGGTAGGTTTTTGTGAATGCTACAGTCCATTATTTTCTGATATGAAGCCACATTGTCATTGTATTACAGTTATTAATCTGTACGTAAAGAATGGATATCAGAATATTCACTTCAGTCATAGGAAATAACTGATGCAGGTGATATCACGCTATTTAATATAAAGCCGCATTCAGTAGTTTGCTGCTAATTTCAACGGTTTTACACATTAATAAATTGTGACATGCATTGGCATGAGATGAAGAGTGTGCTCAGTTTTCTATAAAACGTGTTTTAATTATATATGGTTGCAGTTCACTACCGTCAGTGTATTTTACCATACTGAAATGATGTTTCACTAAACGTTGGAATATTAATATTATCTCTGTCGATATGTCTAGTCAATGGCTTTTTGAATGAGAAATAATGTAGAGCGGGACTTGATTTTTCTATCGGGAACTGATTGGATAGTTGGATCTCATGTGAGTGACAGGAAGACAAAAAAATGTACTTTAGTAAAGTAATAGTAACAATACTGTCTAGTATGGATGTTTTCATATGACAGGCTTTACCGCATTGGCTAATTTTGGTGTTGCTAGAGAAAACTGCTTGCAACACTTTTTTTTTTTTTTTTCACCTTCAATGATTTGCACATTGACCTTCATGCCCACACATACCTTTAAAAGTATTGAAAATTTGCTGAGAATGTAGTCACCCCCAGGCCATCCAAGATATAGAGTTTGTTTCTTCAGAACAGATTTGGAGAAATGTAGCATTACATCTGTTTATCAGTGTATCCTCTGCAGAGAATGGGTGCCGTCAGAATGAGAGTCCACACAAAAACGTCACAATAATCCACAGCATGAAGCAAGAAAACATGAAAAGCTACATGTTTGTTTGTAATAAACAAATCCATCAAGGCGTTTTAACTTTAAAGCATTACTCCTGGTCAAAGTCCATAATAATGTTTCCTCCACTAAAAAAAGTTCCTGTTGTCCTCTCAAATCAAAATCTGCTGACAAGTTCATAACTGTTTTGGATTGTTTTTGTTTGTAAACGGTGCTTGATCTGTGCATATTTCTCCCCTGATTCAGACAATACAACTTTTTCACTAAAGAAAAGAATATTATGGATAGAGGACTCTTAATTTTGCAGTAAACAACAGGTTTCAAACAGCTTTTTCACTTCACTAATTTATGAAATAGAGTTGTGTGGATTGCTTGTGGATTATTGTGATGTTTTTATCAGCTTTTTGGACTCTCATTCTGACGGCACCCATTCACTGCAGAGGATCCATTGTTGAGCAAGTGATGTGATGTTAAATTTCTCCAAATTTGACCTGAGGGTAAGTACATATTCAGCACATTTTCTTTTTCGGTTGAACTATTCCTTTAACCGCAACAAAAACATTATTATTTCTCATAGCTACTGCTTTTAAAGAACAAAATAAAACCATTAAACATATGAAATGTCTTTATTTCACACTGGTTGATAAGGAAGAATACAGTTATCAGACCTCATTGTGAAATTCATCCATTCATTGCACCCGTGAAAGCCAGACTGTGAAATTCAAAACATTTCCCTCTCCATCTCATTAATTTCTGCTTCAACTATACAATAAATCACTATTCTGGCATGCTTAGCACTATATAAAGCATAAAGTTAAAATATAAAAGGCTCTTCGGCGGCCGGTCCGTCATGCTTACCAGTTTTGCTGATTTCAGTGCTCAAGGATACTGACTGAACGACAGTCCAAAAGCACCAAACGGCACCAGACTGTCGTAAATAACCCTCTTGTCTGTTTTATGGAGCTGAAAGCGAGCTTAAGCATAAGCATACAGATTCAATACCAAGAGATAAACACTGTTGATTTATTGCGCTGGTATTTACAGTGAATGACGATGGTGTGAAATGAACGGGTGCCAGTTGCTGGCTGGTAGTTTTCCAAGTGAATGTGCCATACAGAAGCTGTAATCACAGGTGTGTGTGTGTGTGTGTGCATGTGATGAACTTGTGGTGTGTAATGTGAGTCAGCCTGTGGTGGAGCTGTAGGTGATGGTTTTGTCCTCCAGGGGGCAGTGCGAGTCCAAGCTCTTTAGCAGGAGTCCAAGATGAGGCAGATCTGCTCAAACACATCTTCTGGGGGCTGCTCGGCATCAGTCTACATACACGCACACATAACACAGCTGTTAGAAATCATAAGCTAAAAAGTAGGACATCAACCCACAGGAGAACTGTCATACAGTGCTAATAAATCCTACAAACGCACAACTGCTCTGAATGTGTTTCTCTCTTAACATATAGAGACAGGTTCATCTGTCTGCTGTCTGCTTATGTTGTCATCAGCATCACTCGATCATCAGATACGAATACAGAGAAATGATTCCATTCTGTTCTAATATAAGTGTTTTCCACCAGGATACAATCAATAAATAGGTTAAAACTGTAAATGCTCTAAGATTAAATGCATGAATTATTTTGTATTACACTCACGCACTAAAAACAGAGCTTTCCAGCTTTTGAGCTATAAATATCTTTTTTGTAGATCTTGTTGGGGTGGATTTATATTTGCGTGTCTGCTATTAATCCTTTGAATGAATAGATTTAAATGCTTATTATCTTTAAATGACTTAGTGGGTGAACTGCTCATAAAGCAATATCTACCAAATGGAAAAAAATAGAGCATAACTAATAACAGAAATCTTGTATGGCTGTAATATTTACACAAGTTTTCCAGGTTTGCAAATCACTATAAAAATTCACATACTAAATTGTACCATTGTAAAGCATGTTTTTTAGACGTGTACCACAGCAGTACCAATGTATTCTTTGAAGCACCTTTGTTAACCATGGTACTGCTTTAGTGAAAATCCAGATTCTGTCATTTATCCACCATCACGTCATTACAAACCTGTAATACTGTCTTTTTTCTGCAGCACAAGATATTTTGGTGAATGTTGGTAACCAAATATTTTCGCTGAGCACTGACCGCCTGTATGGATGGACCAAAAAAATGGGCATTTCTCAAAGTATCTTATGTTTCTCGGACGCAAGTCAGTCATTTGGAACAACATGAGAGTGAGTAAATGACAAAATTAGCATTTTTGGTTGAACTATCCCTTTGAAAAACTGCTTCCCTTCCCCAGAAATCAGAGGATGTTTTTGCTTTTAAATCAGATCCAATTTAGCTACTTTCATTTATCTGACAGAGTGAAAACATCCTGACATGACAAACCCCAATCTGGTTAATATGGATGCCCTTTGTGTAGTCAAAATAACTCATATATTTGAAGGATTTATTTTAAGGATGGTTGTTAACAGCAGACTAAAATCATAATAAGCTACTCTGTGCTGTTCCTAAGATGTTCCTTTTAGCTTGAGGTCCATGTAACCAGTTAAAATGTTCCACTCAGTGGCTAAATTACACAGAAACATCACTGTTATGACTAATTGTAGCTTGGTTTTTCCATACCCACCTTGTGCAGAACTTCTCTTTGTTCATAGTGACTGACCACGGGATTGACCAGGCTGCAGAATCCATCCACTCTACGGCGAGTGTCTCTGTCTCGGGCTTCTTTAGTGTGCAGGCTGCAGGTGGCCCTCTGCTGCAGCCGTCGACTCATGATGTCTGCAGAACATTCCAGGAACAGAACTATGTCGGGCTGCCCCATCTGAAACACAAAATATATTAAGTAAGAAAGGGAACAAGCACTGAGTGCCAGCCAATTTTTTTGAGATGCAGGCAGTGACATCTATCATTAGCACTGCAAAATATGTTGTGCTGGTGTTTCGAGTGTATTTAGTGCTTTAATTACATCATTACATGATACTATATTGGATTTCAAACACTGTTTGAATGGTTTCATTGTGTTTTCTTGTGGTTTCATCGGTCTTCTTGTTGGTTCAAAGGGTTAGTTTGCGGAAAAATGAAACTTATCCTCACCCTGTCGATCTAGACCCATGAGACCTTCATACAATTGATTTATTTTTTTTTTTTTACTGAAACCTGAGAGATTTCTGTCCCTCCATTAAAAGTACATTCCACCACAACTTTAAAGCTTCAAAAAGTTCATAAAGACATTGTAATAATATGAATTAAGCAGTTTAATCCAAGTCAATAGGCAGCTTATCACAAACAGCAGCTAATTAACAAACAAGAAGCATTCTTATTAATAATTCCAACATTGTTAGCGATATTTAGCACAGAGTCGTGAACAATAAACACAAGTAAATGGATCCCGTTCTATTTCTGACATACTTTATGTGTGCTTCTTCCGACAACAGGGCAAATGGATTTGAAAAATTTGCTGTGATGTGTACTGTGTTAGAATGTTGCTAACCTTATTCTTTTACAAGTTGCACCCCAAATGAGAAAATATGGTTTAATATGATCAATTTAATTTAGTCTTTTATTCACATATACACTGTCTGGCTAAAAAAAGTTGCCATCTAGCCATAAGCAAATACATAAGATTTTAAGAATTATTATTATTAAGAATTAGAATTATTAATTATTATAGAAGTTATTTCTATGTTTCTTGCATGATGTATGTTTGGCAACAATTGTTTCACCACTCATGAAGTGCATAGCTTTTTATTTCTCAAACAACCATGTCAGAAGACATACCCATGTCCATATTCCAGGATGACAATACCAAGATTCACCAGTCTCAATTTGTGAAAGACTGGCCACCACAGAGTCCTGACCTTAAACCCATTGAAAGTCTTTGGGATGTGCTGGTGTTGGACACTGCCTGTCCAAAAAAAAAGTTGCACAATCTAATATTTTTTTAGGCTGAATTTTGCTTTGATTATAGTGTAAATTTGTTTTGGTATTGTTTCGACAAGGTCATGTAACATCAAAGCATATTTCCATTAAGAGCTGAATAAACTTTTGGCTGAAATTTTATATTGACAATGGGAGAGTTGAACCACTCAAGATATTCAATAGAATTAAAGGGTTAGATTTTTTTGATGAGAGCTCTCTGACCCTCAAAATCCATCAAAAATATCTTAATTTGTGTTCTGAAGATGAACGAAGGTCTTGCAGGTTTGGAACGACATGAGGGTCAGTAATAAATGACAGAATTTACATTTTGGGGTGAACTGAGCCTTTAAGCTCAGGACTCTGCGATAGCTAATTCCAATAATATAATTCCTGAAAATGATTCTTCATGCTCACAGAACTACTATTTCACAAATTAAGCCTGGTGAATCTTGTTATTGTCATCCTGGAATTTATACATGGGTACATCTTCCAACATGGTTGTTTAAGAAATGAAAAGTTACACATTGCATCAGTTAGGGTTAAAAGAATTGTTGCAGAGCATATAACATGGCAGTAACATACAATAATTATCCAATACTAAAAGCATTTGCTTATTTAAATCTAGTGAAAAAAATTGAATAAAAACATAAAAAACACTACATTTAAATACACCCACATGCAAATGACATTTGAGAGGGAAGATTTTGAAAAAATGCAACATATTTTCCACCTGTATCTCAAAGAATGCCATCACATGGCTCTTGAAGACCTAAAATCTATTTTGTGGACATAGAACACTCTTGAAAATGTGTCCTTTTGGGTTTTTCACAAAAGATTCATATGGCTTTGAAACAACACGAGGGTGAGTAAACAATGTCAGTTTTCCTTTTTGAGAGACCTTATTCCCTATACTTATGTCCATGACGTTCCAACATATTTCAGCAACTGTGTTTCAGTGTTTGTCAGAGGGGACTGCAGTCTCACTCCCTATGATTTCATCTATTCCTGAAAATCACTGACCTTGGCTTCATACTCTTGCGCCTGCTTCACATTCTTTGGGAAGCCAGTGACCAGGAAGCCCTTCCCCTGACGCACAGTGGACGCCATGGCCTCACACAATAGATCCAGCAGCGTGTCCTTAAACACACACAAGAGAAAACCAGATGAACACTCACATACAGATTCACAGTCCGTGAGAACGGCTGGATGCATTAGAACACAGATACAAACACACTTTAGATTAGAAGTGAGAAGTCTGATGTCTGGGACAACTAAAAGTAGCTCACAGCAAATGTTAATGACAGTCATGTTGCTAGGCAACACCACTGTAACATAAATCATCTGATTAAGTCTGAATCTCTCTGAGCCACATGGCAAACCTTAGCAAATAAACACAACAACAACAGCCTAAGTTTGTTGCTGGAGGGCCTGTCTGCCTATTTTAGCTCCATTCCTAATCAAAACACACCTGCTTGAAATTATGACAGTAAACCTGAATATTTCAGTTATTTTTTTAACGAGTTTGATTGTGTTTGATCCTTATCCCACCCCTTATTTTTCACTATATCTCTTCTTGTCTGTTGTTAAATACTTTCATACATGCATAGTTTCAGTCATGAAACTCTTCTGAGTAGTTGATGTCGGTTTGATTCTTCTAAAGTGGCAGCATAGCAAATTGATCTCTCTTTCCTATTTATTTCGGGTCCTGACCTGGAAGAGCTAAGTACTACACACCATGAGAATTTTCTTAAGCCCTCCTCTTCCCCAGCACCACCTATCTAGATCTGTTCACCTTACTTTACCTTGCGGCAGCAGCAGCACTGACACTGTCTACACTGGATGTTCAGTGTCTGGCATACTCGATATTTCAATTTCAATTTTCAATTTATATATAAAGCACAACTAAAGACAAAAATGTTTTTAACCTGGATTTAAAAATGGATAGTGTAGGGGCGGTTCTGATTTCTGTAGGGAGACTATTTCAAAGTTTCGGGGCAGCTACAGCGAATGCTCGATCACCCCGAGAATTGAGACTGGTTCTAGGAACCACTAAGAGCCTTAAGTTGGCAGACCTAAGAGCTCTTACAGGTTGGTGGTCTATCAACAGATCTGAGAGGTAAGAGGGTGCTAAACCATTTAAAGGCTTAAAAACCAATAAGAGCACTTTAAAATTAATCCTGTAGCGCACAGGTAACCAATGTAAAGACCGAAGGACAGGGGTAATATGCTCACACTTTCGAGCTCCCGTCAGGACTCTGGCAGCTGCATTTTGAACCATCTAAAGGCGGTTTAAGGAGGATTGACTGATCCCCAAATAAAGAGAGTTACAATAATCAAGCCTCGTGGTGATAAAAGCATGAATTACTCTTTCAAAATTAGTAAAAGAAAGAAAGGACTTCATTTTTACCAGGGTTCGGAACTGATAAAAGCTTGACTTCACAACTTGATTGACTTGTATCAAGCTTTAAGGCACTGTCCAACACCACACCCAGATTTCACACGTATGGCTTTACGTAAGGTGCCAGAACACCAAGATTTAGATTTAGTATACAGTGTGTATCCGAAGGGGTAAACACCACAATCTCTGTTTTACTCTCATTCAGACTTAAAAAATTTCGAGACATCCATGCTTTAACATCCAAGAGGCAGGTGGCCACCGGGTCTAATCCATTCTTATGTTTAAAAGGAATATATATTTGTGTGTCATCTGCGTAACAATGATAACTCCCACCGGACATTTCAGTCTGCTGACAACAGGACAAATGGAAGAGTGAAACTTTGTTCACTTTGATGCATCTGGTTTAAACAGCTTGTTTGTGTCGCTGACTTCAGAAAGATCCCTGCATCAGGAACAAGTGAATTTATTTTTAATGGTGTCCCGGATCATGTTGGAGAATTGTATGTTTTTTCAGAGCATTTTACTGCAGATTTTTTTTGTAAACGAGGCACAGTGTAATGGAGACTTGCAAAGAATATTTTGTTGAAAGATGATGCAGTCTGCTGCATCGCAAACCATAGGTAAACAATTTCACAAAGCTTTGTCTGTAAATTACGGTTATATATGGATAATGTTGTCAAAACCCTTACTTACTTTACTGACAAGCCTTAAACGACCCACACCTTAAAATTGTATTATTTCAGAAAGAGGGTCAGAATGAAGGTTGAAAATATATATATTTTTTCTGCATATTTAGTTGTTTTGTGGGAAAAGAAAAAGTTATTAACATTAATGAATTTCAAGTAACACTTAATAAAATAATAAAATAATCCATGTCATGACTCCTTTAACTGTAATAATGTCAAAAATAAATAAAATAAAATAAAAAATATATATATTGTATATATATACTATATATATATATATATATATATATATATATATATATATATATAGAATAGGCCGAAAATATTGCAAATTAAGAAATGCTTCTGGAAAATTCAAGCATCAAATTTGTTCATTGCTCATTGGTTCACAATCCTGCTTCCACAACTTAGCTATCTGATTGAATATTATTGTTGTTGTTATTATTCTCTCTTTCAATGTGGACAGACAGTCATTGTCCTTTGGGAAATGAACCAAAAATTTGAATCTTGTTTGCAGGGGCATAAACAAATTTTGTTAAATTTTCTCTAGAATAAACTGTCTGCTTTCCCTAAATTTTAATTGCCGCCTACCTCTAACTAGCACCAGGGAGTTGAAAATTGGGGTTTGACTGTGTGTTTTCAGTTGTGCACTACTTCTGCTGCCTTTGGTTGTGCTCATACTTTATTTATTTTCCAAAAGCCTATTGTTTGTGAACTACATGTCTGGAATGTATTATTTTTGTGTCTTCATGGTAAAAACTGTCATGTGGTTTTGCTAAATGACTTTTTTTTTTAAAGGAAGACCTTAGATGTCCCAGTACAACTTCCTGTTTCAACAAATGAATGAATGAGTGCAAATGAATTTACATAGCCTATATAATAATTCACACAGCCTTTTTTGTACACATCCAGCCCTTTAAAGGTTAAACACTTCTCAGCATAATACTTCTCAGCAAAATGTTACTGAGAAGTGTTACGAAATAGTGTGTCTTCCTGTGTTTATTTCACAAGTTTGTTTTAATCCAGTGAAGGTGAAGCTGATCGTTGTAATTTTCTGTAATGGACTTTAACACGATTGTGCACCTCGGGAAGCTGCTCTCCTCTTTCCAAAAGGTCTCGGAGAAATCGTCCTCTCTCACTGTGAGACTGCAACTCGCTGCACAGGATGTCCCCAGGACACAGGCGCTTCAAACTGTACCGCTCCTCTATCTTCTCCGATTGGAGAGCTTTCCCCGATCCCGGCCCACCTGGTCAGAAAGAGAAAGTTGAGAATAAATCTATAATGAAAAACTGTAAATAAAATGGATGGGAAAGATTGTTCTAAATAGTGGGGAACAAGGGCCAGATCCTCAGTAATTGACTGTCTTGGGAGATGTGGGATGGATTATCAGCCGATATCTTATGGTCTTTACCTCACACTATGCGCTGGCCCACCCCGACCTCGCCATCTGACTGAAGTCCCACAGGCTTTCATTAAGATTCTGCACACAGCTCAGGGCAGCCCTTATCTATCCAAACAGTCCACAGGTGGACTTCCCCAGGGTTAATGTCTCCTACACAGCCAACAGCTGTTGTCTATAACACTGATGACATGGATGTGGTAAACATATTTCAAACTTGTACGAATGCTTCTGAAAAATCCAAGCATTAAAGCAAAAAGCAAAGGGGGTTTTGTCCTAACCAAAACAGTGAGTGGAAGGACACTTTGTTGATTGCTTGGACTCTATTTACTAGACAGCCCCACCCACCAATAAATCTTACTGGTTCAAAATCAATGCTTTATAATTATTTTGCTATCTGATTGAATGTTACAGTTGTCGCTATTTTCACTTTTAGTGTGGGGTGACAAATGTCTTCAAAGGCCAATATTGCTGTTTTTTTTTTTTCCTCTCTCCATTGTCTAGGGATAAAATAAATATATTTAACCATTCATTGTTATATTTAAAAGCCATTTTTTAAAATAATTTAATAGGCCTAAACTCTTTTAATTTATTTCATGTTTCCGTTCAATTTTTTTAGGGTCTGTAATTTTTTTTTAATGATTTTAAAAGAAGCCTCTTATGCTCACCAAGACTGCATTTATTTGATCATACATACAGTAAAAGACTGATATTGTGAAATATTATCCAAATTATATATATATAAAAAAATTTTGAATATATTTTTAAATGTAATTTATTAATGTTACAACAACAAGGCTGAATTTTTAGCATCATTACTCCAGTCTTCAGTGTCACATGATCTTTCAGAACCATTCTTATGGTTCTTTTGATTTGGTGTTCAAGGAACATTTCTTATACTTAACAATATTGAAAATAGTTGTGATGCTTAATATCTTTGTACAAAGTTTTATTTTTCTTTAGGAATAATAACTTTCTATGATGAATAGAAAGTTATATGAAATGAAAATCTCGTGTAACATTACAAATATCTTCACTGTCACTTTTGATCACTTTAACGCATCCTTACTCAAGTAAAGTATTAATTTCTCCCACCAAAAAAAAACAAAACAAAACAAAACAAAAAAAAATCCTTCCTGGCCTACTGACCCCTACTGATTTATTTATTGATTGATTTAATGTTATCCATGTTATATTTAATCTGCAATGACATTGCATTCTTTTATAAAGATACGTTTGGTCATTAACTTTTAAATGCATCATTACCCTTTTAAAAAATCCAGCATATGACATGGCTGCTGGTTTGAGCTGATTTAAGCTGGTCCTTAGCTGGTCATGAGCTGGTTTAAGCTGGTCATGAGCAAGAGCTAGTTACTTAGGACCAGCTTAGGACCAGCACATGACCAGCTAAGAACCAGCTCAAACCAGCAGCCATGCTTCAAAACATACCTAACCAGCATATGCTGGATTTTTCAACAAGGTATGCAAACACATGAGGAGAGTTCTCATCACAAAAGACTTGCAACTGGCAGTTCAACGTGCCTCTTCATTTCTCTTGCGATTAACCAGCCTCAGCTGTCCCATGTTAGCCTCTTGTAACCCAGTGTATTCAAAACCCCAGTGTTTTCCCTTGTTCTTGGTCTGGTGTTGTCCTTCCTGGATGTTTCGTGTGTGCACAGTTGTTTTAGTTCTGTTAATCTCGTTTTGCTTGGGTTTACTTCAAATAAACTTTTATTGCAATTGGATCTTGCATTTTTGCTCTTTCTAAAACAGCCACCATTAAAAGACCATAGTGGCAACCGAAGATTATCATAGGGTATCTGTGGACTGTCCTCGGCACACAAATATAGCGTAACCACACAGCACTAGGTAAAAATGATGGTGCACTAATTGTGTTAATTATTTTTAATTATCTTGTTAAACAGTCCATATTAAAGGGTTACTCCACCCCAAAATGAAAATGTCATTAATCACTTACCTCCATGTCGTTCCAAACCCATAAAAGCTTTGTTCAATACAATTTAAGATATTTTGGATGAAAACCGGGAGGCTAGTGACTGTCCCATTGACTGCCATGTAAATAACACTGTCAAGGCCCAGAAAAGCATAAAAGATATCGTGAAAATAGTCCATCTGCCATCAGTGGTTCAATCTGAATTTTATGAAGCGACGCGAATACTTTTTGTACGCAAACAAAACAAAAATAACAACTTTATTCAACAATTCGTCTCCTCTGCGTCACCGTAGCGTCATTTTGGAGTGTATCAACTGATGGCTGATGGACTACTTTGACGATGCTTTTCACACTTTTCTAGGCCTTGACAGTGTTATTTACATGGCAGTCAATGGGACAGTCACTAGCCTCCCGGTTTTCATCCAAAATATCTTAAATTGTATTGAACAAAGCTTTTACGGGTTTGGAACGACATGGGGATAAGTGATTAATGACAACATTTTCATTTTGGGGTGGAGTGACCCTTTAAATCAAAGAAATTAACAAAAAAAAGTTCCCATATTGTTTTAACATATTATTTCTTCTAAACAGCACTGAGATACAATGGAGAACAAATAGAGACATTTGTTCAGGTGTTCTGCCTCTCAGATTTCTAAATGAACGGTAAAATTAATTTTGATCATTACAGATCACAATGCATTCCTTAAAACATTCATGCAGCAATCCTACCCAGTCGCTGTTCGTTTCTCAATCCTTCACGTGAACACTCTTGGATTTAACTTATTTTTCATGCCCCTCCATTGTGGACACATTGTTTTATATGCCAGTGAGCTCTAAAATCAGAAAATTGTGCTTTTACCCTGTTAAGCTACTCTGAATCTCTCTATTCTATTCTAGACATCTGGGTAAAAAATAAATAAATAAATACATAAATAAATAAACTTTCAAAGGCGTCCCGAGTCTATCTATGAAGTCTTATCTATTTCTTTTTCTTGATAGGTACTACAGTGCAGATACAGCACTGATAAATATTTCAGTATTTAACGTGTCAGTAAGGGTGGTCAAGTGCACTCAAGAGTGTAATTCACTCAAGCTATCAATCTCAGATCTGTCCATCTGACTATTATCCAAACCAAAAATAACAAGCCTAACTGTTGTACCAAACTGCTGAAGCGACAAGAGGACGGGACCGGGTTCCTTTCGAAGGGCCGCCAAATTGATTTCTTCACGTCTCTTTTCACCACAAAGATGTAAAGCTTGGCTTTTAGTTCACTTCACTACATCCCAGTTGGCTAGAGCTTTTGAACAAACATGAGGGGAGGAAAGCCCCTAGCACACAAAGACTCGTACCATCTTGACCGTCTGCTTTCCGATTATCCAGAACATGAGTCATTTTCAGAAGAAAGACTGACAACAGTTTCAATTAAAAACCTTATTACGACACTTCAGAAGCTTTCACCTGCTCCCAATTTTACAGTTCATTATTCTGCTGGTGCGTCTTTGTCGCAAATAGTGCGTGTGATTATGTCTGATATAGTTTCAATGTTGTGATGTATGTACTTTGCATCACAACTGCTTCCTGAGCTGTTCTTCTGGGGAAAATGAAGGCACAATAAAATATTGCTTTGCATATTTGTCTATAATGAAAACAATGTGCAATGAAATTATAGCATAATGTGATACTGCCATTTTGTCAGCTAACATACCAATCACAAAGATGACCTTTGATTTCTTGGTCTCCACAGGAAAACCTGGTGGCATATTGAAAAAGAAGTTACAATCAGATAATCAACTTTAGCATGTTAAAATATAGCTTTGTAATGCCATGCGGTACAATTAATGGTGGAAAATAATGGCAATAATGGAACAAATAAAATGCAGCGTTACCAATAACAAATAAATGAAAATAAAATACAACCTTTGTTAGTTTTTATCGGTACCAAGAGAAATTTCCATGAGTGGTTATGCATCAGAATGGTTACACACAGCTTTGAGTTTATGGTTTTGGAGTTTATGGTTTTGGAGTTTATGGTTTTGATTTTATGGTGTTGACTGTTGACAGAAAAATCAAAAATCTTAAAAGTCTTAAAAATTGCTCAAATTTTGTGCAAACTATCCTATATTTTGAAATTTCGAATTTTGGAAGTTTTTAGTGGCAAATTCAAACTCTTTCTTGATGTGTTTGTTTGTTCTTAAGCGCATTTTTCAGCCTGAATTTTGCCACCTAAACACTAAGACCCAAATTTACTCGAATTAACTCAAATTCCACAAATGAATATTAAGATTGAATTTCAAAGGTGATTTCACACAAAATACTTACTAATATGTAAGTTTCATGGCAGGCAAAATCTTCAGTAACATCTTTTTTTCCCTCAAGACCAAGAATTTAAGTCTGGTGAGATTATTTATATTTCCTTAATTGAGTATTTCCCAATTTTTTTCAGAACTGCATCATTATTAAACTGCATCAACAAGCATATATTTATTCTTCTATCAACAGTATAATAATAAATAAGCCCCCACACGAATACAGCACACAAAGATCAGTTGAGTGATACTGCGCTCACTTTCTCCAGTCGCCTCTGCATATCCAGCCACCTCTTCATCAGTCTGCCATAGAGAAAAAGACACATAAGAAAAGGAATTAAATTACTTTTAAAAAGCTCACAGATCTGGACCGGAGGGGTGAACGTGATTTCACCAAGTGCAACATGTTCCTGGATCAACATTCATGTTGATCCTGGAACAACATTCCAATCAACCAATCAGAACTCAGGGATAAGTTTACAAGAAATGTCAATTTTAGCCTTACAACCAGAGTTAGGTGCTTCTACATCCTTGCTATTCAAATATCATTTCCCTCTAATTTTAGGGATAAATTATGGGTAGGGTTAGGTTTAGGGGTAGGGACAGGGTTAGGTCTATATTTTTGGACAATAATGTTGATCCAGGATCAACAAAAGATTTTGATCCAGGAACATGTCTTGCTTTGCAAAAACACGGTGACCGTTTCCTCCGAGCAGGCAAGGGAGGCAGTGTCTCCTCAAAAAATTGAGAAAATAATCAATATTACAAAAATAAAACAAAGCAAATATTATTAAATATGGCATTAAAAGTATAAAAGTCACTGGTTTTTATAAAGTATCACTGTCCAACAGCGACACCCACAGGTAAAGTTACAGCGAGGCTTGCCTCCCCTCAGCCCATAGACTTTCAACAGAGACCCCATACCATGCCGTGGGTTTAGTGGGGGGTAATTGAGAATGAACAGGGGAAAGTCATGCGAGACGAAGCAATGCCTCCATCACGCTATAATTGGATATGATCATTATGACTGGATGTGATTGGTTCCTTCGATAAACCCCGCCTCTTGTTTTCATGCAAACTCTGGGCCTGAATGAAAAAAATGATGGCGTTATTGACTAATTATGAAGTAAGTGTACAACTCATTCACAGAGCGAGAATGGCAGGCAAACTTCAACAACCTGATCTTCCTTCCTGGTATTGTAGTACTTTTACTAACTGTACTATAAAGTTTTCTCACCGGTGAATGACACATGATGTATTGTAGTAATGTTGTCTCTGGTCGTCTGATCTGTTTGCGAACTTCGCGTTCATGCGTTCAGGAGGCGTGGCTTTGGATGGTGATTTGCAGAGAGGGTGGGACGTACGCTTTCAGTGCTATCAGGCTAAAGTTAGCATTTTCCAAGATGTCCTACTGCACCTTTAATGTTAACAAACACTTTTGATTTTAATAATGCATTACTAAATGCTGAAATTAATATGAACTAAGATTAATAAATGCTGTAGAAGTATTGTTCATTCTTAGTTCATGTTAACTAAAGTAGTTAACTACTGTTACCTAATGAAACATTATATATAAGGTTATAGTGTTTCCAAAATATTGTTCAAATTGTTTCTGCCTTCAGTTATTGTTTTGGAATACATGTAAAAATACATAAAACATTATGAAATGTATAATTAAAAATATTAAATAAAACAAAAACAGCATTAATAAAACACAAAATAGAATTATATTTGTTCTGTATTTTTATGTAATGTTTATTTAAATCTGTACTGTGTGTGCCAAAAAGCGATTTTATGTAATTTCACCTGACCAGAGGCCAGTCCCATTTGAAGTTCCAGTATGTCTGGCAAATGAAAATGCTGGAGTTTGTTTTTGGATGAGAGCAAAGGTTTTCTTTTTTTTTTTTCTTGAAACCCTCCCGAACAACTGGTGATATAGGTGCAGTTTTTTTTTTTTTTTTTTTGCTTGTTTTTTTTTCTGACCCTTAAGACTTAGCTAATTTCTGCAATTCTCCAGCTGTGATCCCTGGAGAGTCTCTGGCCACTCAAACTATCAGGCAGATTTCTAATATCTCCAGTTTATTGAAACGTGTCAATTAATGCCCTGATGGTGGAAATGGGAATTTTTTAATACTTTAGCTATTTTCTTACAGCTACTTTCTATTTTGTAAACTCAAAAATCTTTTGCTGCACATCAGAACTACATTATTTAGTTTTACTCATGATGGATGATTAAAGAAATTACATGTATACAGCTCTCTCATGTATATATACACATGATATGCATGTTACACACGAGAGAGCTGAGTCACTACTTTAGAAGAAAATGAATTCTATTTTTAGAATTTTTAACATTGTTTTTGCATTGTCATTTTCAAAATGAAGTACCTCTCCAACCAACTTCTCATTACTGCAATGCAATGCCTTTTTATTATTGAATTCAGCACAAGTAAACAAATACTACAATGCTGTATACTTATGATTGTGCATAACAAATATACTTAATTTAAATATGATACTATAAGGTTTTTCTGATTTTAATTAAATAATTAATTTTGAGTAAGTTGCTGAGATATGAAGGGCCATTAAAAGCATTGTGCGAGTAATGTCACAATGCACAAACTTTTAATGGTCCTGAAAATAGACTCCATGTTTTTTTTTTTGTTTTTTTTTTAACAAATGTATTTTTTTCTTTAGATTTTAGGGTGAAAATATGACACTTCTCCACAGTAATTTTATGAGCTAATTAAAACAAAAGCTGTGAGGTTCCTCATGTTTGAACATAAACACACTGCAGAAAACTGGGAACTTGACAGTGTGTGTCGTGATTACTGTGATTAAAAGAGTTCTGGACTGTTTAACAGAAAAACCTTAGGCGCTAACTTGCCACTTTTTGCAGCATTATAGAAGATGAGATGAAAAAGAGAGTGTGTGGGAGGAGTGCAGGGTGCTGCTGATGAGCGTGTTTGTGATGTGGGGAGGCCAGCCGGTCCGATGACTCACTGGCAGAAAGAGAGAGAGAAGCGATACACAGATCCACAAGCCTGCAAACAAGCTCTAATGTGGACCACTTAGGCCACAAAGCCTAGCCATAGACACTGAGTACACGACCACCCCAATATTACCATTAGTGCTTGATCAATATGGGTGCTTTCAATGATTCTTACATTTTTTATAATTGGACCCCTCAGTCTTAAATATTTGAATACATCCATGGCCTACATGCAAATCACATCAAAAGAGAGCTTTTTAATGTTGGTTTCTTTTCAGGACCCATTTGTATATTGCTTAAAGCATGACTCTAACAATATTTCATGAAGATTGCGCTTAAAACAAGAAAGATACCTTTAACTTTATGGTAAAATGGTATTGCCATGGTAGGCTATATAAAAATATATATGTATTGCCACATAGAAATTTCCAACAAAAAACAAAAAAAAAGAAAAGAAAAGAAAAAAATGAAAAAAACAACCTACCACTGTACAGTATATCCAAAAAACATGACACTATGATTGTGTCAAAAAAAATATTAAATTTAAATTTACAAAAGAGGATCAAAGAGTTGTAACTGAAAAACGCATCCTGATTATTTTGCAGTGATGACCTTTGCGTGCAGTCTCTTCCGTCACATGTTTTTGGTCTTACTCTACTTGTTTTCTCTCTCTGACCGTGGAGGATGTTTTCTCATGAATATCAGTCTGCCTCTCATTCATTAGCTGTGCAGACTGAACAGCCGCGAAGGTCGGCCTGATGTGCTGTGGACGTTTGCCTTGTTTTTGTGTGGAGGAGCCGTGGGCGCTGCAGGAAGTGCTGGATGCATGATTTCAGCAGACACCCCTGTCTCATAACACAGCGCAAGCTGCTGGATGAGACGCTTGTCCTCTTGTGCTGCATCTCATCTACACTGCCTTCTGTAACTGATGGTAAAATAATATCAGTTTTAAAATGAGCAAAAATAAACCTATAAAAAAACTACTGTGAGGGAACTATGGTAAAATGATTGTAAAAGATACCATATTCCTTAATATATAGTAAGCTACTGAATGAATACCATACATGGAATTTAATACCATATACCAGTGTTTCCCAACTGGGGTGCTGTGTAAAAAATCCTTTTTTAAGATTTTTAAATTGTTAAAATGTTCAAAAAGCATCTATTATATAATATCCATTTCTGATGTTGCCAATAATTAGAGATGCACCGAAATTCCGGCTGCTGAAAATTAGTTCACCGCTCAGGTTTCACTTTCACGTGGTGTGACGCTCTGCACATTATCCCGCTCTATGCATGTGCGCTCCGCTCATATACCGTTCATGCTCATCGGAACAGCAAAGTCCACTCAAAAATCGGGCCGACAGGAAACATCTATGTAGTGCAGTATTGTTTCTGTTTGCAATAGCCTTACTGTGCTGTAACATGGTGTATATGGGTAACGTTGCCCTCATTCATTGATCTGCTAACCGCTATGTTATTCTCACGTGTTCTGATAATATTAGCTTTCTAGGACTAAACATTATTTGGATAACTGGTAAAAAATAAAAAAATAAATAAATAAAAATAAATAAATCTCTTAATAGCCCTACTGTTTGACCTACCTGAAAAACTAAAAAGCAATTTATTTCATTTGTAGGCCTATCGTTATTTTTTATTTGTGCTATCATTAGTAATTTGTTTATTTGTTCTTATCTTATTACTGACTGCTTACTTTCTTACTTGTCATTACTTGTCATTCAAAGTTTGAAATCAAGCTATCTTGTGCTACTGCAACAAAATTACCCCACTGTAAAATCAAAAATACACAGAGTGAGCAAAACTTTGTGAGATAGCTAGTTATAATGGTAATTAAACAATGTTTACATATAATATAAGCCTACATTAAAATCTGTCATATACATTGGTCTCTTCATTAGAAATTAGCCTACTGATTGCCACCATTGATGGTGCCACCATTAAAAATATCTGTATAACAATATATTCTGCAGTTCTTCCCAGCTGTACCGAATATCTATACTTTTCAAGGTATCATACTGAAGTTAGAAATTCAAGTATTGTGACGAAATTAAAGGCAAAACAAATAAAACAAAACAAAACTGCACTACTATTGTACATGTTCAAAAACATGATACTATCACTGTGAATGTCCAAAAAATGGCATTAACGTATAAATAATCATAGTAATAATATTACCATGCATCATGACCAACTGTGGTACTACTTCTAAAAAACAAACTTGGTACATGTCCAAAAACATGCTACGTGTCTAAAAACACAACTCTAACATGTCCAGTAACATGGAATTAGCAGGCTACATGTCCAAAAATATGGAATTAGAATGCTGTATGTCCAAAAACATGGAACTAGCATGCTACATGTCAAAAATACGACTCCACCATGCTACATGTCCAAAAACATGGAATTATTAGGCTACATGTCCAAAAACATGGAACTAACATGTTACACAGTTACTATTTGACAACAAATGTAAACAGTGCAAAACATCCATAACACAAACCTCTACAGTTATTATGTAAATAAGTGTAACCACTGATATAACAGATGGGAGTAGATTAAAGGAAAATCCGGTGGCTCGAGGCTTTTTTTGCTGGTATAGTTTCCTTCTCATCCCTTTTTAGAGGGAAGAGTCACTGCAAATTAATACTAAGCTGTTCTGACTGATCGCTCTTATCCTATGATGAAACATTTCTATCCCGATGAAAGTGCCCATTTGAAAAAGAAGTGCTTTTATTTAATGTGCACTTGTAGTGTACTTCAAATGTTTAAAAAAAAACTGTATTTTAGGATAATATATTAATAAAATAAAAGGCCACTTAAGTGAGTACACTTAAAGAGAGAACACTTTCATGATTTAAATACACTTAGGCACACTTTTAAAATGTGTAATTTGCAATGATGTCATATTCAAAGTATGTATAATTACAAATATTTTAAAAAAACATGACATTTATCAGAACATTCTGAACTTTAGCCTCATTTAAAAGGAAATAGGATTGTGAAATTACATACAAAAATTCATTTTAGTCCTACTTAAGTGGATCAACGTGTTAGACTTTGGCAAAAAAAGTTTCCCCAGAAATCCTTATCTACTTAATACATTTTTTCCTTACAAATGGTATTATCAGCGTAACAATGAGTAAATGTGTAAAAGGTACGGGATGCTGCCATCATTCTAGAACAATGTCCATTTATGTTAAAATTGTAACAAATGATCATGTTTATTCTCATTTCTTTATCACAAAACACTAAAACTGGCACCGTTTTGGAGAAAAAATGGAGAAAATTGGTGTTTGTATTCTTTGCATTGTTCTAAGCATTCATACTTTGTGCAACAACAGCATGCTCTGTCTCATTGGCCTTTGACTTGAATTTAATTTTGTTTTTTTTCAAACTTTATGATTTAAATGGTGATGATTGTACTGAGAATAACTTTCATATTTTCATCACTTTAAGAGTTTTTCTGTGTTGTTTTGATGTATTTTAAAGAGTAAAAAGATAATGTGAATTACAGTATGTACAATGTTTTCTAAATGGCAGTGTACAGCGTTTATAATAAGGGGGTAGAAGTCACAGATCAGTACTCACTACTCAATAGTCATGAGTATACTTTTAAAGAAGCTACTCTTTTACTCTTACTCAAGTAGTTTTTTGGACAAGTACTTTTTACTCTACGCACACTACATTTTTTGGAAGATAATGGTACTTTTACTTGAGTATATTTTTTCAGTACTCTTTCCACCAATGCGCAAAAGTAACAATGCATTATTTTCCATAAAGAGTAACTAAGTAACACAATTAGTTGCTTTTTTATGGAGTAATGCAATACTGTAATGCATTACTTTTAAAAGTAGTTTTCCCCGACACCAGATATTGCTGTCCATCACCATCATCAAAATCATCCCTGTACAGTTCCAGAGACGTGTAGAATCAATGGGCACATGGTGACCCAAGAACTCACTTGCCAAGACACTTTATTTTCCTTTAATGTATCATCCGTCTGTATGTCAGTACAATGTCATGGGTTGCTAAAACATGAAGGTATACTGTAGAACAAAAATGAGGGCATAAATATTTTGATTTGTACTGAAGCTTTTCTGCACTGTAGATGGACGTCTTTAATTCAAGTGGCTGGCAAACAGTCACAGTACAGAACCAAGCCAGCGTGGCCGGAGCCAAGAACCTGCTGAACACGTCGCACACTGAGCTGAAGACTGCTCTGAGATCTACAGAAGTGTTTTTCCCTGTGTGATGCCGACGGCATGGAGAGTTTGCTGTCAGCAGCGCAGCTGATGGACACAGATGAAAGGGTCACGGTGGGAATGTGGGTTGATCCACATCCATAAACACTCTACACACCATCCTCCGCTTGATAGCCTTAACGACTGCTTTTGTCTCACACAGACACGATTTTAGCCAAATAAAATGGAGAAAGCATGACAGCCTCTCTATGGAAATCCACAGAGAAGCAACAGTTTCGGGGATTTAGTTTGACAGACATGTAGCAACAGGGAGGGTCTAATTGGTTGGCCGCTTTCATGTAGCCCTGCCATATCTGTTGGTAGAACCCTCTGAAGACCGTCTCAAGATGCTCCCAAAATGATAGCAAAAGCAATCCAAACAATCCATGGCAGGAGCACCGATGTTTCCTGATAGTTTTGAGCTTATTTTGAATTGTGCATCAATCTATGAAGCTGAATGTAGTGTTCTGATCTATATATATTGAGAATGTAAAAGACTAATGCTCAGCTTGTATAAAATAACACTGATGATAGATCCAAACTATAAAATTTAGTTCACGCAACATATGCATGCTTGAGATAAATGGAAAAAAAAATATTTACTCACATAAAATAGCTATGAAAGTTTCCATAACAAGAAAAGAAAATGACATTTTGGGGGGGGGGGTATGAGAGACAGAATTCTCTTGTGAGACATCTATATATGGACCACACACACACAAAAAAAAGACATTTTGAAAAGAGCTGGTAACATGCTGGTAATGCAATACTAAAATAATCTCTCTTTACAAGCTTTTTCAGAGACAGTATCCAAGTGGGGATTACATAAAATTACACTATAGTACATTCTGCCTGACCTTGAGAAAAGAGATGGTCTGAAACAATCCCTAAATATTCACACCCAGCTTTAGAGCCATCTCATTATCATACACACACAATGACTCAGAAACACTGATTACATTTCCATATTGAAGGTCAGCAACTATGTACCAGTTATTAATGCAATAATTAGTTTGAGCCATTGAAATACCTAACAAATATATAGGCTATTCTAATGTGGCTTTTCTTTAAAATAATATTCTGAAAATAGTTCAAATAGCATGCTAATGAAAGTCAAGGACTTTGGCTTAAGCTTCATCTAGAAGCTAATGCAGGAGATAGAGTCATTCATAATGGCTATCCGCTAATGCAGGACTGTCACTCAGCAAGCATTTCCATTAAATACAGCATTTTGCACTCGCTCAGTCTACCTATAATAGCCCTTCAGCAGTTTCATCTGAGCCTAATCTGAGATTCCAATAACTTCATAATGAAATAAAGAGACGAGACAGATGGGACATTTTCTGACATGCTAATGATGCTCTAAATGCTATTGTGATTTCACAATAACAGCCGAATCAGATAGCCGAGATCCTAACAATCCATTGTGTTTTATTGGATTAAGAATTTGTAGGACATTGTAAAAAAGATTTCTGTTTTTCTATTTCAAGTTTAATTCAATGTGCTACTTGCCATTTCTTTGTATTTATGACATTTACAAGCAATTTCTGAGTGAAAATGGTAAATCCTGCACTGAAAAAAAGGAGCAGAAACAATTTTGGTAAAACTTTAAAATGCATTAAAGGGATCATTCACCCAAAAATTAAAATTACTCCATTATTTACTCATCCTCAAGCCATCTTAGGTGCCATCATTCTTCTTTCTTCTTTCAGTACAATTGGAGTTATATTAAAAAATGTCCTGGCTCTTCCATGCATTATAGTTCTCGCGTTCATGAGAAAGTGACGTTCCAGCAGATGATGTAGGATGTGCAACAGCGATTGAGAACTCGAGTACTAGGCCACGACAGCGATGATCGAATCGATCATGAAAACAATGATCGTGGATCATGATTGGTTATAGCAGCACTTTGAGCGGCACCCTGAGCTCTGATTGTTTAGCTTGCCACAGCATGCAGTCCAAAATATAGACGTGAGAAGAGAGAAGCATGGCTTCGAAGTCACGCAGCGATGTCTGGGTTAGCTACATACATATCTGATTAATCTAATATAGGATGCGTTGGGATATTAACATTTGATGAACATGCTGAATGCACTGCATATTACCAGTGTTTAGTTTCATGCTCAAATGCAATGCCCGATATTTATTTTTTTAAAATACTGATGTTATAATAATGCAGCAGTGCTTTTTTTGTCATATTTGTTCAACAGTAGGCATACTTCAATATCAACTGTTTTCGTACTTTGTATGGCTTAGAAAATGCGTAGGTGATTTCAGTAATCACTTGATAATGTAGATGAAAATATAGCACAAATCTGCCATAAACAGCATTATAATGAGAACTTTATAGAATGTGAAGTCTATTGTAAATGATGTGTTCATGTTTTCATAGACAGGTTTTCATTTCATATTTTTATTTTAAAAACATTTGATTTCATGACAGTCTTCAGATATTTTCATTATCTCCATTACGGCCATGCCCCGCCCCCCGCACACGCCCCGCCCCCTGAGTACTCAAGTACTCGTTTTTGAAACCTACCGATGATCGAAATGAGAAATTGCCAAAAATACCCATCCCTAGTAGGATGTAGGTGTAGCGTAACCTCCGGTGAGAATAAGATACTCTCCAGAACCAAGTTTTGTTTACAGTAAAGGAAAACCAGTCTCCTCTTGCCTAATAGTCTCAGCCTCAGACGTCACGCCCACGGACTGTTTTCTGAACGTCTGATGCATATGGCACACAAAAGTGGAAACACTTCAGGAGTTTCGAAGTCATCATCGGATTGGTTGAATTATACATGATTTCCGGGAGACGTGTGTGTCACGTTCTTTAACGTTCCACCTGGAAACAAAAATACCGTGACGCCAAATCCCCTCACGAAAGAGAGACTCTGCCTCAACTGTGACGATGAGTGCTTATCAGAATCAACTAAAAAGTATGTGAAATATTTCAAGTTTGTGGCATAGAATCTTTAAAATACGTCCGAGAGTCTGTTATTGTGGCAACATTTCCACGCCCCAAAACGTGACGCTGAACAAAACAAACCGTGATTAGTTGTTTGACATGTCAGTCACACGGCCTCATGGGCAGGCCTTGGCCAATGAAAGCTGCCATGAATTCCAGACCTTCAGCCGTCAGTCTGAAGGTCTGGCTACGCGAGACTACTTGCCTAATATCGAAATCATCTGACATTTTCCTTTACAAATCCTCATTTTGTTCTTCTAATTTGTGACCGATGTTTTGTTTTGCTCTCTCCTCTGCGCTTACACGTTTATCACTTCTCACCAGAGCTTACACTACGCTTTCATCATCTGCCGAAATGCCACTCTCGCGAATGCGTGTACAACAGTTAACAGAAGCTAGAGATTACAGTTTCTAATTCAAAAAGTTTTGAATATGGATATTTTTCTTACACAAATGCATCGCTTTGCTTCAAAAGGCCTTAATTAACCCCCCAGAGCCGTGTGCAGTACTTTTTATGATGGATGCACTTTTTTGGGCTTCAAAATCTTGACCACAATTCACTGCCATTATAAAGCTTGGAAAAGCCAGGACATTTTTAAATATAATTCCAATTAAATTTGTCTGAAAGAAGAAAGTCATATAGGCTACACATAGCATGGCTTGAGGGTGAGTAAATCATGGGGTAATTTTCAGTTTTGGGTGAACTATCCCTTTAACTAACATTAACAATGACAGACATTTGTTAAAATATTTATTAATCTTTTTTTTAATGTTAGTTGAGAAAATACAGCTGTTCATTGTTAGTTCATGGTAGCTCATATCCATTAAAGGGGTCATCGGATGCTAAATTCACTTTTACATGATGTTTGAACATAAATGTGTGTTGGCAGTGTGTGTACACATTTACCCTATAATGATAAAAATCCACCCAGTGGTTTTTATTTAATCCCTAAAAATAATATCCCCTTTTTCAAATCAGGCCATTCTCAGCTTCTTTTCTGTGTGACGTGACACGGACGAAGGGCGCTCCCACGATAGTTGATTGATACGGTCTTACCTTAGACCCGCCCTGAGTGAGCTTTAACAGTCCGATGGCCATTGTTTCGATGCCGGAGCAGGAACGTAGACAAGAATATCTCCATAGCGATTGAGGTGTTTTGTTGTTGGATGTAATAATGAACATAGCAGTCGTCATTTACTCTCAACATATGAGCCGCTGAAGACACAATGGATTACTTTTGTTTGTGAAACGAATGCGCCTCCCGATCTGCCTAAATGCGTTTATGTTTGCGCAAATCATTCGTGATTCAGCTTCACTTACAGCAGAAGTGAGTATAAGGAGTTTTTCACGAATCTTTGCAATCACTAGTCCTAATAACGTGCTAGTTAGCAAGTTTCGTGGCTAAATGCGGCTAAAGTAAACAGTCTTTCAGAGCACGGTTCGTCACCCCACAGAAGAGAGGGGCGGGGTGAGCAGAGCTCATTAGCATTTAAAGCAACATGCAAAAAAACGGGTTGATTTCTGCAGAGCTGATTTTGACAAGGTAAAAAGGGTGTTGTTTTACACTACCATTGAGAAATTTTAACCAAACCAATTGTTAGTTAATTTTAACTACTGCAGTTAACTAATGTTAAAGTTATACATCACATTTCACTCAGAAATTGCTAGCAAGTTCACAATTAATAGTAACACATTAATTAAATGAAAAATTTTCAAGTAGAAAGATCCATTTTTTCTTGCATTTTCTTGTAAAATACACTCCAATAACTGCAATAAATGCAGCCAACAAAGAAAAGCAAGGAAAGAAGTGCTCAACCAAAGGCCAGTGTGTAGATTTAGAAAAGAAAATGGAAACATTTTCATACCTGTTCATCAAATTTGGTGGGAACATCTGCCAGGCTGCTGCTGTCTGCTAGCAGACTAAGGTCAAGCTCACTGGGTCCTACAGAGAGAAGCAAAAGATACAATCAAGCTGTAAGAAAACACATCGAAAAAAAGCATATATTGAGGTCTGTGATTCAAAGAGGAAAAATACAGCAATTACAGAAAAGCCTTGTGTGAAAATAAAGACACTCTTGTTCCTCCAAACTACTGTCCGTCATTGAAATTAAGTGCTGCTGTAAACTGTACAGTTCTTTATTATTCTGTACCAGTAATTGCAGAAGGAATCCTGGAGTCCTTTCAGTAGTGTAGGCAACAATCACAAAGGTTTCTGTGTCACAAAGGTTTCCCATGTGTTCATTAGTCATTCATCTGTGGAATGAGTAGATGTTTCACCAGAGCAAAGGAATAGATATTGAAACTGCTATGAACTGGCTGCTGGATGTCTACACAGTTTCTTAGATCTACACTGATCTTAGATATCACACTGCCAAAGTCGAGACGGACATACTTGCAATGATTCTCTTGACATGATGTTTTTATTTTGATTCATTGGCAACCTTTTTTTTGTTGCAGTACTTAGTACAGAAAAGCCTAGCTTAGAAAATCACACTAAAACACATGTAGCTTTACATGGCAGTATTTGGGTACAAAATGTACTGTAAAACTGTTTTTTGAAGTTGTAAATAAAATTGCTATTTCACTTTCAGTTAAACTTTCTACTTCAAAATCTTACATTTAAATCATTTAAATGTTTTACTTGTTTTTTTTTTTTCTTTATAATTCTGAAATTAGGGTGGGTGGTGTCCCCCATGTAGAAATTGCGTTCTGTCCGTCTAGACCAAGCCTTAGTGAATCATGCTCATATTGTTATTAAGTAGCTATTAAGTATCTCAAATAATCCTTACATATTTTCATATTTTTTCCTCCACGTGATATAGCTCATTTGCTGAACTGTAGGCTGTATGCAGTTGCCAAGCAATACAGTGATTCCTATAGATTTGGGATCAGTTAACATAACTTCTGAATTAGAACAAACAACTGGGAGACTATAAATTGAAGGGGAAAAAGCATCAGATACTAAAACATCAATATTCAATAGTCATTGGTAATTTTAAATAAAACAGCATATTCCATGATGAATGTTTTTCCGTATGTTGTTATTAGACCTGTTACTTGGAAATATAGCCTGTAAGGTATTTAGGAAATATCTTAAAATACAAATACATTAAAATACATCATAATATCTTAAAATACATATACTTGAAAAGATGCTGTTACTGATGGTGTGATAAATCACAAAATGATGATTATTTATTCAAGAGCATAAAATAGGTTTTTAGAAAGGTTAAAAATGGAAATAGAATTTGCTATCCCTGTTGCCTTCCTTTATTTCTAAAACCGATTCTGCCCAAGTGTTTTAATTACTTTTTTGTTTTCATAACAATCTATAGGTGTGTGTACATTTTTGAATAACGTAACACATCTTGTTGACAAAATTTCTGAAGTTCACTGAAATAGCAGCTGTCCAGAGGAAAATAGGTCTCAACTGCAAAAAATATTTCATAGAAATTCTGACAAATCAGTGATTTTGACATGAAGCCTTCGTCACAGGGGTCTGGCCTCAGTCATGTGGTACAAAATTTCCCATGAAAGCATCTGCTGTGAGTTGTGATTCAGCTCAGCACTGCACTACCACAGGCTGGAAGAGGCTGATGCCTTTTGACACCGGCCGCCTCTGTAATAGACACTGTGCTGTAGCATCCCCTGACACCTCCATTCCCTGTCCTCCAGAACTAAACCAAAAGTGACAGCATCCTCTCTTACAGAAAGAACAGGCTGTTTCAGCCGATCCTTTTTCATACAGTTTTGCTCTACGTGAAGTCATCTGAATGAGTCTTATGGGAAGAGCAGCTGTCTGACGAACTGTTCCTCGCAATATGAAGGAGATGTGGCGGGATTATGTATTAAGGCAGAGACTTTGCACCTGAGACCGCAGGAAGTAATGGAACATTTCTTGCCCCAGTAGGATTGTGAGTCACAGAAATCTATTTGTTGATGCAGACGTGGCATTATTGAGGGAGCCTTTGAGGGGTCATGTGAGTGGGCGGTAGGGTCAGTCCTGTGATGCCGTACCTTTTGAACTCTTGCTGATGTCATTTCCTGTAGAATTATGGCTCAACAGAACTGTTTGTTTTTGTTGGTTATAGGGCTGTTAGAAAATATTGACAGAACGGAAAGTAATATTGATGACATAGGAGAAAAAAAAATGATTATGATTAATATCAAAAACATTAGAAGTATTTGGATTATAAAAAGCTAAAGTCCTCAAATATTGAAATATTTCTTATATGGGTGTTAGTGTTACTTAAATGCTATCATTGTATTTATTACTACAACCCGAATTCTGGAAATGTTGGGACGTTTTTTAAATTTTAATAAAATGAAAACCAAAACACTTTCAAATCACAGGAGCCAATATTTTATTCACAATAGAACATAGAGAACATAACAAATGTTTAAATGGAGAAATTTTACACTTTTATCCACTAAATGAGCTCATTTCAAATTTGATGCCTGCTACAGGTCTCAAAAAAGTTGGCATGGGAGCAACAAAGGGCTGAAAAAGCAAGAGATTTTGAAAAGATTCAGCTGGGAGAACATCTAGTAACTAATTAAGTTAATTGACATCAGGTCTGTAACATGATTAGCAATAATCTCTGTCAAGCTCCTGAAGTTTGCAGAAGACACCACACTTATCGGCCTCATCCAGGACGGTGACGAGTCTTCTTACAGACAGAAGGCTGGCTGTCTGGTGCAGTCTTAACAACCTGGAGCTAAACACGCTCAAAACAGTGGAGATGATCGTGGACTTCAGGAGAAACCCCCGCACTCCCCCCACTCACCATCATGAACAGCACTGTGACTGCAGTGGAGTCATTCAGATTCCTGGGCATCACCATCTCCCAGGACCTGAAGTGGGACATTCACATTGACTCCATTGTGAAAAAGGCCCAGCAGAGGCTGTACTTCCTTCGCCAGCTAAGGAAGTTCAACCTGCCACAGGAGCTGCTGAAACAGTTCTACTCCGCCATCATTGAATCCATCCTCTGCACTTCAATAACTGTCTGGTTCAGCTCAGCTACCATATCTGACCTCAGAAGACTACAGAGGGTAGTCCGGACTGCTGAGCGAATCATTGGTACAACCCTCCCCACTCTCCAAGAACTGTACTCATCCAGAGTGAGCAAAAGGGCTGGCAAAATCACTCTAGACCCCTCACATCCAGCACACTCCCTCTTTGAACTGTCTGGTCGACGCAAAAGAGCTCTGAGCACCAGAATGACCAGGTACAGGAACAGTTTCTTCCCTAAGGCAATCCATCTCATGAACACTTGACAATAATAACACACACTATTTATACACTTATTTATCTAACACACATACTTAGTCTACATTTCAATTTGCACATAATATACCTGTACATACAAAACTGTCTACTGTTATATACCTGTACATACAATTGTCAATTTGTATATTGTTATTCCTTATTTACTTGTTCTTTTTAATTCTTCTTTTTATTATCTGTGTTTTTTGTTCTGTCACTGTCATTCTGTTGCGCTGCGGTAGCTTCTGTCATGAAAACAAATTCCTCGTATGTGTAAACATACCTGGCAATAAAGCTCATTCTGATTCTGATTCTGATAAAAGGGATGTCTTAGAGAGGCAGAGTCTCTCAGAAGTAAAGATGGGCAGAGGCTCTCCAATCTGTGAAAGAGTGCCTAAAAAGATTGTGGAATACTTTAAAGACAACGTTCCTCAACATCAAATTGCAGAGGCTTTGCAAATATCATCATCTACAGTGCATAACATCATCAAAAGATTCAGAGAAACTGGAGAAATCTCTGTGCGTAAGGGACAAGGCCAAAGACCTTTGTGGGATGCCTGTGGTCTTCGGGCCCTCAGACGACACTGCATCACTCATCGGCATGATTCTGTCATTGACATTACTAAATGGGGCCAGGAATACTTCCAGAAACCACTGTCGGAAAACACAATCCGCCATGCCATCTGCAGATGCGAACTGAAGCTCTATCATGCAAAAAGAAATTGGAAAAGTGTTCTATGGTCAGACAAGTCCAAATTTGACATTCTTGTTGGAAATCACGGACGCCGTGTTCTCCGGGTTAAAGAGGAGGGAGACCTTCCAGCATGTTATCAACGTTCAGTTCAAAAGCCAGCATCTCTGATGGTATGGGGGTGCATGATTGCATATGGTATGGGCAGCTTGCATGTTTTGGAAGGCACTATGAATGCTGAAAAGTATATAAAGGTTTTAGAGCAACATATGCTCCCCTCCAGATGACGTCTATTTCAGGGAAGGCCTTGTGTATTTCAACAGGACAATGCAAAACCACATAATGCAGCTATTACAACAGCATGGCTTCATAGTAGAAGAGTCCGGGTGCTGAATTGGCCTGCCTACAGTCCAGATCAAAGAACTTTTGGCGCATCATTAAATTAAAAATATGTCAAACATGACCACGAACTGTTCAGCAGCTGGAAACCTATATCAGGCAAGAATGGGACCAAACAAGGGAGAAGTACATGCAGGTCGCACATATGGCCTGAATTGTTATTGCACTAATTAGTTTGTCCACAAGGTGGCAACACTGGCCCGGGCCAGCTGAAAAAGAAAAGAGAGATGCAAGAACAAAAACAATCTACCGGAGACCGCAACATCAATAGACGGCTGCGTTGACAAATGCTTGTATGAGGGAGTTATGAGATATCCACAACTCTAGTTTAACCGAGTATAAAGACAGTGTTATCGGTCATAACTTCTGGCGAGAAATTGCACAAACACTGGACGAAAAGTATTATCAAATGAAGTTGAAAGGCTGCGCATTCGGCTGTACGCATAAAACTGAGCCGCTTCAGACAGAGCGCCAGTAGTGCTTCAACGGACAAAAACACACACAATTATGACAAATGTGAGGTTTTGGTGAGTTACCTCATAAACATATTCTTAAATGAGTTCAATTAGTTATATCTTAAATGAGTTATAAAGTCTTAAATGACCGTAAAGAATTGGGAGAATCGAATATGTGTCAGTTCTGTGTCATGTGCATCAGGTTTTAAAGAGACAGCGGTGATTTTAAAGTGAAATCTGCTGAAGTCTGTCTTTGATGGAAATCAAAGAATAAAAGAAAAACAGAAATCGTCACTGACTGCTCTAGTAGCTGATTAACTTTTGTAGCTTGAATAAGAATAATCTATTTAGTTTATGCATATCGTCGCTGTCGGGCGGAAACCTCGTATGTCCAAATTTTGTCAATTTCATATTTTTTCACAAATCTATGCTATTGGTCATTCCCCACGTGAGTCTGTTATTTTTACAAATTAATAACCAATCTAAAGTGTTGAAAATAGCTTGAGCGCAAATCTCTTAACTCCACTGGACACTTAAACTGTCTGAGAATCCTTGTAACTCCACCTCTTCTTCACTCTGCGGGACCCTCGCGGCTTTATGTCTCCTCAAGAGGCACGTGCAGAAGGGGGGGCTTTGGGGGCTCAAGCCCCTGCCCTTTATCAAAATTATTCAAAAGTGAACCTCTCAGACAAATAGCAATGATATTGTAGTCAATAAAACAAAATGAATTTGAATTATAATTAACATGACAATGTGCACAAAACGGTAACTAATCGCTCAAAAGTCGGAAAATTCCTGTTTACTTTTATATATCTGTCAATCTGAGGCTGTTATAGGTTGCGTGCATTTTGCTCGACTGACTGATATTCCACAGTCTGTCCGGAAACCAGGCTCTCAAGCATATATGGTTCTTTCAGTGAATAGATCGACGGGAAGGAAAGAAAATAAACCAAACAGTATTTTAAACCTTTTTTTTTCCATCAGTAATCAAAGTTAGTGTGTCGATTTAATAAAAAATCCATATATTATATAGTTTAGAGAATATTACATAATTCATCAATGCCCATTTGTCATGTATAATACACCAACAAATCATGATCTGACACATTTCATTGGACAATAATGTGAATTCTTATTCATAAATCGGTTGAAAATGACATGGGGCAGACAAGCTTATTTGTAGAGCGATCTGGATCTGCGGTTTGTCTCATTTTATAAATCAAATTGCATCGCTGAGAAAATGGATGCTTGTGTATGAAGCACCGTTTACTATTTCATGAAACTATCATAATTAATGAAGCCCAAGTGCCACCTACAGGCCTATTATGTGAAGTGTAGGCTGGCGAAATGGTGACATGAAAGGATTTTATCATATTATCATTTTTGATAATTATGCAGCATTATGAAAGTGTCTTATGCTCATCAAACCTGCATTTATTTTATCAAAAATACAGAAAAACTGTAATATTGTGAAATATTATTACAATTTAAAAGAATGTTTATCTATTTTAATATACTTTAAAATATCATTTATTTCTGTGATCAAAGCTGAATTTTCAGCATCATTACTCCAGTCTTCAGTGCATGATCCTTCAGATATAATATGCTGATTTATTATCAATATGGGAAACAGCTGTGCTGCTTATTTATTTATTTATTTATTTTATATATTTATTTATTTATTTTTGGAACCTTTTTTGGGGTTCATTGATAAATAAAAAAATAAAAAGAACAGCATTTATTCAAAACCTCAAGCTTTTCAATGTATATTGTTACAAAATATATATTTTAAATAAATGCTGTGCTTTTTAAACTTTTTATTAATCAAAGAATCCTGAAAAAAGTATCACAGGTTTCCAATATTGATAATAAATCAGAATTGCATAAAATGTATTTTAAAGTATATTAAAAATTTGATCAAATAAATGCAGGCTTGATGACCATAAATGACTTCTTACAAAAATATAAAATAGTAACGTATCCAAACTTTTGACCTATATATATATATATATATTTTTTTTTTTTTTTTGCCCCTATTTTACATTTGAGCCCCTGCCCCTGAGGAACTCTCTGCTCGTCTCTGCTCCTCAAGATTTAAAGTCGCAACGAATCCTCGTTGACCAACACGTCCTCTGAGGTAAATGAGTTTAGAAAGATGTATGTAACCACAGTCGTTAGCTTTGGTTAACTACTGAAGCCTTTTCTCTTGTCAAAAGGCTCAACGCGACCGCCGACTTTGTTTGCGTTCAGATTAATTTCCGCCTATTAGACAGCCTAGTTAGTTTATCGTTTTATTTTGGTATTGCATCACTCATAGCTCTAACGTTTAAAATAGAGTTTAGGAAGATGTATGTAACCACAATCATTAGCTTTGATTAGCTCTTAAAACCTTGTCTCTTGTCAAAAGGCTCAGCGCGACCGCAGACTTTGATGAACACTGCTGGCAGCAGCGACGTCTGTGTCCGTACCATTCTTATCAATGACAGCGTAATCTCGTATCTCCCTGCTCCCAAGTCATAAATCTCGTATCTCCGATTAAACATGATTTTGGGGAAATGTTGTCTTAATGTTGGTACACAACAGTATATGATAGCAATATAAGTTATAATACCAACTTTAACGATACAATGTTTAATAACTCAAAAAATATGCCGTTTTTTTTAATTTCCTGAAAAATAATGGTTTTGGAGATACGAGGATTCCGCCCGATAGCGATGATATACAATTTATAGTTTATGTGAAGATTGTTTTAAAATCACTTAAATTAAAAGCTGTTATATATTTCAGAGCCTATTAAATGTTAAAAATAATGGCTTTTAATTATACTGTGGTGTTGAATGTCTATAATTAATAGGTAAAATGCATTTAATAGAGACACTAGTAGCAGTATTGGAATCAATACTTCATTAATAAAAGGATACTTGGTAAAAAGATGCCATTAAACACATATTTAAAATATAGGCTACTATCTTTATGTTGTTTCTACATTCATTTGGAGGTTCAATGTGAAATTATGACGATATCAATATATGTAAATATGCGATTAATTATAGAATTCTATAATTATAGAAATATATGATTAATTACAGAAAAATGTAATTTTTTTAATTGATTGATAGACAGCACTAATGTTAACCTTTTATAGATGTTGGTGTTGGTAATATTAGTTTATTTTACTGCTAAACATGCATTTCAATTTTAATTTCTAATTTTATAGGGCCCCCCAGAAAGCGATCGGGACGGCCCCCACCCCCTTGGCCCCCTTCAAATTTTCAGTTCGATAATCCGGCCCTCAAATGAATCTAATTGAATAGCCCTGTGCTAGACCATGGAAAACATGCCCCCGCCCAACTATTTTGAGACCTGTAGCAGGCATCAAATTCGAAATGAGCTAATTTAATGGATAAAAGTGTAAAATTTCTCAGTTTAAACATTTGTTATATTATCTATGTTCTAGGGAATAAAATATTGGCTCATGTGATCTGAAATTCTTTTAGTTTTCATTTTATTCAAATTTAAAAAACGTCCCAACATTTCCGGAATTCGGGTTGTATTTTAAATTAGATTTTATTTTTTATATTTTCAGTTTTTATTTTAATTATAGCTTACGATTTAGTAATTTTGTTAAGTAATTTTGTCATGCTATTATTTTATTTTTCACATTTCTATATAGCTTTAATTATTTCTGTTTTATTTTAAGTTTAGTTTTCTATTTCATTTCTATTTTTACTAAAACCTGAAGTTTTTATTATCTATCTATCTATCTATCTATCTATCTGTAAATGATTTTCACTAGTTTTAATCTAAGATAATGATAGCAACGCTGGTAGGTTGTTTTTTATTTTTAACAGAAATTGATACTTCTATTCAGTTTTTATTCAAAATGTCAGTAAAGACATTTGTACATTTGCAAAATAAATGTTTTTATTCAAATAAATGCTGTTCAGACCTTCTGTTCTTTTCACACTTCATTAAGTGGCACAACTATTTAATAAGCCTCGGTGAAGAAACATGAAGGCTCTTTTTTCAAAAACATAAAATCTAAACTCAAACTTTCGAATGGAAGTGCATATATATTTATATCCAATCCTGTATATTAAGTGAACACAATTCTACACCAGAAAGTTATAGAGCAATAACGGCCAAATGCACACTGTGACATATCTGAGAGACGGTTTGAATTGAAGCATTCAAATGAATTACCAGTGGACTTCTTTTATTAATATCACAGTTCGATGACAATCCATAGAACAGCGGGTTTTCAAATCACTGTCCAGTGACTTTTAAAAAAGAGGCCTCAGATCAGTCAGCATGAAATGGATAATGACACTAGAATCATTAGCAGCAGGGTTAACATGGCAGGGGGTGGAGGTGTAATTAACCTCTGCTCAATTTGATCAGCAAACACCACAGACCCGGTCCATAAAGCCAACGGCTAAAGCTTGACTGAGACTCATCAGCCTCTGATACAATAAAATTAGAAGTTGTCCTGGTTTCCTACTGAATCCCACAAGTGCGATGGCATGTAATTAACACTGCCACTGTAATTATGCACTGTCATTGTAATGTGTTAAATGTATTGCTAATTGTTGCCTTCACCAAAATGGACAGTATTCATGAAAAATCGTCTTTTTGATGTGTATCAAAAATATTGGACATACAGTACTGTTCAAAATATTTTTTGAAGAAATTAATATTTTTATTCAGCAAGAATGCATTAAATTGATCAAAAGTGAAAGTAAAGTCATACATTTATTTAGTAAAGTCAAATTTCAAATAAATGTTGTTTGTTTGTTTATTTCTTTATTTAAAAAGGGGAAAAAATCAGCATATTAGGCTATGTCCACATTAACGCATTTATTTCTCCACATTTTGGGCTTTCATCCACACTGAGATCCCATTTTTGTCCAGTCAAAACTGAGTTTTTTGAAGTGTATAAATTTGAAAACACGTTTTGTGCTGTAGTGTGGACTGTGAAAACTAACGCCAAGTTCACACAACATGATTTTTACAGGATATTTTTGATCAAATCAATGTAGCCTTGGAGACAATAAAGGTATTTTATCACAGTAAAATTGCTTCAAAGTGCAAATTTTAATATAAATCGTATTCTTTGTATAAAGGGTTCAGAGTGTGCATCCTGCAAGTGTCCAGGAACTGCTTCTGCTCAACATCTCAACGCTCATCTAACACAGACCTTCACTGTTGGCAACCACATGCTGGTACACATACTGTAGTTGATAGAACAGTAAATCTCCCAGAAGGTGGTAGGACAGGTAAGATCATGACTGGTTCAGAGGTGTTCAGGCGTTGTTATCTCTGGCTGTGCTGTCAGACGCTTTGACTCAGGTTTGACAAGCTTTGCATGTGTGTGATCAGCTGGGTTGTGAAAGCAATGAACTTATAAGTAGAGAGTATAAGAATATGATCAAATTTGATTGGGACAATCACACATTGCAGGTTTTTGCATCCCATCTGTGCCATTATTTTTTTGTTTTACAACCCGAATTCCGGAAATGTTGGGACGTTTTTTAAATTTGAAAAAAATGAAAACTAAAAGACTTTCAAATCACATAAGCCAATATTTTATTCACAATAGAACAAAGAGAACATAACAAATGTTTAAACAGAGAAATTTTACACTTTTATCCACTAAATGAGTTCATTTCAAATTTGATGCCTGCTACAGGTCTTAAAAAAGTTGGCACGGGGCAACAAAGGGCTGAAAAAGCAAGAAATTGTGAAAAGATTCAGCTGGGAGAACATCTAGCAACTATTTAAGTTAATTGACATCAGGTCTGTAACATAATTAGCTATAAAAGGGATGTCTTAGAGAGGCAAAGTCTCTCAGAAGTAAAGATGGGCAGAGGCTCTCCAATTTGTGAAAGAGTGCATAAAAAGATTATGGAATACTTTAAAAACAATGTTCCTCAACATCAAATTGCAAAGGCTTTGCAAATATCATCATCTACATAACATCATCAAAAGATTCAGAGAAACTGGAGAAATCTCTGTGCATAAGGGACAAGGCCAAAGACCTTTGTTGATTGGCTGTGGTCTTCGGGCCCTCAGACGACACTGCATCACTCATCAGCATGATTTTGTCATTGACATTACTAAATGGGCCCAGGAATACTTCCAGAAACCACTGTCGGTAAACACAATCCGCCATGCCATCTGCAGATGCGAACTGAAGCACTATCATGCAAAAAGGAAGCCATATGTGAACATGGTCCAGAAGCGCCGTCGTGTCCTGTGGGCCAAGGCTCATTTAAAATGGACTGTTTCAAAGTGGAAAAGTGTCCTATGGTGAGACGAGTCCAAATTTGACATTCTTGTTGGAAATCACAGACGTCGTGTCCTCCGGGCTAGAGAGAAGGGAGACCTTCCAGCGTGTTATCAGCGTTCAGTTCAAAAGTCAACATCTCTGATGGTATGGGGGTGTATAAGTGCATACAGTATGGGCAGCTTGTATATTTTGGAAGGCACTATGAATGCTGAAAGGTGTATAAAGGTTTTAGAGCAACATATGCTCGCCTCCAGACGACATCTATTTCAGGGAAGGCCTTGTGTATTTCAGCAGGACAATGCAAAGTCACATACTGCAGCTATTACAACAGCATGGCTTTGTAGTAGAAGAGTCCGGATGCTGAATTGGCCTGCCTACAGTCCAGATCTAGAGAATATTTGGCGCATCATTAAACGAAAAATACATCAAAGATGACCACGAACTCTTCAGCAGCTGGAAACCTATATCAGGCAAGAATGGGACCAAATTCCTACACTAAAACTCCAGAAACTCATAACCTTGATGCCCAGACGTCTTCAAACTGTTTTGAAAAGAAGAGGAGATGCTACACAACGGTAAACATGCCCCCCTCTGAACTATTTTGAGACCTGTAGCAGGCATCAAATTTGAAATGAGCTCATTTTGTGCATAAAATTGTAAAAACATTTTCGGAATTCAGGTTGTATTTACACATGCAGTCTGTTGTTTTTCAGCATCTCACATCATGAATGCCACATTTTTAAAATGCAAAGCTAAAAGTAGTTCAACTTTGAAAATTGCATCTTGAGACTCCTGCATTCTATTCCATTTGGTTGTGCTCAACTATCAAAACAAGTCATTCTTCCATAACACTAGCAGAGATCATTACGCAACAAACACTTGAAACAATTACCTAAAAAACACTAACAACAGGTAGTGTTACAACAGGTTTTCTTTTATAAAATGTATTTTCAAAAAAGCATGAAAGCTTTCTTCTGTTTGAATTCCCTGCTTTATGTTACATGGTCCATGTTCACAGCACAGTCCAAAAATATTCCTAAGTTGTACCTTTTTTTTTAAAAGATAGTAATTCATTTGAAAGACTACATCTGAGTTTTGATACTATTAATTTTTGTTTTAGATTTCAAAATGGTATTACTGTAGAAATGTAGTGTAACTATTTAACAGTTTTGAAAAAAGTTATGTAAATATGCAAATTGGCTTAGAGTTTTGGTGGTGGCTCTGTCTAAGTGAGAAAAGACTAGTCATTGAATGTATTTTGTGCCAAAGCAAAGAAAATGATCCACAGTTTCACCCACATTGACTGCTGTTGTGCTCACTGTGTGAAGAGTTTTGAAAAAGTGGCCTTTGTATTGAGAAATTGGTCCTAGCAACTGTTAAAAAAGTGACATAACATATGCCAGTTTTTAAAATCGTTCAATCTCAAATCTGAAACAACTGAAAGCTCCTTAAAAATGCTCTCCAATTTGACATTTTTATTCATTAATAATGCAAAAAATATCAATAAATCAAGCAACTAACCAATTTAAAAAAAAAAACAAACAAATAAATAAATAATAAATGACTGTTTCTATAGGGCAAGTGTGCCCTTTAGACTCAATTTAATAATCATTTATAATGTGTTTACAGTTTGTTAATAAATTATAATATTCTTGTCTGTGTCGTTCAAAGTATACTGTTAAGAAACAGATTTACAAAAATGTTTCATTTAAATGTTTCATTATTGTTTTGGTTGTGTAATAAATGTGTTTTATGTGTTATTACTGTATGAATTCAAATGGACTGTGTTATCTAAGCTTCAGTAGATACATAATGTATAATATCAACTGCTGTTTCCAGTTCCACTGCAGGGCCCTGACACTCACATGAATAAATCAGTAGCAAGTGAAGGACAAAAGTTTAATAAAACACTCACAAACTGGCTTTCTCTGATACCCCAGCTCCATTCGGGCCAATTCAAATTCAAGCCCCAGAGCTCCATTCAAGCCCTCCGTGTCCTTTGGGTGATCTCAGCCACACCAGGCAGCACCAGGGAACACTTCACCTCGATGTGGCAGTCTGCCACTTCCTCAAGGTTACAGAGCCCAGAGAGACTGACACCAGCATTAATGCCTGCACTATCACGCAGACATTTCTCATCCACCGACCTCCTTATTCATCCTCTAATCTCTCGCTCTGCAGTGCAACCAGCGCTTGTAAATAATCGACAGGGGTAACCGACGCATGGAGACCCACGGATGTCTACTTTCAGCTCATATGGGAAACTTTCTTGTAGTGACTTTGCAAAAACATTTGTATGAAGTTTAAATTCATGCTGGATGCTTTGGTGTTGCTTGATGGCACGAGATCAAGAGTTCTGTGATGTGTGCTTCCTGTCGGGCTGAAGAAATTTTGACAGGATGATTAATTAAATCCAGGGTCTGGAAAACTTTAATTTGTGGCAAGTCTAAATTCTTTTCACTACTCTGAAAAAAACTTGCTATACAGACAATTTGTTGAGCTATGCTACTCTGAATATCAGAAGAAAAAAAAAAAACAGCTTTTAAAGTACATTTATAGATTTTGATGGTAGACTTCTTAAGTTTCCCTCTGAATCTTTGTAAAAAGCAGGAGGCTAATTTTTTATTTGATCAATTACACTTTTCTTCAACCAATTTATTCTGACTACCTCAGCTGAAGCCATGGCCGCAGTGTGAAATGGTTTGATAAACACAAATTTCCTTCCTGTTTTGACGTTTCTTTTCGAAACAGAAAGTTGGGGCTGGACATTTTTGTTTAAATAGTTATTTCAAAGACGGCTCCTCTCAAATACAATACTGCAAGATAGGTCAGCTTTAGGATTTTACACACTATTTATACACTATCTTGACACTGATGATGTCTAGTTTCTAACTTTGACCACTTTAAATATTAATCATATTTTGTGAAAATGTACTTTAATTATATATTATGACAACAAGGGTACTGGGTTTATTATTATTATTATTAGTAGTAGTAGTAGTAGTAGTAGAAGAAGCAGTAGTAGTAGTAGTAGTAGTAGTATATAAAATCTAATATATATAGGCCTAATCTCAAAAATTTTCACACACACATTTTTTTTATTTGTACTAGATTTTTAGAAACTTTTTTTTCCAATAAATTAGTAGCACTTATTTTACAGTCCTGTTTTTTTCAGTCCTGAAATTACATATTATGTATTTATTATAGTAATTTCAATAACTGTATAATAACTAGGTACTAACCCTGAGCCTACCTCTAAATCTAACCTTAACCTATGTTATTATATAATTACTATACGTAACTGCACTGTAAGAGCAAATACTGTAAAATAAAATACAACCATGATATAATTTCTTGCATTTTAAGTAAGTAAATCCTAGCAAATGTTTTTCCTAGTATTATAAATTTCCATGCAAAGGCTGGGGGATATCTGATTCAACAACAGATATAAAATAACACTCTTTTATTTCATTCAGATCTTCAAGTGCACAAGAGGCTAAATTAATTAGCCCTGTCTAATAATAAAGGTTTCTGTACTTTGCTTGCTATGTGAGTGCCTAGATGTAGATTTTTTTGTTTTGAAATGGAATCCAATTTTTGTTTTTGACATTTTGTTCCCGCTCTGGAGCACCCATAGTCTCGCTTGTGATCACCTGATGCGCCCCTGGTCTAGATTTTTTTCTTTGACTATTACATTTACATTTACATTTATGCATTTAGCAGACGCTTTTATCCAAAGCGACTTACAGTGCATTCAGGCTATACATATTTTTTTTTATCAGTATGTGTGTTCCCTGGGAATTGAACCCACGACCTTTTGCGCTGCTAACGCAATGCTCTACCACTGAGCCACAGGAACACTTGGCAAAATTAATGTTGATTTCATGATGGCTCTTTTAAAAGTAATGAAGTAGTAATTCTATATCTTTACCTGCCACAGGTTCTTTGGTGGGGAACAGTTTGTTGTCGACTGTCATGCTGATGTCATAGAAGACTTCTTCTTCATCTCGATCTGCATCAAGCTGTATAAACAAGAAAGCACTTTTGTCAGGCATTGAGGGTAAATGGAAAAAAATAAGTTTGGCCCTAAATACATTTTACTATCAAATATTGTTCTGTTCTGATTCATTTTAAATGTGCTTTTGATTTCACTAAGTAATAATAAGGCTGCTTTAACATATATATTATGTTCAGCAAGGTCCTGTCAGTCATGCTCGCTTGAGTATTTAATCAAGGAATAGGGCTTTATGAGGACTGTTGGTAATGAATTAAGAGTTGCAGTTGTATTCACATGTCTGTTTAGTGTTATCTATTCTGCTATGTTCCTTCTAACTAAGCATTGCTCATACTCAATATTTCCCCCATACTGAACAATCAGGAAAGGAATTCAATAAAGGATCACCATTCTAATGAAAATGTACATATTAAACATGGAAAAATCTGGTTAAAGACTGCATTGGAAAACATTCATCTAATGAATCTAAAATGTATATAAATCAGTTTTGTGCTACTACTCACCATAAAACAGATTTTTTTTTTTTTTTTTTTGATGCTTTTACAAAAATACATATAATGAGACTGTTTTGTTTCAGTATAATGTTTAGGTGGCCTAACACAGTCACGTAAACAAGATTACAGACAGCAGGAGCAAATCGATTTAAGGCTTGGGCAGAAGCTCATTCATTTGGAACCATGGTGTGATTCATCAATGAAAGCAGGCTTCATCACAGTCTCATTATTCCTATGCCCCTCATACATTGCAAAAGGATAAAAATAGAACATATCCCTACACACCTCAGTACCTCAGATCTACTGAAATGCAGAGAACCCGAAACACTTTTATAAGACACTTCACAGGAACCTTGCCTAAGTAATGTGCTGTGACAAACCAAAACCAAAAATAAATAAATAAATAAATAAAAAATCTTGAGAAATGGGGAGGCAAAGTGACGACCCCCTCCAATCTATCTGAATGTTTCCATGACAACAGACTATAACGGGCCACGGCGTAGCAGGTAGTGCGTGGGAGTGTCCCTTGAGCTTCAGAAGACTGTGTACCTGTCATATTATTATTGGATACACAGAAAGGTGTTGATTATTAGAATTGGGTTTAGTGTTTTTTTTTTGTTTTTTTTTTCCTGCTTCAAAGACTGCACGCCAAAATTGATGTGTAGGCAAAGTACCAGTATATCTTACATCTATTTTTATCTATCTCGTTCTATATTTAGATGAATGGAGTGTTAGCATCATTTAGTTTTTTTTTTTGTGCCTTTTTATTTTGAGAGGACAGTGGAGAGATGACAGGAAAGTATTGGGAGAGAGGGGAGCGGGATCAGCAAAGGACCTCGAGGCGGGAATCGAACTCGGGTCGCTATTAGTGCAGTTGCGCTATATGTCGACGCACTAACCACGAGGCTATCGGGCTGACATCATTTAGTTTTTCTGCCATAAAAAAGTGCTGTGGCTGTACTACCATGTTATTAATTATATATACACCATGGTATTTATCTGATACTTAAAGATAACAAATAGTATTTGGCCATGGTTCATGTTCACTTTTTTCTTTATTCCTATGCATGTACTAGAAGTTAGAACAATGGATTGGAACAATTCAGCTTGATTTGATTCCAATTACACATCATGAAATCTAAAATTGGGACACAATTCTATTTAATCTGATATTATTTATAATTATCTAGAATTATTTTCAAAAATATGCTTAAAACAGAAATCTAAATAGAGGCAATTTGTCTACTCAGGCTCATTTGAAATACGAACAATCTTTTTGCAAACTTTAAAAAGTTATGACAAATCTTGAAAAAAAATGATAGCAATTAAAAAATAAACAAATAAATAGAGAGAGAGAGAGAGAGAGAGAGAGAGAGGTTATGCAACCAGTCCCATGTATAACCAGAAACAGTCTCTGAAGCACATTGGGCGTAACTATAGTCATCAGAATTGATTATTAAATTTTATTATTAATGCATTAAATTTTCATTATCATTTGTGCATTGCAACAGTGTCAGAATAATCTCTCATTGAAGCTGTGCTTAGGTTTCTGCCACACTCTCCAGGTATTCACTATTCTTCTTGAATGGGTTTTGCATTCAGCCCTGCCAGTGTGCAGCTCACCAAAACTGTCTTTGATATAGGTCAGCCTTATGGTAATTGTGGCCATTCTCTTGTTTGGTTTCTTAGTAAAAAAGACATAAATGGCCAAATGCAACTGAAACACGTCAACAGCTTAGTGAGAGAGAAATCCCATTTCAGAGTGCTAAAGCAGTGCCCTGCATTCATTTTCTAAGATATGCCTTAGAAAATATGTATGGGGATCCTTGCAACAGTGTCAAATACATCTCTGAGGTCTGAGCTTAATACTTAAGATGAAATGGCTGATCATGCAGTGTGACCAAATCATTCCAGATTGATAAAACTGATGTTCACTTTACTCTTTTGACTATCTAGTTGTAGACTTAACAAAATATACACTGCACTCTTTGCAAGCATTACTGTTTCCCAAAGTAGATCTGCAATGTCAGTTGTATTTGTGTAACTTTTTCCTAGACTTTATGCTGGGGTTTAAAGCCATGTTATGCACTTATATGTTTACGTCACCAGTAAAAATAATATGCAAAATCAACCCGGGCTCACTGGAAATATGTGATTCTGCCTACATTTCTTTAAAAGTTTTCTTTTTGTCATGAAAAAACATGTCTGTGAATAAAAAAAAAAAAAAAAACCTTGCAAAATTATACTATGTTACTTGTAGAATGTTTCATGGCAGTTTCAAAGCAAAAATGCCCAGTGCCTGGTGTGTTTAATTTTCTCTGGAACAGTTAAATGTGACTGTGGCAGCATTTTATGTCATTTGTGCTGTCGAATCACAACAGTTGAAATGCCACTAAAATGAACACAATGAAATGCCACTAAAAAGTTGATGCTCTTTTGTTTTTTGAAATTAACATACCACTTACACTAAACCCTACCTTAAACCTAACCGAAAACAAAAGCAAACATGAACTAAAAATGCATTTGCTGAAGCAAGCATGCCTTGCCATGCAATAATCTGCCTCTATAATCATAATGTGTGTGATAAAGGTGTAACTGCCACTACTGTTCATTTCAACTAGAAACTGCAGTGAATTGTATGTGTAAGGATGTTTTTGCATAAATGTAGGCAGTCACACATTTCCAAAAAGCCTGGATTGAGCAAAACATCTAAATAAATTTCATTACTTATTGAAATGTACATGAACTGAACATGAGCATTTGTATATATACAATATACGTAGTGTAAATATTGCATTGCGGACCCAAATTCAGTTCAAGTTAATTCAATGCAATTTTGAATGAATGAATGAATGAATGAATGAATGAATGAATGAAAATTACATCATTGAGACTAAATTAATCTAAAATCAATGCAATTCAAAATAAGGTCATGTGATTCAATTCTAATCAATGCAATACAGTGCAATACAATTTGATTCAGTTCCGTTTCAGTCCATTCACACAGCCAATCACTGATTATAAATTAACCTCACTTGAGAGTGAAGGGGTCTTCATGCTAAATATTATGTTTCATTCACTTAAATCCATACTGCAAACACAGGAGAATGGATACTCAAAATAAGCATAATAATGCTGGCCTTTTCACATCAGTTGTGTTTTATAAATAATTTTATAATTAAAAGAATACAAAATTACAAAGAAAAACTACATGGCTTGAAGAGTTTAAGGTAACTGGAGTACACAGTTATTATGATTTGTAATATATTTATAGTTTTATAATTTTATATAACTTATAATAATTCTAATTTATATAAAAAATAATGTGCAATAATTTACATACAATTTATTATATACTCCAAACAGAAGCCATGGAGCATGACATCCTGTTGCCCATATTCATTGCAGAAGTACTTTAAGATGTAATGTGCCCCTTTAGACAAATTAGTCTGAAAATAGCTGTTTAGATAACAAAAGTTATGCTGGTCATAAATTCAGAAAAGAAAAACATCCCTCTGGAGACTTTCTAGGGCAAATGTTGTGCTCCGTCATTAATCTTGCAAACACTCAAGCATCAACATACGTAGGTATATCATATTATATTTGCCTTACAATTACAGTATGATGAGAACAAAATTCAGTGTATCAAAATAATTAGTAAATTAACCTCTGAGACCTTAACGTCAGCACACACAGCTTTCGTTCAGTGGTCATTTCAGAGCAGGGTTAAAAGGCTCTGTCTTTTAAGAAATGACATCCAAACCCCATGTGGCGACACCAAAGAGCCTCGCCACCAAAGCATTATAGATGGCTAATTAAATGGGTCTATTTTTTTACTATGAAGGGATGAACTTCAGTCAAAGCTCCACAATCAATTATCGCTCTCTCGCTTTGCAGTTACACTTAAAAAGGTTAGAGCAGAGCCCGCCATCAAAGCGTTCTGCTGGAATTGCTCATATATGAGATCCAAGGCAAAGGAAACAAACAATATTATGGCAGTTTGATTCTAAATTTGTGTGTGATACTTATTTTTTCTATCTCTAATTCGTGTACGTCAGAGCTGTATAATTACTGACCTCAAATGACATCAATCAAAATTTGTTGCAGCACAAAGATACTGAGCAAGATATTGAGGTTTGTTTGTCAGGTCCAGTTATTGATTTTTGGCAGAATTGAAAGGAAACTGGCTATAAATTATTTCAAAAATGTTTCATGACTCATTTGAGATCCTTCACGAGTTTCTCCATTTTACATTGTGTAAACATCTAATATACATTTGATGTAACTGACACTGTCTTAGTTGAATGGAACTACTATTCAACAGTTCAGTAAGAGATATTTAAATTGATCAAAAGTGTCAGTAAAGATGTTTATAATGTCACATTTATTTATTATTTCAAATGCTTTCATTTCTATTCATACTAAAATAGAAAATAGTAGTTTTAAATTATAAGAATATTGCACAATATTATGCATTTTTGATCAAATAAATGATCAGTAATCGCTTTGGGGAGCATTGGGACTTTTTTTCCAAAAACAGAAAATCTATAGACGAATTTATAAACACTTTACAATAAGGTTCATTAATTAACTAAATTAGTTAACATAAACTAAGAATTAACAATACTTCTACAGCATTTATTAATCTTAGTTAATGTTAATTTCAGCATTTACTAATGCATTATTAAAATCACAAGTTGTGTTTGTTAACATTAGTTAATGCACTATGAACTAACATAAACAAACAATGAATAACTGTATTTTTATTAACTAACATTAACAAAGCGTAATAAATAGTGTAATAAATTAATTGTTCATTGTTCGTTCATGTTAGTTAATACATTAACTAATGTTAACAAATGACACATTGTAAAGTTTTACAGATATAATCCATATAATCCAAACAAGCCTTTTTTTTTTTTTTTTTTTTTTGGCTGTTGTGCCTTTAAGACACTTATATAAACACCCTAATCGTATGTTACTGTAAATATAAAATAAACTTCAGCCTGTCTTTCCTTATTTTGAGATTCTTCAGAAGGACACGCATATTTTAATCTTATAAAATTTAGGAATAATATAATCATCCTTCCTGCTTATTGCCTCGCTGCAACGGGACGAACCAAGTTGCTGATATGCAAACTGACATTTTTGATGATGTACATGGTTATGGCAGTCAGGTTCCTGAGATATGAAATCATAATAGATTTTTATTTTTAGATTTTTAAAATCATAATAGATTTTTCATAAATCATAATTGTGACAAAGTCAAAAAGATGAGACATTAAATCATAATTAAGACAAAAGAAAGTTGAAATTAAGTCATAAGTTTTCTTATCCACTCAGAAGAGAGGTAATAATTAACTTAATCAGGAAAATAATAAAGGTCTCTTTGTATCAAGAAGAACCTCATGATCAGGCAATGTATGGATCTATAGTACGTCCAACAGGAAGATGGTGATTAAATTAACTGATGCCCTCAGGACATCAGGATTTATACAACGCGTCCCATGACCATCTCATGACTCCTGCGTGTTCAGCTCGGTCTTCAACTTTCCTCAATGGACAAAGAAACTCAAACTTGCATGAAGATTTCTCAAAAGGACAATCATTTTAAATCATTTAAAGTATTGGAGCAATATGTTTACAAATAATTGTGTTCTATGCCCTTCTTTGCGTGATGTGTTTTATTGTAATCTTTGCCTTTATAACTTTTCTCCTTTTAAGCAGATAACCATTGTTTAGTATCGTATTAAAGCTTGCGTTATTAGCATCAATTCAGTGTGAATTATACACCGATTTTCAGCATCATATGAAGGACGATAATACTTTTATAAGAAGTTATTAAACTCCAGAGATGTTCCCCACATGGGAGATCACAGATTAAATTAACTTTTGTGTCCAAAGAGAAACGGTACGGGGCTCCGCCCTACAGGGACAATGTGATTGGGAGAACATCTAGTGGGAGGACAAAAATCAGCCTGCTTAAAAACTGGACACAGGGCTTGCTGCTTGAAAAACTTTGGCTTCTCTACCTGATCGCGCTGCGATGCACTCGCAGACTTAACATCAAGCTGATCATCCAAACTCAAACACTCCGTCAAAACTTCTTACTGAAGAAGCTATCAGAACCAACCGAAGCCGTAAAAACTCTAAAGAACTTCAAAGCGTCGCCACTCTTACATCACCAGGAAACCAACCACTCACAGGAGGGCTTCCCCAGTGACATCACGCAAGGACAACTTCAGCAGCCAATCAGCAGCCCCGGAGGTTTCCCAACCAGGAAGGAAACGAAACCGGAGAGAACCTGTCAAACTCAACTTGAAAAGCAAGTAAACAAACAATCTCCATATATTGCTGAGCTGGTTGAATTAATCTTTAAAAGTAAAGATAGTAAAGTTCTCTGCTTGTGACTTCCTCATGTTGAATTTACAGAATTCTTGGAAAAGAGTGTTAGAACTTTGGGAACTTCATGCAAACGTAATAATGCCTGTGTGTGTGTGTGTGTGTGTGTGTGTGTGTGTGTGTGTGTGTGTACTGGTTTTTGTGGTTTACGGGGACAAAATTTGTATAATGACATGGGTATGACAGAGGTATTACAATTTGAAGGTGGTTTATGAGGACACTGCCTATGTCCCCGTAATTCAAAAGGCTTAAAAAACATACTAAATGGTGTTTTTTTTGAAAATCTAAAAATGCAGAAAGTTTCCTGTAAGGGGTCGGTTTAGGTGTAGGGTTGGTGTAGGGCAATAGCACATACAGTTTGTACGGTATAAAAACCATTACGCCTATGGAGAGTCCCCGTAAACCACAAAAACAAACGTGTGTGTGTGTGTGTATGTGTGTTTAAATAGGTTTAGTTCATGTATCATCGTAGATTAGCAAAATAAATTTTGATTCATTTATAACGAATTCTTGTGTTGTGTAATATTCAGGTCAAACATTGCCCAGAGCCCGTGCTACCTGTGCTCACAATTAACCCAACCAATTCTGTGTTATTATCGTGGCCACGGAATAAACAGAATTGCTAAGCTACACTAAGTGCTAGACCAGGGGTGTCAAACTCATTTTCACTGAGGGCCACTTCAACATTATGGCTGCCATCAAAGGGCCGGTTGTAACTGTACGACTGTACAAATGATACTACTCCTTAACATATTGTTAAATAACTCTCTTTATTTTATTATTACTTATTTAAGTTACAAATATTGCATATGCATTTGCATAAATGTAAAATTATGTTATTGCTCTGTGTTATTTTAACATAAATCCTTTTAATTTATCAGTTTAAGAAATCCAAATTACTCCATAAATCAAAGCAAATAAAGACGAGTATCATCAAACACAGGTCACTACATTAACTTTTTTAAAAACTTTTTTTATTACATTTATGGTACAACAAATAATTGTGAGCTGCTAAGAACATGTGACAGATATGGCATTTAAAAAAAACAAATGAGCCCGGTCCCATGAAGGTGCGTATGGCACAATTTTCTGTTTCTGTTTGGCATGGGTTTTGTGCGTGGAGGTTGACTTTGGCGTGCATATGATACGCACATGTTTGATGTGCATATGATACGCAATCAATTCTTGTAGTCGAAAAAAAGAAGTGGCAGTGCTCAACCCCACTCCCCCACCCAAAAAAAAAAAAAATAAATAAATAAATACAAACTAAAGTACTAAAAAAAGTACTTTTTAATTTTCATAATTTGCAATGGATGTATATAGTGCCACAACAATATTCATTAATAATGGTTTTCAATTCAATTCACATTTATTTGTATAGCACTTTTCATGATACACTGAAGCATCTTCACAGAAAATGAACATTTCTACATTACATTTAGCAGTTTACAGCACTTTTAATAATAATAAAAAAAAAGTCAATGCAAAGTCAATCTACAATACCAAACGGGAACACAGGGGGATGCCAAAAGACCACTAAATAAGCCACCTTGACCTGACTGATCCAGATTTGCTAAACCACTGACTACTGCGTAAACTAAAACACCTTCAGCCAGCATCCAGTATAAAACACTCTGGCTTTTAAGCCAAATAGCTTGCAGATTTTTTTTTCTTTTGTTTTTACTGACATCTGTACGTGAGTACTATTATCACCACCATCTCTGATGAAATCGGTCGTGTTTTCTCTGCGTTAGCGCTGTTTTGAATTTACTGTTTGAATGCATTCACTTACTGGATCCTTAGACTTTCCAGGAGTTTACCTGTTGATCTGATCGCATCAAACCTACTTTTTATTTTCATAATGTATTGTTTTTGTTAAAAATTTACAAAAGTTACTCTAACCCTTCAAATTAGTAATTATTATTTTATTACTCTGCGTTAGGGTGACCACCCTATTGACCTGTTGCAGGACAGTAGATGTGATTTTATGGGACAATGCGGGACACGCGCGAAACAGACACATTTAGACAACTACAGTTAAGCTATGTAAATACTGATTTACCATACATTAGTTGGCGTTTCTGCCAGTGGATGCCCACACTCCAGGTTGCGTTTATTAAACTCAGGAGAGAAGATAATATTTGAGTGCACACATGTAATGTCTGACCGATAGAGAGCGCGTCTGTTTTCTGTGAGAGTGAATGAATGCGAATCCACCTGCGAGCAGAGATTTGCGCTCACACATTTGATGTGCTCTCCCATAGCCAATATAATGCGCTCTGGACATTTGTCATTAAAATAACTCCATAGAAATCGCCTCAAACGAACCATTAAAACAAAAAGAAAGTCGTGTCTGAAAGATGTAATCGATTTTTTTAATTCGTTAAATGAATGGAGAATATCGTGTTTTTCCATTTCCGTCGGTGGTGCTCGAGCACTGAGGTCCGCAATTATTCCCTTGAGCGTCCACGCAGTCATCACCAAAGGGAAAACCCCACACCCCTAATCCATTGCGTGTCGTGTGGTCAATTTCTGCGTGTAGTTGGAACGCCAAATAAAAACAGAAACTTGTAGTATTGATACGCACTTTCATTATATACGAAATAAAGCTGCATAGATTTTTATTTTAAGACAATCATATGCTCTCGCGGGCCACATAAAATGATGTGGCGGGCCGGATTAGGCCCACAGGCCTTGAGTTTGACACGTGTTCTAGACGCTGGACGAATAGTTGAAGTGTATGCTATCAATCGTGAATAAGGTGTAAATTATAAGGTTTGAATTAAGATCAATTTAATCAAAACAATATCGAATCTATAAAATTCGATTCCCAAAAGTTAATAAAAAAGAGTTAATTCTTACATAAGTCATAATCATATAAAAAGTCCAAAACTTAGAAGTAAAATATAAAAGTCACAATTATGACTCTAAAAGTTATACATATTAATTCAGAATTGTTAGAGTAAAAATTGAAATTGTGCCATAGTAAGTCGTAATTATCAAATAAAAAGCAACAATTAAGACGTCAAACTATTTTTTTGTGTTTTGTCAAAATAGGTAATAGGCTTCTATAGATATGCATTTGAAAGTGGGCAGAGATATTCTAATTAGTAAGGATGTAAGACCAAAGGTATTTTGAAAGCATGAATGCCAGTTCCAAATGCTTAAATGTTGTTGTGAAATCAAACAGTGTGTCATGTTTTTGTGAAGCTTATATCTTCCTGTCACAGGGTAATGAGCTAGTTAACAGCGCTAATAATAACATTCTGTATTCATCAGAGATGCTACTTTCTTCTTTCTTCAAACAGCCTAATGAAGGTCGCTTCACCATAGCAACAAGTGGAAGAAATCACTGAAGATACAAGAGGATCCCAAATAGCATTTCCTGAGTCATTCTTCACACTGCTGTTATTTCTTGCACCTTTAAAATGAACTTCACTGAGGGTTACCCACAGTCAGAGCTTACTTTAAACTCCAACAACCAAGTAATTACAAGCTTCCAGCAGAAATTTCTCCACGTGAAATTT